>CM035846.1:166542890-167090284 GCA_020510985.1 Pholidichthys leucotaenia | reverse complement strand
GGGCGGTACAACCTGACCAATCAGCGCCGGTTACGAACTGACCAATCCGCGGCGACCAGTCTGTTAACGTCACAACACGGCACAGCTCAGCACTGCTGTACCCTGCCCTTCAGCGGGGCTGAGAATCACGGCTGTTAAACCATGTTGGGGCTTGTGGAAAAGCGTACAAAGCGTGCTGAGCCGTCCCGTGTCGCGCTAAAGCGTGCTAGTGAAAAAAGGCCCTAAACGGTACTGGGGAACATTTGCATTTCACTCACACTACTGTTTGCTTTAACCACACACACAACTATGTAAACCATCACACCACACACACACACACACACACACACACACACACACAGGAGCAACTTGCATAAAATTAACGGTTTTACTCTTCTCTTTCCTCTTTTTTTTTCAGGACAAAGAACAACTAGAAAAGCACTCGGAGAGCGCAGACCTCCGCCAAGCGCCACAGTTCCCCCCATACAGTGTTTGTGTGTACGTTTTCAGATTCCTTGACAATGAAAACATATGACTAGCAATTGGATTCACAATGATAGGATTAGTGGTTCAGTAGTTATTGACGAAATGGCATTTTCCATAATGGCGGTTTAGCGCCACAGTTCCCCCCCCATACAGTGTTTGTGTGTACGTTTTCCGATTCCTTGACCATGAAAACATATAACTAGCAATTGGATTCACAATGATAGGATTAGTGGTTCAGTAGTTATTGACAAAAATGGCATTTTCCATAATGGCGGTTTAACGCCACAGTTCCCCCCATACAGTGTTTGTGTGTACGTTTTCAGATTCCTTGACCATGAAAACATATGACAAGCAATTGGATTGACAATGATAGGATTAGTGGTTTAGTAGTTATTCAGGAAAATGGCATTTTGCGTAATGGTGGTTGTCTTGTGGACGGTGATCCGGATCACCACCCAAATCTAATCATCTGTAGGATACCCCATTTCTGACAATCTGTGAAAATTGCATGAAAATCCGTCCATAACTTTTTGAGTTATCTTGCTAACAAACAAACAAACAGACAAACAAACAAACAAACAAACAAACGCCGATGATCACATAACCTCCCCCTTTGGTGGAGGTAATAATAATAATAATAATAACAGGAATAACACAACCATAACTCCATACACCGCTAGCCCCTTTGTAACAGTCCTACTAAGGATACCCGTAGGCTCCCCTCTGGAACGTCCATCCCGTGGCCCGCTGCCAGAGCATCTCCGTCTTTTCCTGCCCTGGGCGTCACCTCCCATGACACCCAGGGCACCACCATCTTAGTACACCCTAACTATATACACTATATTCATATCCAACAATAATAGTTAGCAACATTAGAATGTAGGAGACTACAGGCAGATTCATTCTAGATGCAGACCTAATACCCGGAAATACTTTTTCAGTCAACGTGTCATCAACTACTGGAACCGACTACCTAACATAGCAGTGGAAGCAATGACGGTTAATTCATTTAAGAACCATCTTGAAAAATTTCTTAGAAGAGTTGGGGGTGGGGGTGTACATACAGTATCTCACAAAAGTGAGTACACCCCTCACATTTTTGAAAATATTTTATTACATCTTTTCATGGGACAACACTGAATATATGACACTTTGATACAATGTAAAGTAGTCAGCGTACAGCTTGTAAAACAGTGTAAATATGCTGTCCCCTCAAAATAACTCAACACACAACCATTAATGTCTAAACCACTGGCAACAAAAGTGAGTATGCCACTAAGTGAAAATGTCCAAATTGTGCCCAATTAGCCATTTTCCCTCCCCAGTGTCATGTGACTCGTTAGTATTACAAGGTCTCAGGTGTGAATGGGAAGCAGGTGTGTTAAATTTGGTGTTATCGCTCTCACTGGTTACTGGAAGTTCAACATGGCACCTCATGGCAAAGAACTCTCTGGGGATCTGAAAAAAAAGCATTGTTTCTCTACATAAAGATGGCCTAGGCTATAAGAAGATTGCCAACACCCTGAAACTGAGCTGCAGCATGGTGGCCAAGACCATACAGTGGACAGGTTCCACTCAGAAGAGGCCTCGCCATGGTCGACCAAAGAAGTTGAGTGCACGTGCTCAGCGTCATATCCAGAGGTTGTCTTTTGAAAATAGACCCATGAGTGCTGCCAGCATTGCTACAGAGGTTGAAGTGGTGGGGAGGTCAGCCTGTCAGTGCTCGGACCATACGCCGCACACTGCATCAAATTGGTCTGCATGGCTGTTGTCCCAGAAGGAAGCCTCTTTTAAAGATGATGCACAAGAAAGTCCACAAACAGTTTGCTAAAGACAAGCAAACTAAGGACATGGATTACTGGAACCATGTCCTGTGGTCTGATGAGACCAAGATAAACTTATTTGGTTCAGATGGTGTCAAGCTTGTGTGGCGGCAACCAGGTGAAGGGTACAAAGACAGGTGTGTCTTGCCTACAGTCAAGTATGGTGGTGAGGGTGTCATGGTTTGGGGCTGTATGAGTGCTGCCGGCAAAGGGAAGTTGCAGTTCACTGAGGCAACCATGAATGCCAACATGCACTATGACATACTGAAGCAGAGCATGATCCCCTTCCTTTGGAAACTGGGCCACAGGGCAGTATTCCAACATGATAACGTCCCAAAAACACACCTCCAAGACGACCACTGCCTTGCTAAAGAAACTGAGGGTAAAGGTGATGGACTGGCCAAGCATGTCTCCAGACCTAAACCTTACTGAGCATCTGTGGGGCATCCTCAGACGGAAGGGGAGGAGCGCAAGGTCTCTAACATCCACCAGCTCCATGATGCTGTCATGGAGGAGTGGAAGAGGATTCCAGTGGCAACCTGTGAAGCTCTAGTGAACTCCATGCCCAAGAAAGTTAAGGCAGTGCTGGAAAATAATGGAGGCTACACAAAATATTGCCATATTGGGCACATTTTGGACATTTTCACTATGGGTGTACTCACTTATGTTGCCAGCAGTTTAGACATTAATGGCTGCGTGTTGAGTTATTTTGAGGGGACAGCGAATTTACACTGTTATACAAGCTGTACACGGACTTCTTTACATTGTATCAAAGTGTCATATCTTCAGTGTTGTCCCATGAAAACATAAAATAAAATATTTACAAAAATATGAGGGGTGTAGTCACTTTTGTGAGATACTGTAAGTCTTTCAAGACTTCCTGCACCATAACCAGAACCACCGTAGTAGCATCATCTCAGTGGTGGATTTATGTAAGTTCATGTAAGTACTCCTTGTTCTTTACCCCCACATCACTATAGTCAGGTAACCAGTGTTCTGTTAACATCTAAAGTAAAAAAAAAAGTCACTGTGTACTGCTGTGACTGAATATTGTGTGTGGTATTTGTGTTTTGCTGCATACAAATCAAAGCTGACACTCATTTTTGCCACTCAGTGCTGTGTATGTAATGTGTTACTAGGTTTCTTTAAAAACCAGGTGAAGAGTCACAGGTAGCAATCAAAAGGGAAACTTTAAAATGAGGATGTTCAAATGAATTTATTTACAATAAAATATGTACCAATAAATGGCCACTAAAATAAAAAAGCCTAAACTAAAACCTAATTAAAATTACATTAAAGTAAACTAAAGGCTAAAATAGAATAAAATACTAAGTAAAAAACCTAAGGTTAAAAAAAATTACAAGTGGGCTAAAAGACAAAGTCCATAAAAGCTGAGGAGGAGGATCCGCTATTCCAGGCCATGCTCTATCTTCCACCACAGCACTGATGCCCTCAGGAAACTTGGACAGGGGAAGACACTTCCCAGCAGTATATACAGATTTCTCATTGTCATTATCATCATTATCATCATGGGTTGTTGCCATCTGGGAACCAGATACTTACAGCGAAGGCAGAGATCCTCACTCTGCCTCTTGCTGTCTCTTGCCTGCAGCACCCCAACTGCTCCACACAGAAGTGTCCTCCCCCAGATGCCGGCACCATGGTGGTCCTGGGCCATTACTGCTCTTCCTCAGTCATGCCATCCTTCAGCCATTTTCCCTGGGACCAGCAGCCTCCTCTTGTCCAGCAGAGCTCTCATCTGGCCAGCTGTCCTGCAGGACTGTCCTCCGGCCTGGGCCTCTCCTCAGGCAGGGCTCTCTCATGTGGCAGGGGCTCTCCTCCAAGCAGGCCCTCCTCCAGCTGGTGCCTCTCTTAAATCAGGGCTTTCCTTCAAGCAGGCCCTCATACTGCTGGGCTCTCCTCAAGCAGGGCTCTCTCTTCAGGCAGGGCTCTCCTCTGGACTGCCAAAGTACCTTTTATATCATGTGCAGCCACAGGTGCTGCACATCCCCATTTAACACAGGTACTGCTGATCAGTAATTAGGAGAAGCACAGGATGGAAGCAGACAACACCTCCAACTAAAAACACAGACTAAAATATAAAAACTACAAAACATGCAAACATAAATAAACATGCAGCATAAACTTAAAAACTATATAAATGCCCCAAAAACAATAAAATACTTCCACCCCGTGACATGTAGCTGCCATGAGTTCTGTTCTGTTACATCATGGTGCATACCCTACAGCAGTTACAGGCAACTATGTGCCATAGAGGGCCAAGACCCCACAGGTTATCTTTCCAACCAGTCATTAAAGTATGTGTTTTCACTTATGAATAATCAGTGGGAGGAAATCAGTGAAATCACCTGATTAAACAATAAAACACTGGATTTATTCTACGCAAACACTAAGGAGGCGTACACCTCATCACAACTACCCCCACTCGGGAGATCGGATCACAACTTGGTTCATCTCCGGCCGGTGTACAAACCCCTAGTGCACAGACAACCTCCGGCCATGCACACTGTGGAGTTATGGTCTGAGGAGACAATGGACACCCTAAAGGGCTGTTTTGAAGCCACCGCCTGGAAGCAGCTCTGCGATCCACATGGTGAGGACATCGATGGCCTCATTCACACCTTCACGGGCTACCTCAGCTTCTGTGTGGACAAATCCGTTCCCACCAAGACCATACGGCGTCACTCAAACAACAAACCCTGGATCAACCCTGAGATAAAAACACTTCTGAGAGAGAAGAAGAGGATCTTCAGGTCAGGGAACAGGGAGATGCTGAAGTCCGTACAGAGGGAGCTGAGGAGAAAGATCAGAGAAGGCAAGGACAGCTTCAGGAAGAAGATGGAGGACAAGCTGCAACAGAGCGACATCAGCGGGGTCTGGAGAAACCTCAAAACCATCTCGGGGCTCCAGAATACCTCCCCCCAGGCCACAGGGGGCAGGGAGTGGGCGAACAACCTGAATCTGTTTTTCAATAGATTTGACCAACCGCCCTCCCCCTGACTGCACAACAACCACTGCTGCCTCTAAAGAAATCAAGTCCTGCTGCCCACTCCCCACTCTACCAACACCCCCCCACTCCCAACACACAGCCCCCCATCCTGACCCTGACCAGGACCCAGGTGAGGACGGAGCTGAGGAAGATCAAGGCGAGGAAGGCGCCGGGACCGGACGGCATCAGCGCAAAGCTCCTCAAGTCCTGTGCAGACCAGCTGTGTGGGATTGTGACGTATATCTTCAACATGAGCCTGAAACTGGGGAGGGTACCACAGCTGTGGAAAACATCTTGTGTGGTACCTGTACCAAAAACTTCCCACCCCAAAGACCTGAACAGCTACAGACCGGTGGCCTTGACGTCCCACTTGATGAAGACCCTGGAGAGACTGCTCCTTGCTCACCTCCGCCCCCTGGTGGAACCAGCGATGGATCCACTCCAGTTCGCCTACCAGCATGGCATTGGGGTGGAGGATGCGGTGATCTTCCTCCTTCACCGTTCTCTGTCCCACCTGGAGAAGCCCGGGAATATGGTGAGGATCATGTTCTTTGACTTCTCCAGTGCTTTCAACACCATCCAACCGATGATCCTGAAGGACAAGCTGCTGCGCGCAGGGGTGGACCAGCACCTGTCATCATGGATCCTGGACTACCTCACGAACCGGCCTCAGTTTGTGAGAACCCGGGACTGTGTGTCCGACACGATCATCAGTAGCACGGGGCCCCCCAGGGAACGGTGCTGGCTCCCTTCCTGTTCACTCTTTATACTGCGGACTTCTCACACAACACAACACACTGCCATCTACAGAAGTTCTCTGATGACTCTGCGATCGTTGGCCTCATCTCCAATGGAGATGAAGCTGAGTACAGAGGGCTTATCCAGGACTTCGTGGACTGGTGCCATCGGAACTGCCTCCAGATCAACGCGAGGAAAACTAAGGAGCTGGTGGTGGACTGCCGCAGGCATGGGCAGCCCCTCACAGTACCAGTAAATATACAGGGAACAGACATCGAGATGGTGACATCCTATAAGTACCTGGGTATTCATCTGAACAATAAACTAGACTGGTCACACAATACTGATGCACTCTACAAGAAGGGACAGCGCAGGCTGTTCCTGCTGAGGAGACTCAGGTCTTTTGGTGTACAAGGGGCGCTGCTGAAGTCATTCTATGACACGGTGGTGGCATCAGCCATCACTTTTGGAGTGGTCTGCTGGGGCAGTGGCATTACTGCAGCCGATAGGAAGAGACTGAACAAACTGATTAAGAAAGCTAGCTCTGTCCTGGGGCAGCGCCTTGATCCGATGGAGGAGATAGGAGAGAGAAGGACGGTGGCTAAACTGTCATCTCTGCTGGAGTCCGAGTTCCACCCTATGCAGGACATACTGAATGCACTGAGGAGCTCATTTAGCAGCAGACTACATCATCCCAGGTGCACAACCGAGAGGTTTCGTAGGTCCTTCCTACCAACGGCTGTCAGACTGTACAACCTAAGCAGGGCTGCTCGCAGAGATAGCAAAAAGACGTAACAAACTAATAGTTTTTTGAATGCAAAAGATGCAATAGACTTACACAATGGTCCTCTCCGGCATACAACTAGGAACATACCGGTCGCTATGGAGGGTGAGAATATGTATGGGCACATAATCATACCATGTAGGATAACTAAGTAGACGGTTATGCTGTTTCATTCCATCTAGCAACAATGCTCTGCACTGTGTGTGTTTATATATTTGCATATTTATTCCATCTAGCTACAATGCTCCGTACTGTGGGTGTTTATATATTTATATATCTACATATTATTCCATCTAGCTACATTGCTCCGCACTGTGTGTGTTTATATACTTGCATATTTATTCCACCTAGCTGCAATGCTCCGTACTGTGGGTGTTTATATATTTACATATTTATTCCATCTAGCTACAATGCTCTGCACTGTGTGTTCATAATATATCTATATATTTATTCCATCCAGCTACAATGCTCTGCACTGTGTGTCTGTGTGTGTGTGTATATATATATATTTTATAGTAATACGTACATATGTTTATTAGCTGCTCTTGCTTGCTTGTTTTTTTTCTTGCCTTGTGATTGTTGCTCTGAGTGTTGCTATCCCTGTGCTGTTGCAATCCTGGAATTTCCCCGTTGTGGGACTAATAAAGGCTTATCTTATCTTATCTTATCTTATCTTATTAAGAAACTGGCTGAAAGAAAATCTGCAGTGTCTTGGCCCTCCATGACACATATTGCCGATCCTTGCTTTATAGGATACTGATGTTGTACTAGACTTACAAACTGCACATCAGCACAGCTGTGATGCGTTGTAAGTGTGCGGCATCCCAGCGTGTTCATGTACAGTGCAAAGTCATGACCTTGAGTGTGATATTGCTATTATTACTATTAATAATTCAAGTAACTTTGTTAGGCTCTGCCTTCTGCCACTCCAGCCTGCTAGCTAGGTTGATTGGTCCTGGATGAAGCTGATTATGCTATCACCTCATGGGTATTACAAATGGCAGATTGGGATCATAAATCCAACTTCACCTCATCCATTTTGTTGGTAACAAACATGACATTCTCAAAATGTTTTGCTGCATACAAACTAATGCTGACACTTGTTTATGCCACTCAGTGCTCTGTAACAACAGTATAGCTGCTTTATAACTGCCAAGAGTTGTGTTGCAGTGTCTTCCCTCTATAACAGGGATGTCAAACTCATTCCATGGAGGGCCAAGATCCCGAAGGTTTTACCTCCACCCAGTCTTCAACAAGTGATTTCACTGAATTTCTTCCCACTGATTGCCAATCAGTGAAAACACCTGCTGAAGAGATGGGTGTAGGTAAAACTTGCAGGACCTCAGGCCTCCATGGAACAAGTTTGACATCCCTGCTCTATAATAAAACAACAGTACGCCTTGAGTATAATTTAGAGGAAAATGTACTTGTTTACATACTGTATGTTTTAATTCCCTAACTTGTGAGTCACAGACCACTTGCTGGTGAGTCGCATAGACCCATAGAGCCTCAGAGAAAAAAATAAATAATTCCTTTGGTTACTCTGTATTGACTATTGAAGTGTTTTATTTTGAAAATTTACTGGATATTCTCTTCCCTCCCTGACCCAATTTTCTGTTTATGCCTGGCTTCCTGCCTGTCATGTCTGTGCAGTCTTGACACATTAACTATAGTAATTAGCAGTGAAAAACAGTCATTGTTAGTGACTTTGAGCATTACTTTCTGACTGCAAAAGCTTGCGACCCTTTACGAGCATGCCACATTGGAGGTGAATGTGTAATTTGCTTTCTGTCAGCTGGTTTGGGCCTCCCTTCTATCAGCTGGTGTGTAATCACCTATCTGTGCTTCCAAAAGAGTTTGAGTGTGCTGCATGCATCAACCCCACATGCCCTGAAAGACTGGCCGCCCAGGACTGCAAATTACGGCAGACCTGAAAGCACACCTGGGGCAGCGTCCCCTTGCCGACATACTGGACCAAAACCATAAACCAGAATGGCTCATCCTGAAACTGCCATGAAAGCACTGTAGGCCCCACTGGAGCAGACCAGGAACACAGGACACATACATACCTCGGGCATTGCTCCCCCCACCTCCCCAGACCGCCCAACATCCCCAAACAGAGAAAGAAGCTAGGCCTCCCTCCATGGCGAGTTTTTTTAATCACACGTTGCATGTTAGTGGTCTGTGAGGCAAAAAAGTTGGGAACCAGTGCTTTAATCTAATACTTGCCATCACTGAGAGACATATTTTCAGTATCAAATTGTGTGTGTGCAGCTGTTCTTAGATACGTGTATTGGAGATAGCTGTTTGTGAATCTCTGTTGTGGTTTGTGCATCGAGTGGAAGTTAGAGAGCCTTAGTCACAGTTTACCACTGATTCACACCATTCATTTTCCATCCAAGAGCAGCAACCTCACACAACTGCTCCCACATCTGGCACAGCTATTTTAAGCTTTTATTAGTCAGCACAGTACAATTTACAGCATACTGCTTTGTCTGTCCTAATTCTCCCTGTGAAGTTTGACTGGATCCTTTATAAATTTTACTTCATTATTCCCCCAAAATGCCCATTTATTTTTATTGTGAATAATTGTAAATGATAAATTATTCTTCTTAGGACTGAAGAAGATGAAGAAAAGACCAAATAAGCAATAGAGTCAAGGTTTTTCCAGGTGCTTTATAGTATCTTCACATTTCCCACCAAGTGACAGAAACAGTGGCTTCCCAAGCAAATGCACTTTAAAATATGTAAAAAAAAAAAAAAAGAGTTATGAGATGTCAAAGAAAGAAAAAGCTTTGTAAAAGTGAAATAAGTTCAAGGACTATTACAGAAGAATAAAAAAAAAAATGATGATGAGTAATCTGGAGAAAAGCAGACTCCCCATAGAGTGGCAATCTGATTAAATGAATCAAACAGTGGTTGTGGGAAGTGTCAGTGTGATGAAATGGATACTTCCTGTAAAAAGCAACTGTTTCTGTAACCCTTCACCCACCAGGGAAAATTTTCTCCATGTCTTAAGGATGACTAAATAAAAATGAAAAGAATGTTAGCCACATAAAAACAGAGCACAGACAAAGGCCTGGCACTTCCTCAGTCAAGCTGAGGGTCCGAGGCTTCAGTGACTCCAAAGTTTTAGGCAGTATGAACTGCACAGGTTGACAATTTAGGATTTATAGAAATTACTACTTACCTTGTGAGTTTGCAAGTTCCCATAATATCTACAAAAGGTTACTTTTTCTAAGGGATTCTGCAGTGTGTGTGAGTATGTACAGTATCTCACAAAAGTGAGTACACCCCTCACATTTTTGTAAATATTTTATTATTAGGGCCTGAGCCACTGACAACGTCAGTCGGCGAAAGCCCTATTATATCCGCTCACGTTTCTTTATTATTTATTATTATTCTGCCCAAATGATCGCATTTTTCACCCTCTGAACGTTAACCAAAACGCGATTTTTTTTGGCAAACCCCTCAGACCCGGCAAAAAATTCGATAAACTGGAAAAGATATGTTCCCCCCCACCCCTCATTTTTGTGGGTGGGGCCAAACGTACAAGGTCAATGGAGACTGGAGACCATAAACTTTGCCGTAGACACATCAAATTTGGGTGAGGTGTGAATCACCTCAAGACATGCAAAAAACATCATTGTGGCCCATACCCACCGCCAACAGGAAGGCCGCCATCTTGCCTCAAAGTCGCCCCGCCTCCAATTCGGAAAAAACTCACACCTCGCATTTTAACGCACTTGTCCTAGGGACCAGATCCAATTGAGCTCATTTTTACATGGGGGCATCTACAGGCATTGCCCATTAAAAGTTATATAATTTAAGTCAAAATCTCAAAAGGCGTGGCCAGGGCGCCATGGCGAAGTTTGACTCCTCCCCTTACAACTTCAACCACCTGTAACTCGCCCAAAACTTGTCCGATGTCCACAAAACTTTACATGAAGGAAAATAGTGCCACCCCGGACGAAATGACCTCAAAATACCTGACAACCGATATAGCGTCACATAGTGGTTAATGAAAGAATTGCTGAAAACTGTTTTATTTATTACTCACAAGCGGCTGGGCAGAATGATGTGAAATTTTCAGAGATTCATCAGAAGCCAGCCATGATCATAACTGAACATCAACGTTAGTATGACATCATACATGTTACCATAGAAACGCCCTTCTCGCCATTCAATCCATGAGATTATGCGGAGGGGTGGGAAGGTCTTGGAGGTCTAAATTTTTCAACATATGTTGAGGTCACTGTCATATGTAGTCCAATATGGGTGGACAACACATAACTTACAGGGAAGTGTTGCCATGGCAACATGGCGACGGTTGACTACACGCCATGAAATTTCGGAAAGTTGTATCTTGGACAAACTTTTTCTGATTTCCACCAAATTTTCAAAAATGGATAATAATCCCACCCTGAACATTCCTATATAAAATAACAAAAGTTTTAGCGCCACCTAGTGGTAACAACATTAGACCCTTGTAAATTGGACATACTTTGCACGATTTGCAACAAATTTTATACTATCAATATTCTCCCTTCCCCGAACTCGTCTATATACAAATAATAAACAACACTCATAGCGCCCCCTAATGATTAAAGGAAGAATTACTGATGGGCAAAACTTGTCCGATGTCCACAAAACTTTACATGAAGGAAAATAGTGCCACCCCGGATGCAATGACATCAAAATACCTGACAAAAGATATAGCGCCACATAGTGGATAACGAAAGAATTGCTGAAAACTGTTTTATTTATTACTCGTGCGCGGCTTACCAGAATGACGTGAAATTTTGTGAGATTCATCACAACACAGCGATGATCATAACTCAACATCAACGTTAGTATGACGTCATACGTGTTACCATGGACACGCCCTTCTCCCCATTCAACCCATGAGCTTATGGGGCGGGGTGGGAAGGTCTTGGAGGTCTAAATTTTTCAACATATGTTGAGGTCACTGTCATATGCAGTCCAATATGGGTGGACAACACATAACTTACAGGGAAGTGTTGCCATGACAACACTGAAAACTGTTTTATTTATTACTCACGCACGGCTGGCCAGAATGACGTGAAATTTTCAGAGTTTCATCAGAACACAGACATGATCATAACTGAACATCAACGTTAGTATGACATCATACGTGTTACCATGGACACGCCCTTCTCCCCATTCAACCCATGAGCTTATGGGGCGGGGTGGGAAGGTCTTGGAGGTCTAAATTTTTCAACATATGTTGAGGTCACTTTCATATGCAGTCCAATATGGGTGGACAACACATAACTTACAGGGAAGTGTCGCCATGACAACATGGTGACGCTTGACTACACACCATTACATTTCGGAAAGTTGTATCTTGGACAATCTTTGTCTGATTTTCACTACATATTTGACAGTAGATATTAGTCCCATCCTGAACAGTCCCTACGCCACTGACAGTCTGCCCATGTGACAGACAATAGTTTAGGTTGTGAAATGTTTGGAAATCTGTCCACACTTAAAAGCATATGCTAGTTGTGCTTCTTTGCCATTTTTTCACATAAATTCTCACCTGTTATTAAATTGTGACTTCAGCACATTAGTTTGCTACAAACAAATTTACCACTCTTAACAACTTTTAATTTATTAGAAAAATGTTTCAAACATTATGTTCGCAAGCATGCCCACGTGACAAACACACAATGCATTCTGGGAAGTGAAGTCCGCATGTTACATCAACAGACTACAGCCCACTTTTTGATCATGGCGTAACATCTTCGGTATAATCGTCAAACCACAATTTGCAAGATTTTAGACTCCGTAAACCGCAATTTGCAAAACTTAAAAAAAGGTTTTAAACAATATTGATTCGCCCATTATGACGTAGTGTCCATAGAATTCACCAAGTGCATTCTGGGTACGCTCGGAACCGTTCGCGGACATCACGTAAAAGCTGGAGACATCGTCACAAAGCAGACATGGGGGAGTCTTGCTGTGTTGTAAACTGTAATAGTCGTTCTCACAACCGCCGTGGAGAAAAGATAAACCACGGAATAGGCTTTTTTCGTTTTCCAGCCTGGAAGAAGAACAGCACAGCTCACGTTTCGGATGTAACGAAGAGGCGACGCCTGGCCTGGATTGCAGCAGTCAGAAGACCCAACGTAACTTTCAAACACGCACCTGTATCGATGGTGGTGTGCTCAAAGCATTTTTATAAAGGTACGTTATGATTTATGGTGTACGTCTGTTGTTAAAACTTGCTTGTGTTGTGGTTAAGACTTGCTTGGTCATAGCTTTTAACCTACATCAGCAGTGCTAAGCTAAACAGAGCTAAGCTAAAGACACTCCGATATCAGAGTAGCTAGAGAAAGTTCCCACTCACACACCTGTGTGAGCGGGTTTAATTTGTTCTACTCCAAAGTATTTTCTTAATTTTTCCTTTGCTTTAACAGCAGACCAGCTTATGAAATGCTAGACTGTGATCCTGACTGGGCACCTTCTCTAAACCTTAGGCATGCAGAGCTTCCAGCTGCCACTCCTGACAGGTTTAACCGCTTATGCAGATGGACAAGATTATGACAAAAAGAATCAGCAGGGCATGCAAGTGATCCTCCCAGCACAGACCTCCAAGATCAGTGGCCACGTGACTGAGATGGATAATGTAGCTCCTTCAGGTCGTCTTTTTTTATTTCACCTATGTTTTTCTTTCTAAAATGTGTCTTGGGATTCCTTTTGATTACAAAATATATTAACTACAGTTGTTTATTGTCCTGATCAGCAACAGATGACACCACACCTCTGGCTGAGATGGAGGAGACGACATCTGATGAAGCAGCACAGATCTGTCAGGCTGATGATGCTCCAGAGGACAATGCACAAGAGCGACAGAACTACAGCAAGTGTCACTGTAGACTTAAAGAATTTTTACTCTTCCAAGAGGAGAACAGAAAGTTAAAGGGAGAGCTCTCCAGAAATACTCTGGATGACAATTTCCTCAAAGATAATCACTCAAAGGTGAAATACTACACTGGGCTTCCATCTTTCAGTTTAATGGCTCTGCTGATGCAATTTTTACCCAGCCTAACAAAGACAGAAAAAAAATCCCAATTTCAAATTCTCCTTTTAGCTAACATACATTTGCAGATTAATTTGCCTCTTGAACATATTGCACACCTTTTGGACATAAGCAGACAACATGTGCTATATAAATACACTTGCTTGCTTTGTAACAACATTTGGAATAAAGTACACAATGGCTTACAAACTCCAGCACTTTATTTCAAAGATGGAATAGTGTAACCATAACCATGACACAATACAAGTATATAAATTGACATGCAAGATCGACATGTATCATTGTTCTACCATGTTATAGCGCATAACTGTCTCATGATACAGCACTACTCTAATGCGCATGTCACAAAACCACGGCTGCTGTGGGCTTGGTGCTTCAGAGTCCCCCACATCCTAAATGGAAACACTGACTTTCAGTTTGGGTTATCACAGGCAACCATGTCATCCAGCTCTTCTGGCTGCCTGCAAGTCCACCACACTTCTGCTGTGTTCTGTGCCTGTCTTCTGGGATTGTGTGTGGGACCTGGCTGTAATGCAGTTAGACGTCGTCTTTTGGCCTTCTGGGTGGGTTTATCTGCTGCAGCTTTCCTCTTGTGTTGTGGGGTCAGAGTCAGTAAAGTGACGGGCAACAAGCTCAGGTAGGACAGCTTTAGAAAAAAAGTTCTGCGTAACTGGTAAAAGTGTTTGCTCCCACAGGTCAGAATCTGGTGTGACGCGTACAACAACACAACTTTTTGTGGTCCACACACCAAAATCACAGAAAGGTGAGCCTGTCACAAAGATTTGCGTTTGTACCTGCTGCGACCGGTATTTTCCTAATTGTATGCTGGAGGGGACCATTGTATGTCTTTTGCATTCAAAACTATTAGGTTGTCACGTCTTTAGGCTATCTCTAAGAGCAGCCCTACTTAGGATGTACAGTCTGACAGTCGTTGGGAGGAAGGACCTGCGAAACCTCTCGGTTGTGCACCTAGGATGATGTAGTCTGCTGCTAAATGAACTCCACCGTGCGTTCAGTATGTCCTGCATAGGGTGGAACTCGGACTCCAGCAGAGATGACAGTTTAGCCACCGTCCTTCTCTCTCCTATCTCCTCCACTGGCACAACGCGCTACCCCAGGACAGAGTTAGATTTCTTCATCTGTTTGTTCAGTCTCTTCCTATCGGCTGCCATAATGCCACTGCCCCAGCAGACCACCGTGTCATACAATGTCTTCAGCAGCGCCCCTTGTACACCAAAAGACATGAGTCTCCTCAGTAGGAACAGCCTGCGCTGTCCCTTCTTGTAGAGTGCGTCAGTATAGTGTGACCAGTCTAGTTCATTGTTCAGATGAACACCCAGGTACTTATAGGATGTCACCATCTCAATGTCTGTTCCCTGTATATTTACTGGTGATGTGAGGTGTTGTCCTGAAATTACGGTGGAGCAACTTCAGCAGACGGACATGACTGAAAGTTTGGAGACATTGTTTTTGGGCACAATGACTACGGCACCTCCACCTAATGCTGCGTGGAAGAAGTCGATTGGAGTAAATGGCCAGCAGGTACTGTTCAAAGCGAGGGAGGACGGGCGGCGGGTTCCGCGGTCGCGCGGGGGGGCGAAGGTCCGTTTACACCTGCCTGCAGGTTTAATTAGGGCCTGAGCCACTGACAACGTCAGTCGGCGAAAGCCCTATTGTATCCGCTCACGTTTATTTATTATTTTTTGTTATTTTTTTTCTCTATTATTCTGCCTAAATGATCGCATTTTTCACCCTCTGAACGTTAACCAAAACGCGATTTTTTTTGGCAAACCCCTCTGACCGGGCAAAAAATTCGATAAACTGGAAAAGATATGTGCCCCCCCACCCCTCATTTTTGTGGGTGGTGTCAAACGTACAAGGTCTATGGAGACTGGAGACCATAAACTTTGCCGTAGACACATCAAATTTGGGTGAGGTGTGAATCACCTCAAGACATGCAAAAAACATCATTGTGGCCCATACCCACCGTCAACAGAAAGGCCGCCATCTTGCCTCAAAGTCGCCCCACCTCCAATTTGGAAAAAAGTCACACCTCGCATTTTAACGCACTTGTCCTAGGGACCAGATCCAATTGAGCTCATTTTTACATGGGGGCATCTACAGGCATTGCCCATTAAAAGTTATATAAATTGAGTCAAAATCTCAAAAGGCGTGGCCAGGGCGCCATGGCGAAGTTTGACTCCTCCCCTTACAAATCCAACCACCTGTAACTCGCCCAAAACTTGTCCGATGTCCACAAAACTTTACATGAAGGAAAATAGTGCCACCCCGGACGCAATGACCTTAAAACACCTGACAACCGATATAGCGCCACATAGTGGTTAACGAAAGAATTGCTGAAAACTGTTTTATTTATTACTCACAAGTGGCTGGGCAGAATGATGTGAAATTTTCTGAGATTCATCAGAACACAGCCCTGATCATAACTGAACATCAACATTAGTATGACATCAAACATGTTAACATGGACACGCCCTTCTCGCCATTCAATGCGTGACCTTCTGGGGAGGGGTGGGAACGTCCTGGAGTCATGAAATTTGGAACATAGGTTTAGGTTACTGTCACATATAGTACAATATGGGTGGACAACACATAACTGACAAGGAAGTGTTGCCAGGGCGCCATGGCGAAGTTTGACTCCTCCCCTTACAAATTCATCCACCTGTAACTCGGCCAAAACTGGTCCCATGTCCACATAACTTTCCATGAAGGAAAATAGTCCCACCCCGAACGCAAGGACCTCAAAATACCTGACAACCGATGTAGCGCCACATAGTGGTTAATGAAAGAATTGCTGAAAACTGTTTCATTTATTACTCACAAGCGGCTGGGCAGAATGATGTGAAATTTTCTGAGATTCATCAGAACACAGCCATGATAATAACTCAACATCAACAATAGTATAACATCAAACGTGTTAACATGGACACGCCCTCCTCGCCATTCAATAAATGAGCATATGGGGAGGTGTGGGAAGGTCTTGGAGGTCTAAATTTTTCAACATATGTTGAGGTCACTGTCATATGTAGTCCAATATCAGTGGACAACACATAACTTACAGGGAAGTGTTGCCATGGCAACATTGCAACGGTTGAGTACTCGCCATTAAATTTCAGAAAGTTGTATCTTGGACAAACTTTTTCTGATTTACATCAAATTTTCGACAATCGATAAGAGTCCCACCCTGAACACTTCTATATAAAATAACAAAAGTTTTAGCGCCGCCTAGTGGTAACAACATTAGACCCTTGTAAAATGGACAATCTTTGTAAAATTTGCAACAAATTTTATACGATCAATATTCTCCCTTCCACAAACTCGTCTATATACAAATAATAAACAAAACTCATAGCGCCCCCTAATGATTAAAGGAAAAATTACTGACGACTGTTTTTTTTTAAATTTTCTCTCACCAGCTTAACAAAATTACATGAAGGAATGACTTGGGCTCATTGATAGTACATGCACATAGTACAGAACTGATTCCATGGCAACTGCCGTTCTTCAGTGGCTTTCTCACCAAACAAAACATGACAGTTACAGCTCAGACAATTCTCGCCTGATTTGGAAAAATCTTTGCACAAATCATACTGATCCCACTCTGAACGTGTCTGTATATCAATATTCACAAAACTGTCACACCCACACCTACTGCTGACATGAGGTACTGCACAAAATTGTTTCTAATTTTGCACAAAGACCAGTAGTCACGATGACATGACCTTTTCAGTGGTTCCTCAGAGTACATTGGACTACCTTTGGTGGAAGTCACTTTCTTCCTGCGATAAGCACAGTTGCCATGGAAACCCACTCATTGCATTTCAGTAACGGACATTTATACATGGGGCAAACTTGCAACAATTTGCGCTAAATTTTTGACGATTGATATTAGTCCTGCACCAAACATGTTTATATAAAAATAACAAACAAAAGTTTTAGCGCCCCTACTTTTTAAAAGGAAGAATTGCTGAAAATTTTTTTCTCTCTTTTTCTCTCACCAGCAGACAAAAAAATACATGAAGGAATCACTAGGGCTGATTGACAGTACATATAGATAGTACAGAACTGTTTCCATGCCGACCAGCGTGCTTCAACACACACAGTGCGGAGCATTGTAGCTAGATAGAATAATATGTAGATATATAAACACCCAGTGCGGAGCATTGTAGCTAGATGGAATAAATATGTAAATATATAAACACACACACAGTGCAGAGCATTGTTGCTAGATGGGATGAAACAGCACAACCGTCTACTTAGTTATCCTATATGGTATGATTATGTACCCATACATATTCTCACCCTCCATAGCGACTGGTATTTTCCTAATTTTATGCCGGAGGGGACCATTGTATAAGTCTTTAGCATTCAAAACTATTAGGTTGTCACGTCTTGAGGCTATCTCTAAGAGCAGCCCTGCTTAGGTTGTACAGTCTGACAGCTGTTGGGAGGAAGGACCTGCGAAACCTCTCGGTTGTGCACCTAGTATGATGTAGTCTGCTGCTAAATACAAATAATAAACAAAACTCATAGCGCCCCCTAATGATTAAAGGAAAAATTACTGACGACTGTTTTTTTTTTAATTTTCTCTCACCAGCTTAACAAAATTACATGAAGGAATGACTTGGGCTCATTGATAGTACATGCACATAGTACAGAACTGATTCCATGGCAACTGCCGTTCTTCAGTGGCTTTCTCACCAAACAAAACATGACAGTTACAGCTCAGACAATTCTCGCCTGATTTGGAAAAAATCTTTGCACAAATCATACTGATCCCACTCTGAACGTGTCTGTATATCAATATTCACAAAACTGTCACACCCACACCTACTGCTGACATGAGGTACTGCACAAAATTGTTTCTAATTTTGCACAAAGACCAGTAGTCACGATGACATCACCTTTTCAGTGGTTCCTCAGAGTGCATTGGACTACCTTTGGTGGAAGTCACTTTCTTCCTGCGAAAAGCACAGTTGCCATGGAAACCCACTCATTGCATTTCAGAAACGGACATTTATACATGGGGCAAACTTGCAACAATTTGCACTAAATTTTTGACGATTGATATTAGTCCTGCACCAAACATGTTTATATAAAAATAACAAACAAAAGTTTTAGCGCCCCTACTTTTTAAAAGGAAGAATTGCTGAAAATTTTTTTCTCTTTTTCTCTCACTAGCAGAAAAAAAAAAAATACATGAAGGAATCACTAGGGCTGATTGACAGTACATGTAGATAGAACAGAACTGTTTCCATGCCGACCAGCGTGCTTCAATACACACAGTGCGGAGCATTGTAGCTAGATAGAATAATATGTAGATATATGAACACCCAGTACGGAGCATTGTAGCTAGATGGAATAAATACGTAAATATATATACACACACAGTGCAGAGCATTGTTGCTAGATGGGATGAAACAGCACAACCGTCTACTTAGTTATCCTATATGGTATGATTATGTACCCATACATATTCTCACCCTCCATAGCGACCGGTATTTTCCTAATTGTATGCTGGAGGGGACCATTGTATGTCTTTTGCATTCAAAACTATTAGGTTGTCACGTCTTTAGCCTATCTCTAACAGCAGCCCTACTTAGGTTGTACAGTCTGACAGCCGTTGGGAGGAAGGACCTGCGAAACCTCTCGGTTGTGCACCTAGGATGATGTAGTCTGCTGCTAAATGAACTCCACCGTGCGTTCAGTATGTCCTGCATAGGGTGGAACTTGGACTCCAGCAGAGATGACAGTTTAGCCACCGTCCTTCTCTCTCCTATCTCCTCCACTGGGACAACGCGCTACCCCAGGACAGAGCTAGCTTTCTTGATCTGTTTGTTCAGTCTCTTCCTATCGGCTGCCATAATGCCACTGCCCCAGCAGACCACTCCAAAAGTGATGGCTGATGCCACCACCGTGTCATAGAATGTCTTCAGCAGCGCCCCTTGTACACCAAAAGACCTGAGTCTCCTCAGTAGGAACAGCCTGCGCTGTCCCATCTTGTAGAGTGCGTCAGTATAGTGTGACCAGTCTAGTTCATTGTTCAGATGAACACCCAGGTACTTATAGGATGTCACCATCTCAGTGTCTGTTCCCTGTATATTTACTGGTGATGTGAGGTGTTGTCCTGAAATGACAGTGGAGCAACTTCAGCAGAGGGACATGACTGAAAGTTTGGAGACATTGTTTTTGGGCACAATGACTATGGCACCTCCACCTAATGCTGCGTGGAAGAAGTCCATTGGAGTAAATGGCCAGCAGGTACTGTTCAAAGCGAGGGAGGACGGGCGGCGGGTTCCGTGGTCGCGCGGGGGGGCGAAGGCTCGTTTACACCTGCCTGCAGGTTTAATTATTATTATTATTATTCTGCCTAAATGATCGCATTTTTCACCCTCTGAACGTTAACCAAAACGCGATTTTTTTTGGCAAACCCCTCTGACCGGGCAAAAAATTCGATAAACTGGAAAAGATATGTTCCCCCCCACCCCTCATTTTTGTAGGTGGGGCCAAACGTACACAAATTTTCAAGGTCTATGGAGACTGGAGACCATAAACTTTGCCGTAGACACATCAAATTTGGGTGAGGTGTGAATCACCTCAAGACATGCAAAAAACATCATTGTGGCCCATACCCACCGCCAACAGGAAGGCCGCCATCTTGCCTCAAAGTCGCCCCACCTCCAATTTGGAAAAAAGTCACACCTTGCATTTTAACGCACTTGTCCTAGGAACCAGATCCAATTGAGCTCATTTTTGCATGGGAGCATCTACAGGCATTGGCCATTAAAAGTTATATAAATTAGGTCAAAATCTCAAAAGGCGTGGCCAGGGCGCCATGGCCAAGTTTGACTCCTCCCCTTACAACTTCAACCACCTGTAACTCGGCTAAAAATGGTCCCATGTCCACAAAACTTTCCATGAAGGAAAATAGTCCCACCCCGAACGCAATGACATCAAAACACCTGACAACCGATATAGCGCCACATAGTGGATAATGAAAGAATTGCTGAAAAATGTTTCATTTATTACTCACAAGCGGCTGGGCACAATGATGTGAAATTTTCTTAGATTCATCAGAGCACAGCCATGATCATAACTGAACATCAACAATAGCATAACATCAAACGTGTTAACATGGACACGCCCTCCTCGCCATTGAATCCGTGACCTTATGGGGAGGGGTGAGAACGTCCTGGAGTCATGAAATTTGGAACATAGGTTTAGGTTACTGACACATAGTACAATATGGGTGGACAACACATAACTGACAAGGAAGTGTTGCCATGGCGCCATGGCAAAGTTTGACTCCTCCCCTTACAACTTCAACCACCTGTAACTCGGCCAAAAATGGTCCCATGTCCACAAAACTTTCCATGAAGGAAAATAGTCCCACCCCGAACGCAATGACATCAAAACACCTGACAACCGATATAGCGCCACATAGTGGTTAATGAAAGAAATGCTGAAAACTGTTTCATTTATTACTCACAAGCGGCTGGGCAGAATGATGTGAAATTTGCTGAGATTCATCAGAACACAGCCATGATCATAACTGAACATCAAAATTAGTATGACATCTAACGTATTACTATGGACACGCCCACCTCGCCATTCAATCCGTTAGCTTATGGGGAGGGTTGGGAACGTCCTGGAGTCATGAAAATTGGAACATAGGTTTAGGTGACTGTCACATATAGTCCAATAGGGGTGGACAACACATAACTGACAATGAAGTGTTGCCATGGCGCCATGGCGAATTGCTAAATTATTGCAGCAGCACTGTAGTCAGTCCTCCTCTACAGTAATGCTTAACACAGGCTGTCCACAGGGCTGTGTGTTGAGCCCCACTTTGTATTCATTGTACACATATCACTGCATACCTGTTCATCCCACAAACATTATAGAGAAGTTTGCAGATGACACAACAATAGTGGGCCTCATTTCAGGAGGAGATGAGTCCCACTGGTGAGATGGTGCTCAGATAATAATATGCTACTGACTACATAATAAAAAACAGAACTCATTATTAATATTAGGAAGCATAGCAGTAAGCCACCTCCTCTATACATCGTCAAGGAGTGTGTGGAGAGGGTAGAGGCTTTTAAGTTTCTGGTTGTTCAGATTTCTCACAAACTTACCTGGGTAGTACGGCCCCAAACATGTCAGCTAAATTATTGCAGCAGCACTGTAGTCAGTCCTCCTCTACAGTAATGCTTAACACAGGCTGTCCACAGGGCTGTGTGTTGAGCCCCACTTTGTATTCATTGTACACATATCACTGCATACCTGTTCATCCCACAAACATTATAGAGAAGTTTGCAGATGACACAACAATAGTGGGCCTCATTTCAGGAGGAGATGAGTCCCACTGGTGAGATGGTGCTCAGATAATAATATGCTACTGAATACATAATAAAAAACAGAACTCATTATTAATATTATGAAGCATAGCAGTAAGCCACCTCCTCTATACATCGTCAAGGAGTGTGTGGAGAGGGTAGAGGCTTTTAAGTTTCTGGTTGTTCAGATTTCTCACAAACTTACCTGGGTAGTACGGCCCCAAACATGTCAGCTAAATTATTGCAGCAGCACTGTAGTCAGTCCTCCTCTACAGTAATGCTTAACACAGGCTGTCCACAGGGCTGTGTGTTGAGCCCCACTTTGTATTCATTGTACACATATCACTGCATACCTGTTCATCCCACAAACATTATAGAGAAGTTTGCAGATGACACAACAATAGTGGGCCTCATTTCAGGAGGAGATGAGTCCCACTGGTGAGATGGTGCTCAGATAATAATATGCTACTGAATACATAATAAAAAACAGAACTCATTATTAATATTAGGAAGCATAGCAGTAAGCCACCTCCTCTATACATCGTCAAGGAGTGTGTGGAGAGGGTAGAGGCTTTTAAGTTTCTGGTTGTTCAGATTTCTCACAAACTTACCTGGGTAGTACGGCCCCAAACATGTCAGCTAAATTATTGCAGCAGCACTGTAGTCAGTCCTCCTCTACAGTAATGCTTAACACAGGCTGTCCACAGGGCTGTGTGTTGAGCCCCACTTTGTATTCATTGTACACATATCACTGCATACCTGTTCATCCCACAAACATTATAGAGAAGTTTGCAGATGACACAACAATAGTGGGCCTCATTTCAGGAGGAGATGAGTCCCACTGGTGAGATGGTGCTCAGATAATAATATGCTACTGAATACATAATAAAAAACAGAACTCATTATTAATATTAGGAAGCATAGCAGTAAGCCACCTCCTCTATACATCGTCAAGGAGTGTGTGGAGAGTGTAGAGGCTTTTAAGTTTCTGGTTGTTCAGATTTCTCACAAACTTACCTGGGTAGTACGGCCCCAAACATGTCAGCTAAATTATTGCAGCAGCACTGTAGTCAGTCCTCCTCTACAGTAATGCTTAACACAGGCTGTCCACAGGGCTGTGTGTTGAGCCCCACTTTGTATTCATTGTACACATATCACTGCATACCTGTTCATCCCACAAACATTATAGAGAAGTTTGCAGATGACACAACAATAGTGGGCCTCATTTCAGGAGGAGATGAGTCCCACTGGTGAGATGGTGCTCAGATAATAATATGCTACTGACTACATAATAAAAAACAGAACTCATTATTAATATTAGGAAGCATAGCAGTAAGCCACCTCCTCTATACATCGTCAAGGAGTGTGTGGAGAGGGTAGAGGCTTTTAAGTTTCTGGTTGTTCAGATTTCTCACAAACTTACCTGGGTAGTACGGCCCCAAACATGTCAGCTAAATTATTGCAGCAGCACTGTAGTCAGTCCTCCTCTACAGTAATGCTTAACACAGGCTGTCCACAGGGCTGTGTGTTGAGCCCCACTTTGTATTCATTGTACACATATCACTGCATACCTGTTCATCCCACAAACATTATAGAGAAGTTTGCAGATGACACAACAATAGTGGGCCTCATTTCAGGAGGAGATGAGTCCCACTGGTGAGATGGTGCTCAGATAATAATATGCTACTGAATACATAATAAAAAACAGAACTCATTATTAATATTAGGAAGCATAGCAGTAAGCCACCTCCTCTATACATCGTCAAGGAGTGTGTGGAGAGGGTAGAGGCTTTTAAGTTTCTGGTTGTTCAGATTTCTCACAAACTTACCTGGGTAGTACGGCCCCAAACATGTCAGCTAAATTATTGCAGCAGCACTGTAGTCAGTCCTCCTCTACAGTAATGCTTAACACAGGCTGTCCACAGGGCTGTGTGTTGAGCCCCACTTTGTATTCATTGTACACATATCACTGCATACCTGTTCATCCCACAAACATTATAGAGAAGTTTGCAGATGACACAACAATAGTGGGCCTCATTTCAGGAGGAGATGAGTCCCACTGGTGAGATGGTGCTCAGATAATAATATGCTACTGAATACATAATAAAAAACAGAACTCATTATTAATATTAGGAAGCATAGCAGTAAGCCACCTCCTCTATACATCGTCAAGGAGTGTGTGGAGAGGGTAGAGGCTTTTAAGTTTCTGGTTGTTCAGATTTCTCACAAACTTACCTGGGTAGTACGGCCCCAAACATGTCAGCTAAATTATTGCAGCAGCACTGTAGTCAGTCCTCCTCTACAGTAATGCTTAACACAGGCTGTCCACAGGGCTGTGTGTTGAGCCCCACTTTGTATTCATTGTACACATATCACTGCATACCTGTTCATCCCACAAACATTATAGAGAAGTTTGCAGATGACACAACAATAGTGGGCCTCATTTCAGGAGGAGATGAGTCCCACTGGTGAGATGGTGCTCAGATAATAATATGCTACTGACTACATAATAAAAAACAGAACTCATTATTAATATTAGGAAGCATAGCAGTAAGCCACCTCCTCTATACATCGTCAAGGAGTGTGTGGAGAGGGTAGAGGCTTTTAAGTTTCTGGTTGTTCAGATTTCTCACAAACTTACCTGGGTAGTACGGCCCCAAACATGTCAGCTAAATTATTGCAGCAGCACTGTAGTCAGTCCTCCTCTACAGTAATGCTTAACACAGGCTGTCCACAGGGCTGTGTGTTGAGCCCCACTTTGTATTCATTGTACACATATCACTGCATACCTGTTCATCCCACAAACATTATAGAGAAGTTTGCAGATGACACAACAATAGTGGGCCTCATTTCAGGAGGAGATGAGTCCCACTGGTGAGATGGTGCTCAGATAATAATATGCTACTGAATACATAATAAAAAACAGAACTCATTATTAATATTAGGAAGCATAGCAGTAAGCCACCTCCTCTATACATCGTCAAGGAGTGTGTGGAGAGGGTAGAGGCTTTTAAGTTTCTGGTTGTTCAGATTTCTCACAAACTTACCTGGGTAGTACGGCCCCAAACATGTCAGCTAAATTATTGCAGCAGCACTGTAGTCAGTCCTCCTCTACAGTAATGCTTAACACAGGCTGTCCACAGGGCTGTGTGTTGAGCCCCACTTTGTATTCATTGTACACATATCACTGCATACCTGTTCATCCCACAAACATTATAGAGAAGTTTGCAGATGACACAACAATAGTGGGCCTCATTTCAGGAGGAGATGAGTCCCACTGGTGAGATGGTGCTCAGATAATAATATGCTACTGAATACATAATAAAAAACAGAACTCATTATTAATATTATGAAGCATAGCAGTAAGCCACCTCCTCTATACATCGTCAAGGAGTGTGTGGAGAGTGTAGAGGCTTTTAAGTTTCTGGTTGTTCAGATTTCTCACAAACTTACCTGGGTAGTACGGCCCCAAACATGTCAGCTAAATTATTGCAGCAGCACTGTAGTCAGTCCTCCTCTACAGTAATGCTTAACACAGGCTGTCCACAGGGCTGTGTGTTGAGCCCCACTTTGTATTCATTGTACACATATCACTGCATACCTGTTCATCCCACAAACATTATAGAGAAGTTTGCAGATGACACAACAATAGTGGGCCTCATTTCAGGAGGAGATGAGTCCCACTGGTGAGATGGTGCTCAGATAATAATATGCTACTGAATACATAATAAAAAACAGAACTCATTATTAATATTAGGAAGCATAGCAGTAAGCCACCTCCTCTATACATCGTCAAGGAGTGTGTGGAGAGGGTAGAGGCTTTTAAGTTTCTGGTTGTTCAGATTTCTCACAAACTTACCTGGGTAGTACGGCCCCAAACATGTCAGCTAAATTATTGCAGCAGCACTGTAGTCAGTCCTCCTCTACAGTAATGCTTAACACAGGCTGTCCACAGGGCTGTGTGTTGAGCCCCACTTTGTATTCATTGTACACATATCACTGCATACCTGTTCATCCCACAAACATTATAGAGAAGTTTGCAGATGACACAACAATAGTGGGCCTCATTTCAGGAGGAGATGAGTCCCACTGGTGAGATGGTGCTCAGATAATAATATGCTACTGAATACATAATAAAAAACAGAACTCATTATTAATATTAGGAAGCATAGCAGTAAGCCACCTCCTCTATACATAGTCAAGGAGTGTGTGGAAAGTTAAGACAGGCAACCACTAGAGGGAGGCAAAGTACAAGAAGAGAAGAGAAGCAGTCTCCAGGGGATGCATTACAACATAATTTTTGGAAGTTATAGCTAAATTATTGCAGCAGCACTATAGTCAGTCCTCCTCTACAGTAATGCTTAACACAGGCTGTCCACAGGGCTGTGTGTTGAGCCCCACTTTGTATTCATTGTACACATATCACTGCATACCTGTTCATCCCACAAACATTATAGAGAAGTTTGCAGATGACACAACAATAGTGGGCCTCATTTCAGGAGGAGATGAGTCCCACTGGTGAGATGGTGTTCAGATAATAATATGCTACTGAATACATAATAAAAAACAGAACTCATTATTAATATTAAGAAGCATAGCAGTAAGCCACCTGGGTAGTACGGCCCCAAACATGTCTACATAAACATAACAAACAAAAGTTTTAGCGCACCTATTGTTAAAAGGAAGAATTGCTGAAATTTTTATTTTCTAGTTCTGTTGCCCTAATAAACCTAAAAACTGCATGATAGACCGCATCTCCTGAACTTCTCTGCAAAATCTCTTTCATACTGAGCTGGTTTTGTCCTACGATAAGCACAGTTGCCATGGAAACCCACTCATTGCATTTCAATAACGGACATTTATACATGGGGCAAACTTGAACAATTTGCACTAAATTTTCGACGATTGATATTAGTCCTGCACAAAACAAGTCTACATAAAAATAACAAACAAAAGTTTTAGCGCCCCTATTTTTAAAAGGAAGAATTGCTCTGAAAAATTTTTTCTCTTTTTCTCTCACTAGCAGAAAAAAAAAATGCATGAAGGAATCACTAGGGCTGATTGACAGTACATGTAGATAGTAAAGAACTGTTTCCATGGCGACCAGCGTGCTTCAACACACACAGTGCAGAGCATTGTAGCTAGATGGAATAATATGTAGATATATAAACACCCAGTGCGGAGCATTGTAGCTAGATTGAATAAATATGTAAATAGAATATATATACACACACAGTGCAGAGCATTGTTGCTAGATGGAATAATATGTAGATATATAAACACCCAGTGCAGAGCATTGTAGCTAGATGGAATAAATATGTAAATATATATACACACACAGTGCAGAGGATTGTTGCTAGATGGGATGAAACAGCACAACCGTCTACTTAGTTATCCTATATGGTATGATTATGTACCCATACATATTCTCACCCTCCATAGCGACCGGTATTTTCCTAATTGTATGCTGGAGGGGACCATTGTATGTCTTTTGCATTCAAAACTATGAGGTTGTCACGTCTTTAGGCTATCTCTAAGAGCAGCCCTACTTAGGTTGTACAGTCTGACAGCCGTTGGGAGGAAGGACCTGCAAAACCTCTCGGTTGTGCACCTAGGATGATGTAGTCTGCTGCTAAATGAACTCCACCGTGCGTTCTGTATGTCCTGCATAGGGTGGAACTCGGACTCCAGCAGAGATGACAGTTTAGCCACCGTCCTTCTCTCTCCTATCTCCTCCACTGGGACAACGCGCTACCCCAGGACAGAGCTAGCTTTCTTGATCTGTGTGTTCAGTCTCTTCCTATCGGCTGCCATAATGCCACTGCCGCAGCAGACCACCGTGTCATACAATGTCTTCAGCTGCGCCCCTTGTACACCAAAAGACCTTAGTCTCCTCAGTAGGAACAGCCTGCGCTGTCCCTTCTTGTAGAGTGCGTCAGTATAGTGTGACCAGTCTAGTTTATTGTTCACATGAACACCCAGGTACTTATAGGATGTCACCATCTCAATGTCTGTTCCCTGTATATTTACTGGTGATGTGAGGTGTTGTCCTGAAATGAGAGTGGAGCAACTTCAGCAGAGGGACATGACTGAAAGTTTGGAGACATTGTTTTTGGGCACAATGACTACGGCACCTCCACCTAATGTGCGTGGAAGAAGTCGATTGGAGTAAATGGCCAGCAGGTACTGTTCAAAGCAAGGGAGGACGGGCGGCGGGTTCCGCGGTCGCGCGGGGGGGCGAAGGTCCGTTTACACCTGCCCGCAGGTTTATTATTATTCTGCCCAAATGATCGCATTTTTCACCCTCCGAACGTTAACCAAAACGCGATTTTTTTTTTGCAAACCCCTCTGACCAGGCAAAAAATTCGATAAACTGGAAAACATATGTGCCCCCCCACCCCTCATTTTTGTGGGTGGGGTCAAACGTACAAGGTCTATGGAGACTGGAGACCATAAACTTTTCCGTAGACACATCAAATTTGGGTGAGGTGTGAATCACCTCAAGACATGCAAAAAACATCATTGTGGCCTATACCCACCACCAACAGGAAGGCCGCCATCTTGCCTCAAAGTCGCCCCACCTCCAATTCGGAAAAAAAGTCACACCTCGCATTTTAACGCACTTGTCCTAGGGACCTGATCCAATTGAGCTCATTTTTACATGGGGGCATCTACAGGCATTGAGCATTAAAAGTTATATAAATTAAGTCAAAATCTCAAAAGGCGTGGCCAGGGCGCCATGGCGAAGTTTGACTCCTCCCCTTACAAATTCAACCACCTCTAACTCTGCCAAAACTTGTCTGATGTCCACAAAACTTTACATGAAGGAAAATAGTGCCACCCCGGACGCAATGACATCAAAATTCCTGACAACCGATATAGCACCACATAGTGGTTAACAAAAGAATTGCTGAAAACTTTTTTATTTATTACTCAAACGCAGCTGGGCAGAATGATGTGAAATTTTCTGAGATTCATCAGAACACAGCCATGATCATAACTGAACATCAACATTAGTATGGCATCTAACGTGTTAGCATGCACACGCCCACCTCGCCATTAAATCCGTGAGCTTATGGGGAGGGGTGGGAACGTCCACGAGTCATGAAGTTTGGAACATAGGTTTAGGTTACTGTCACATATAATTCAATATGGGTGGACAACACATAACTGACAAGGAAGTGTTACCATGTTGCCATGGCGAAGTTTGATTCCTCCCCTTACAACTTCAACCACCTGTAACTCAGGTAAAAATGGTCCCATGTCCACAAAACTTTCCATGAAGGAAAATAGTCCCACCCCGAACGCAATGACCTCAAAATACCTGACAACCGATATAGCGCCACATAGTGGTGAATGACAGAATTGCTGAAAACTGTTTAATTTATTACTCACAAGCGGCTGGGCAGAATGATGTGAAATTTTCTGAGATTCATCAGAACAGAGCCGTGATAACTGGACATCAACATTAGTATAACATTAAACGTGTTACCATGGCGCCATGGCAAAGTTTGACTCTTCCCCTTACAACTTCAAACACCTGTAACTCGTGCAAAACTTGTCCCATATCCACAAAACTTTTCATGAAGGAAAATAGTGCCACCCCGGACGCAATGACCTCAAAATACCTCACAACCGATATAGCGCCACATCGTGGTAAACGAAAGAATTGCTGAAAAATGTTTCATTTATTACTCACAAGCGGCTGGGCAGAATGATGTGAAATTTTCTGAGATTCATCAGAACACAGCCATGATAATAACTGAACATCAACAATAGTATAACATCAAACGTGTTAACATAGACACGCCCTCCTCGCCATTCAAACCGTGAGCTTATGGGGAGGGGTGGGAAGGTCTTTGAGGTCTCAATTTTTCAACATATGTTGAGGTCACTGTCATATGTAGTCCAATATTGGTGGACAACACATAACTTACAGGGAAGTGTTGCCCTGGCAACATGGTGACGGTTGACTACACGCCATGAAATTTCGCAAAGTTGTATCTTGGCAAAGTTTACAGTCTCCATAGACCTTGAAAATTTGTGTACGTTTGGGGGGGAACATATCTTTTCCTGTTTATCGAATTTTTTGCCGGGTCTGAGCGGTCTTGGGATTTATAAATTTTTGAACATATGTACCTAACAGCCACACATTTAAGGCAAAAATTGCACACCCACTAGTGCCTAAGCAGCTCTCTGTATTTCAACAATTGCAGATAAAAAAATGGACCTAAAACCTCAAAGCCCCCTCAACAAGAAAAATTGTATGATGTTCTCTCATGTAGAAGTTAATAATTTTAAAATTAACTTTTAAAACTCTGAATTGTTTACTAAATGGCTCTCTGTACTTGCACAATTGCAGATAAAAAATGGACCTAATGGACCTAACAGCAACACATTTGAGGCAAAAATTGCACACCCACTGGTGCCGAAGCAGCTCTCTGTAGTTGAACAATTGCAGATAAAAAAAATGGACCTAAAACCTCGAAGCCCCCCCAACAACAAAAATTGTATGATGTTCTCTCATGTAGAAGTTAATAATTTTAAAATTAACTTTTAAACTCTGAATATTTTAAGCTCTAGAAATTGAGAATATTTATTTCCGATGAATTCCCGATATATATTTCCGATGTCCCATGGCGAGGAGTCAACCTTCTCCATGGTAACACTTACCTAATCAGTGATGTGCAGATCCAAAGAGACCAACAGCTGCTCTGAGTCTGAGAGTGTATTAAAGATCTTTGTCTCTTTAAAATGGAGTCCTCTAACAACTCCTTCAAAATGGGAGAAAACAGGCCACTGTCTCATTTACAAACAGCAGAATCGTTACCTACGATGCAGCAAAGTTCAGACTCCTCAGCCTCACAGCAACCCCATTTTAATGACCAAGCACCTCCCACTGGACATATCATTCATTCAAAAACAGTTCAATAAATATTTCTACAAAAACAGTTCACAGTTCACCATCTTCCAATATACAATATCTCACAAAAGTGAGTACACCCCTCACATTTTTATAAATATTTTATTATATCTTTTCATGGGACAACACTGAAGATATGACATTTTGATGTAATGTAGTCAATGTACAGCTTGTACAACAGTGGAAATCTGTTGTCCTCTTAAAATTACTCATGACTTCAATCTTGAAGGTTGTTCTCCAAAATTTACAACAATTTTCTAATCATTTTATACTTTTCTTTGTCAATCTATCTACATTTGAAACCATTTCCCTCAAATTTGTAATTTCCTCTTGTAAAATTGACTTTTCCTGTACATTTGAGACTGGTCCGACTGAAAGACAGACTGACAGCATTCAACAGGGCGTGGGACTCGAGAAGGTGTGTTCACATTTTGGTGGTTAACAAATGGCAGAAATTGATAGAAGAGGGGAAAAATGAGCCAAACGGCACAGGTGAGGGGAGAGGAGGCAGCAGAGGAGTGTGTTCTGAATACAGCAGAGAGGCCGTGAGATTTTCAGCACCTCAGGTTAGTGACGTGACTCTCAGAATAAATTCTATAATATTTAGCTGCCATCAAGTAGTTCACAATTCTCTGTCTCCAAAGTATTTTTTCTCATAAACTGAAAAAATAATTAATTCCTCAATAACGAAGATTTTTCAATAAAGTTCTGAATTTCCAAGAAAAAATTAGCTACATGAATAGAATAGAAAACACTTGATTGTCCCCTTGGGGAAATTTGTTGTGGACTCACAGTTCTGACACAAACCTGCTTCCCTTTGAATCACAAGACATCACATCACAACATGACATCTGCTCACATGGAGTATATTGCACGCTCTACCCCCATTACACATATTAAAAAAAAAACAAAAAAAAAAAAAACAGTCTAAAACATAAACAAAGAGAACATGTAATCCAAGTTAGGATCACCATGCTGTTGTACAATCCTAGGAGCAATTTAGGAGCCTAATAGAAGCAAGTACAAATAAACTTTTTTTTAAACAGTTTAACCTGCATTTTGGTATTCTGTATCTTCTACCAGAAGGCAGTTTGGTGAAAAAGCCTCTTTCCACAGTAGATGTTGCTGAATGAAGAAAAAAAAGAAAACCCTTGCTTGTTCTCAGGTGATTCATTATTTTTTAACAAGGAGGATGGTAGTGGTGGTGGACTCACAAATTTATTCTAAGGTAAAGCCTATAAATGTAAATTGAGTACAAATTAGCAGGTTCCAAGGTTGTCATAGCCAGGAGCGGCACTGGGGTTAAGCTCCCAGTGCTCATAAAATGCTCCTTACAGCGTGCGTCTCGAAAAGCCTCTGACAACTAAGTCCAACTCCTAGCCTGCCCGTGTGGTTTAGTCGCTAAGCCCGGTGGAACTGCTTTTACTAATAGGAGAAGGGGCGAGGGCGGATCTCTGGCGCCTTAAAACCAGATGCTTCGGGTAGATGGTGGCTCGTCAACCTGGGAAGGTAGCCCATCTAGGGGAAGGTAAACCCTGATTTCAAACCTCCGCTGCCTTGCGGCACACCCGGTCACAGGAAAGGCTTCGGGAGTCAACCCTGAGGAAAAATCCGGAGTCGGAGCCCCTAAGGCAGTTCTCTGTTGTGCTCAACATCGTTCTGGCAGCTCCTGCGACGGCACTGGTGCCAAACTATAGCAGCCCTGCTGTTCCTTTGGATCCATCAGTGACGTGGAGAGGGAGGACATGCTGCATGGGTAACATCTTGTCCTCCATATCTTCCTGCCCAGGCTTGAATCCTACCAACGCCCAACGCTGGAAGGTAGAACACCGGTGCGCATCGGCCTGATCAGCCACAGGCGGTGCTGTTCCAGCAGAGTAGATGTTTAGGATTCTCTTCCATGGTCATCATAGACCGACGGAAGACAACGACAACGATTATAAATTTGTGGATCATTTTATGAATGATTTTTCTTTATATTTTAATAAAATTACTGTTTCAATATAAATTTGAAACTCATTGTTTAAGGGGAAAAAGCCAAAATATTATCACAATTTACACTTTTGACCATAATTTTGCAGAGCAAAAACCAAACAATAACTATGACTGCAATGTTCACGTGCCCATAGCAAGCAGCGCCTCTTTGTGTTGGTCATATCATGTGACTTCTCCCATGGAAAAAGCACATACATCGCATCAGGAATCACAGCATTGAAGCAGAGAGGACATGGAGGGAGAAGAAGTGCCTGTATTAAAAAAAACAAAAAACAACAACAACAAAAAAAGTACATATTTAATAAAAACATTAAAATAATATTTCAATTATTCATTGGATTTGTCTGCAAGCCAAGGACCATCTCTGGTTAAAATTTCAGAAAAATCCATCCAGTAGTTTCTACATAATCCTAGTAAATCACTGCAAGAAGTTTGAGCCTTGGTAGAGGTATGCAGTCATGGATCACCCCCAAAATGTAATGGTTTGTGTGTAGGCCAAGAACCACTTCTGGTGAAAATTTCATCCAAATTCATCCAGTAGTTTGGGAGTATTGTTGGAAAAGTGTGTGAGGATATAAGAGCCTTGGTGGAGGTATGCATTCCACAGGAAGTTTTCAGTTTCAAATTTAGCAATGTTTTCTCACACAACTTATAACAAAATAAACGTAGCACTTATATCTAACGGTTACCATGCAAAATGTTAAGTTTAAGCCACCTTACAGCTGTGCTTGGCTCAGATCAAACATGCTAATGCTAACGGGCTAGCCGCGAACGTTAGCTAAAACGCTAATCTCAAGGGAAACAAATTTAGCAATGTTTTCTCACACAACTTATAACAAAATAAACAGAGCACTTATATCTAACGGTTAACATGCAAAATGTTACGTTTAAACCAACTTACAGGCTGGTTGGGTGAGGACTGACGTACGTCGTCTTCTTCTGAGGTTTTATGGCAGTTGGCAAACGCCTTGTAGGAGCATTACCGCCACCTTCTGGAACGGACTGTGATTCGAAATGGCATTACTGTCCTATATCCTTGAAATTAGTCCTGTTGCCCTAATAAACCTAAAAACAGCATGATAGACCGCATCTCCTGAACTTCTCTGCAAAATCTCTTTCACACTGAGCTGGTTTTGTCCTGTGATAAGCACAGTTGCCATGAAAACCCACTCATTGCATTTCAAAAACGGACATTTATACATGGGGCAAACTTGCAACAATTTGCACTAAATTTTCGACGATTGATATTAGTCCTGCACCAAACAAGTCTACATAAAAATAACAAACAAAAGTTTTAGCGCCCCTGTTTTTAAAAGGAAGAATTGCTAAAAAAATTTTTCTCTCTTTTTCTCTCACTAGCAGAAAAAAAAAAAATGCATGAAGGAATCACTAGGGCTGATTGACAGTACATGTAGATAGTACAGAACTGTTTCCATGGCGACCAGCGTGCTTCAACACACACAGTGCAAAGCTTTGTAGCTAGATGGAATAATATGTAGATATATAAACACCCAGTGCGGAGCATTGTAGCTAGATGGAATAAATATGTAAATATATAAACACACACAGTGCAGAGCATTGTTGCTAGATGGGATGAAACAGCACAACCGTCTACTTAGTTATCCTATATGGTATGATTATGTACCCATACATATTCTCACCCTCCATAGCGACCGCTATTTTCCTAATTGATGAACTGATGTGCAACACATCAGATTGATTGTCTTTGATTAATTGTCTATGTTTATTGCACTGTCCCTGTCAAATAAACTAATCTACTACTACTACTAATTGTATGCTGGAGGGGACCATTGTATGTCTTTTGCATTCAAAACTATTAGCTTGTCACGTCTTTAGGCTATCTCAAAGAGCAGCCCTACTTAGGTTGTACAGTCTGACAGCCGTTGGGAGGAAGGACCTGCGAAACCTCTCGGTTGTGCACCTAGGATGATGTAGTCTGCTGCTAAATGAACTCCACCGTGCGTTCTGTATGTCCTGCATAGGGTGGAACTCGGACTCCAGCAGAGATGACAGTTTAGCCACCGTCCTTCTCTCACCTATCTCGTCCACTGGGACAACGCGCTACCCCAGGACAGAGCTAGCTTTCTTGATCTGTTTGTTCAGTCTCTTCCTATCGGCTGCCATAATGCCACTGCCCCAGCAGACCACCGTGTCATACAATGTCTTCAGCAGCGCCCCTTGTACACCAACACACCTGAGTCTCCTCAGTAGGAACAGCCTGCGCTGTCCCTTCTTGTAGAGTGCGTCACTATAGTGTGACCAGTCTAGTTTATTGTTCAGATGAACACCCAGGTACTTATAGGATGTCACCATCTCAATGTCTGTTCAGTGTATATTTACTGGTGATGTGAGGGGTTGTCCTGAAATGACAGTGGAGCAACTTCAGCAGAGGGACATGAGTGAAAGTTTGGAGACATTGTTTTTGGGCACAATGGCTACGGCACCTCCACCTAATGTGCGTGGAAGAAGTCGATTGGAGTAAATGGCCAGCAGGTACTGTTCAAAGCGAGGGGGGACGGGCGGCGGGTTCCGCGGTCGCGCGGGGGGGCGAAGGTCCGTTTACACCTGCCTGCAGGTTTAATTATTATTATTCTGCCCAAATGATCGCATTTTTCACCCTCTGAACGTTAACCAAAACGCGATTTTTTTTGGCAAACCCCTCAGACCCGGCAAAAAATTCGATAAACTGGAAAACATATGTGCCCCCCCACCCCTCATTTTTGTGGGTGGGGCCAAACGTACAAGGTCAATGGAGACTGGAGACCATAAACTTTGCCGTAGACACATCAAATTTGGGTGAGGTGTGAATCACCTCAAGATGTGCAAAAAACATCATTGTGGCCCATACCCACCGCCAACAGGAAGGCCGCCATCTTGCCTCAAAGTCGCCCCACCTCCAATTCGGAAAAAACTCACACCTCGCATTTTAACGCACTTGTTCTAGGGACCAGATCCAATTGAGCTCATTTTTACATGGGGGCATCTACAGGCATTGCCCATTAAAAGTTATATAATTTAAGTCAAAATCTCAAAAGGCGTGGCCAGGGCGCCATGGCGAAGTTTGACTCCTCCCCTTACAACTTCAACCACCTGTAACTCGCCCAAAACTTGTCCGATGTCCACAAAACTTTACATGAAGGAAAATAGTGCCACCCCGGACGCAATGACCTCAAAATACCTGACAACCGATATAGCGTCACATAGTGGTTAATGAAAGAATTGCTGAAAACTGTTTTATTTATTACTCACAAGCGGCTGGGCAGAATGATGTGAAATTTTCAGAGATTCATCAGAAGCCAGCCATGATCATAACTGAACATCAACGTTAGTATGACATCATACATGTTACCATAGAAACGCCCTTCTCGCCATTCAATCCATGAGCTTATGGGGAGGGGTGGGAAGGTCTTGGAGGTCTAAATTTTTCAACATATGTTGAGGTCACTGTCATATGTAGTCCAATATGGGTGGACAACACATAACTTACAGGGAAGTGTTGCCATGGCAACATGGCGACGGTTGACTACACGCCATGAAATTTCGGAAAGTTGTATCTTGGACAAACTTTTTCTGATTTCCACCAAATTTTCAAAAATGGATAATAATCCCACCCTGAACATTCCTATATAAAATAACAAACGTTTTAGCGCCACCTAGTGGTAACAACATTAGACCCTTGTAAATTGGACATACTTTGCACGATTTGCAACAAATTTTATACGATCAATATTCTCCCTTCCCCGAACTCGTCTATATACAAATAATAAACAACACTCATAGCGCCCCCTAATGATTAAAGGAAGAATTACTGATGGGCAAAACTTGTCCGATGTCCACAAAACTTTACATGAAGGAAAATAGTGCCACCCCGGATGCAATGACATCAAAATACCTGACAAAAGATATAGCGCCACATAGTGGATAACGAAAGAATTGCTGAAAACTGTTTTATTTATTACTCGTGCGCGGCTTGCCAGAATGACGTGAAATTTTCTGAGATTCATCAAAACACAGCGATAATCATAACTCAACATCAACGTTAGTATGACGTCATACGTGTTACCATGGACACGCCCTTCTCCCCATTCAACCCATGAGCTTATGGGGCGGGGTGGGAAGGTCTTGGAGGTCTAAATTTTTCAACATATGTTGAGGTCACTGTCATATGCAGTCCAATATGGGTGGACAACACATAACTTACAGGGAAGTGTTGCCATGACAACACTGAAAACTGTTTTATTTATTACTCACGCACGGCTGGCCAGAATGACGTGAAATTTTCAGAGTTTCATCAGAACACAGACATGATCATAACTGAACATCAACGTTAGTATGACGTCATACGTGTTACCATGGACACGCCCTTCTCCCCATTCAACCCATGAGCTTATGGGGCGGGGTGGGAAGGTCTTGGAGGTCTAAATTTTTCAACATATGTTGAGGTCACTTTCATATGCAGTCCAATATGGGTGGACAACACATAACTTACAGGGAAGTGTCGCCATGACAACATGGTGACGCTTGACTACACACCATTACATTTCGGAAAGTTGTATCTTGGACAATCTTTGTCTGATTTTCACTACATATTTGACAGTGGATATTAGTCCCACCCTGAACAGTCCCTACGCCACTGACAGTCTGCCCATGTGACAGACAATAGTTTAGGTTGTGAAATGTTTGGAAATCTGTCCACACTTAAAAGCATATGCTAGTTGTGCTTCTTTGCCATTTTTTCACATAAATTCTCACCTGTTATTAAATTGTGACTTCAGCACATTAGTTAGCTACAAACAAATTTACCACTCTTAACAACTTTTAATTTATTAGAAAAATGTTTCAAACATTATGTTCGCAAGCATGCCCACGTGACAAACACACTATGCATTCTGGGAAGTGAAGTCCGCATGTTACATCAACAGACTACAGCCCACTTTTTGATCATGGCGTAACATCTTCGGTATAATCGTCAAACCACAATTTGCAAGATTTTAGACTCCGTAAACCGCAATTTGCAAAACTTAAAAAAAGGTTTTAAACAATATTGATTCGCCCATTATGACGTAGTGTCCATAGAATTCACCAAGTGCATTCTGGGTACGCTCGGAACCGTTCGCGGACATCACGTAAAAGCTGGAGACATCGTCACAAAGCAGACATGGGGGAGTCTTGCTGTGTGGTAAACTGTAATAGTCGTTCTCACAACCGCCGTGGAGAAAAGATAAACCACGGAATAGGCTTTTTTCGTTTTCCAGCCTGGAAGAAGAACAGCACAGCTCACGTTTCGGATGTAACGAAGAGGCGACGCCTGGCCTGGATTGCAGCAGTCAGAAGACCCAACGTAACTTTCAAACACGCACCTGTATCGATGGTGGTGTGCTCAAAGCATTTTTATAAAGGTACGTTATGATTTATGGTGTACGTCTGTTGTTAAAACTTGCTTGTGTTGTGGTTAAGACTTGCTTGGTCATAGCTTTTAACCTACATCAGCAGTGCTAAGCTAAACAGAGCTAAGCTAAAGACACTCCGATATCAGAGTAGCTAGAAAAAGTTCCCACTCACACACCTGTGTGAGCGGGTTTAATTTGTTCTACTCCAAAGTATTTTCTTAATTTTTCCTTTGCTTTAACAGCAGACCAGCTTATGAAATGCTAGACTGTGATCCTGAATGGGCACCTTCTCTAAACCTTAGGCATGCAGAGCTTCCAGCTGCCACTCCTGACAGGTTTAACCGCTTATGCAGATGGACAAGATTATGACAAAAAGAATCAGCAGGGCATGCAAGTGATCCTCCCAGCACAGACCTCCAAGATCAGTGGCCACGTGACTGAGATGGATAATGTAGCTCCTTCAGGTCGTCTTTTTTTATTTCACCTATGTTTTTCTTTCTAAAATGTGTCTTGGGATTCCTTTTGATTACAAAATATATTAACTACAGTTGTTTATTGTCCTGATCAGCAACAGATGACACCACACCTCTGGCTGAGATGGAGGAGACGACATCTGATGAAGCAGCACAGATCTGTCAGGCTGATGATGCTCCAGAGGACAATGCACAAGAGCGACAGAACTACAGCAAGTGTCACTGTAGACTTAAAGAATTTTTACTCTTCCAAGAGGAGAACAGAAAGTTAAAGGGAGAGCTCTCCAGAAATACTCTGGATGACAATTTCCTCAAAGATAATCACTCAAAGGTGAAATACTACACTGGGCTTCCATCTTTCAGTTTAATGGCTCTGCTGATGCAATTTTTACCCAGCCTAACAAAGACAGAAAAAAAAATCCCAATTTCAAATTCTCCTTTTAGCTAACATACATTTGCAGATTAATTTGCCTCTTGAACATATTGCACACCTTTTGGACATAAGCAGACAACATGTGCTATATAAATACACTTGCTTGCTTTGTAACAACATTTGGAATAAAGTACACAATGGCTTACAAACTCCAGCACTTTATTTCAAAGATGGAAAAGTGTAACCATAACCATGACACAATACAAGTATATAAATTGACATGCAAGATCGACATGTATCATTGTTCTACCATGTTATAGCGCATAACTGTCTCATGATACAGCACTACTCTAATGCGCATGTCACAAAACCACGGCTGCTGTGGGCTTGGTGCTTCAGAGTCCCCCACATCCTAAATGGAAACACTGACTTTCAGTTTTGGTTATCACAGGCAACCATGTCATCCAGCTCTTCTGGCTGCCTGCAAGTCCACCACACTTCTGCTGTGTTTTGTGCCTGTCTTCTGGGATTGTGTGTGGGACCTGGCTGTAATGCAGTTAGACGTCGTCTTTTGGCCTTCTGGGTGGGTTTATCTGCTGCAGCTTTCCTCTTGTGTTGTGGGGTCAGAGTCAGTAAAGTGACGGGCAACAAGCTCAGGTAGGACAGCTTTAGAAAAAAAGCTCTGCGTAACTGGTAAGTGTTTGCTCCCACAGGTCAGAATCTGGTGTGACGCGTAAAACAACACAACTTTTTGTTGTCCACACACCAAAATCACAGAAAGGTGAGCCTGTCACAAAGATTTGCGTTTGTACCTGCTGCGACCGGTATTTTCCTAATTGTATGCTGGAGGGGACCATTGTATGTCTTTTGCATTCAAAACTATTAGGTTGTCACGTCTTTAGCCTATCTGTAAGAGCAGCCCTACTTAGGATGTACAGTCTGACTGTCGTTGGGAGGAAGGACCTGCGAAACCTCTCGGTTGTGCACCTAGGATGATGTAGTCTGCTGCTAAATGAACTCCACCGTGCGTTCAGTATGTCCTGCATAGGGTGGAACTCGGACTCCAGCAAAGATGACAGTTTAGCCACCGTCCTTCTCTCTCCTATCTCCTCCACTGGCACAACGCGCTACCCCAGGACAGAGCTAGCTTTCTTCATCTGTTTGTTCAGTCTCTTCCTATCGGCTGCCATAATGCCACTGCCCCAGCAGACCACCGTGTCATACAATGTCTTCAGCAGCGCCCCTTGTACACCAAAAGACCTGAGTCTCCTCAGTAGGAACAGCCTGCGCTGTCCCTTCTTGTACAGTGCGTCAGTATAGTGTGACCAGTCTAGTTTATTGTTCAGATGAACACCCAGGTACTTATAGGATGTCACCATCTCGATGTCTGTTCCCTGTATATTTACTGGTGATGTGAGGTGTTGTCCTGAAATGAGAGTGGAGCAACTTCAGCAGACGGACATGACTGAAAGTTTGGAGACATTGTTTTTGGGCACAATGACTACGGCACCTCCACCTAATGCTGCGTGGAAGAAGTCGATTGGAGTAAATGGCCAGCAGGTACTGTTCAAAGCGAGGGAGGACGGGCGGCGGGTTCCGCGGTCGCGCGGGGAGGCGAAGGCCCGTTTACACCTGCCCGCAGGTTTAATTATAATTTATAACTTTCCAAGAAAAATGTTAACATTTACAAGAAAAAAACTCAGTAATTGGTGAGAAACTTGAACATTTGTGAGAAAAAAAAGTCAAGCGTTTTAAAATGTTTTAGAAAATTGGCAACTTTTTTTGTAAATGTGTGACCTTTTTGTAAATCTATGACTTTCTTCTTCTTCTTTTAGATTTGATTGGCAGTTGGAAACCAGCTTACAGGTGCATTATCGCCACGTACTTCACTCTATATCATCACTTTATCTGGTCAGGAGCTGTAATATTTATGACTTCTTCTTCTTTTAGATTTGATTGGCGGTTGGCAGGACTCGCAATGACACAATCAAAGATCAAAGGCAGGCATCACTGAACGAGTGCTGATGTGCTTGCTTACACCCTTGCTTACACCTGCTTTCTACAGGCATGCAGAAATACTTGCTTACGCTTGGTTTCTACGGGCATGCATGGGTATGCACTAGTATATTTAATGCCTAAAACTCTCAGAAGTGAAAACAAATTGCACATTTTGTATTAACATGGTGGTATTGTGATATTTAAAAAAGTATCAAATCCACAGTATTGACCAGCTGGTATTGAAGTATCAATACTTGAGTATCGATACGCCCATCCTTACTATGGTCTGTTCCAGATCATTTGAAGAAACAGCAGTGTTTTTCACTGCACAGGGGAAAAAGGACCTTCAATGGGTTTATGAAAATATCCATTTCATACACCTCTGACAACTGATGTGGGAATAGTCTGTCAAAATACTGCCCTTAGACTCCAACTTGGCCCTGGACAAAATTCTAACCAGGTGAAAGGCCAAGTGGTTGTCAAAAAAAAAAAAAAAAAAGAGTGGTTAGCACTGCGGCAGCACAGCAACTCACCCTTGGGCGGGGGATCCTGGGTTCGATCCCAGCCCCCGACCAACAGTGATCTGTGTGGAGTTTGCATGTTTACCCCGGGATTTCTCCGGTTTCCTCCCACATGCCAAAAACATGCAAGTTAGGTTAATTGGCATCAAACTGGGAATTCTAAATTGTCCTTAGGTATGACTGTGAGAGTGAATGGTTGTCTGTCTCTCTGTGTTGGCCCTGCGATGGACTGGCGATCTGTCCAGGGTGTACCCTGCCTCTCGCCCAAAGATGCTGGGATTGGCTCCAGCCCCCCCGCGACCCGAAAAGGATTAAGCGGTAGAAGATGAATGAATGAATGAAAAAAAAAAAAAACAAGACAGTGAAGACAAGGCAGTGCATCAAAAGTTTCCTTTCCTTTGGATTTACTTCCACTGGGGATCTCCCTGCACCAAGCCGTTATGCTTGGTGTGTGGATAACAGCTATCCAACAGTGCCATGGCCCCATGCAAGCTTAAACATTATCTCTAAATAAAACACTCATCACTTCAAGATAAGAACATGGACTATTTTGTCCATCTCTGAGCACACCGAGAAACAGGTAACTTTAATGAGAAAAACCTGGGTTTTTCAAGTCTGACTGCTATAAAAGACTGAGAGCTGCAGAGTAAGGACTTCCTTTTTGACTTTCTTTAGTTCCTGCCAGGATATTAGTTTTGTGTTCATCTAAACAGGCTCATGTTTCACACTGAGTGAGTATAAACTAATGACAAGACTAAATTGTCATTGCATATGCTGTAGTAATTCAATTCAACTTTATTTATATAGTGCCATTTCACAGCAACAGTCATCTCATAGCACTTTCAACTGTAGGAGAAACCCCCACTATTGCAGAAAGACCCCAGCAATCAGGCAATCCCCTGTGAGCAAGTGCTTGGCGACGGTGGAGAGGAAAAACTCCCTTTTAACAGGAAGAAACCTCCAGCAGAACCAGGTTCAGGGAGGGGCAGTCATCTGCTGCGACTGGCTGGGGGGTGAGAGAATAGAGAAGACGAAAAGAACAGACATGTAGAAAGCAAACAGCACTACGGGAACTCAATCTATGGGAGAGAACAAACAGATGTTAATGACCAGCAAAAATATTTCATTGAGACTGAAGAAAGGAGTGAAGCCCAGTGCATTGTTGAGGTCCCCCGGCTGTCTAAACCTATTAGTAGCATAACTAAGGGAGGGTTCAGAGACACATGATCCCTCCCTAAGTGTAGGCTATATCAAAAAGGAAGGTTTTAACCCTATTCTTAAAAACAGAGATCAAGTCTGACTCCCGAATCCAGATTGGCAGTTGGTTCCACAAGAGAGGAGCTTGATAACTGAAGGCTCTGCCTCCCATTGCACTTTTGGAGATTCTAGGTATTAAAAGTAATCCAGCATTTTGGGAGCGTAGTGCTCTGTTAGGATAATAGGGTAGTATCAGATCTTTTAAATAAAAAGGGGCCTGATTATTTAGAGCTTTAAAAGTGAGAAGAAGGATTTTAAACTTAATTCTAAACTCTATGGGAAGCCAATGAAGGGAGGCCAGAAGCGGAGAGATATGATCTCTCTTTCTGGTATCTGTTAAAACTCTTGCTGCAGCATTTTGGATCAGCTGAAGACTTTTTAAAGATGTTTTAGGACAACCTGATAATAAAGAGTTACAAAAATCTAATCTAGAGCTAACAAAAGCGTGGATCAGTTTCTCAGCATCACTCTGAGACAAGTTGCTCCTAATCTTGGCAATAATACGCAAATGATAGAAGGCAGTCTTAGAAACAAATTTAATATGTGAATTGAAAAACAGATCTTGAACAAAAATAACTCCAAGGTTCCTCACGGAGCTATTAAGAGAAAGAGTTACCGCATCCAAACTAAGAGTTTGATTTGGAAAGGTATTTCTAAGGTTTTTTGGACCAACAAGAATGACTTCAGTCTTATCTGAATTTAATAGCAGGAAATTACAAGTCATCCAAGCTTTGATTTCCTTAAGACAGGCTTCTAACTTGGCTAATTGATTACTATCATCTGGCTTCATTGACAGGTATAATTGTGTGTCATCTGCATAACAATGAAAATGTATACAGTGCTTTCTAATAATGTTGCCTAACGGAAGCATATATAAACTAAAAAGAGTAGGGCCTAGCACAGATCCCTGTGGAACTCTATGACTGAGCTTTGAGTTGGAAGAAAACGCATTATTGACATGAACAAACTGGAACCTATCAGATAAATAAGATCTAAACCATTGCAACAAAGTTCCATTAAGTCCAACATAGTGTTCTAATCTATCAATTAGAATATTATGATCGATAGTATCAAAAGCTGCACTAAGGTCTAAAAGGACAAGTACAGAAACAAGTCCATTATCAGATGTGGTAAGGAGGTCATTAGTGACCTTCGCTAGGGCTGTTTCAGTACTATGATGGATTCTAAACCCAGACTGAAACTCTTCAAATAAACCATTTCCCTGCAAGTGGTCAAATAATTGCATAGCAACAACTCTAAGATTTTTGAAATGAATGGCAGATTAGAGATTGGTCTATAGTTAGTTAAAACTCCTGGATCCAGCATTGGCTTTTTGCGTAAGGGTTTAATTACAGCAGTTTTAAAAGCCTGCAGTACATGGCCTAATGCTAATGAAGAATTGATTATTTGAAGAATAGAGCTTCCAATAAATGGAAAGACTTCTTTAAATAACCTGGTAGGAATAGGGTCTAAAAGAGAAGTTGAAGGCTTGGATGAAGAAATTATTTCATCTGACTCTAAAAGGTCAATTGGAGTAAACTCATCAAAACAGATATTAATTGAAGGAGTTGTAGTAGTTACTGTTTTTAAGTTAACAGTGGGAAGAATCTGACTGATTTTATCTCTGATAGATAAAATTTTATTATTGAAAAAGTTCATAAAGTCCTGACTAGTAAGCTCTAAGGGAATGCTAGGATTGACAGCGTCCTGATTCTTTGTCAGCCTGGCTACAGCGCTGAAAAGAAACCTGGGATTATTCTTGTTCTCTTCTATTAATGCAGAATAATAACTTGTTCTAGCTTTTCTAAGAGATTTTTTATAAATTAAAAGATGATTTCTCCAAGCTAAATAGATTTCATCTAAATTCGTGGAGCGCCATTCTCTTTCTAATTGACGAGTCTTATGTTTTAAGCTACAAGTTTCTGTGTTGAATCAAGGAGTTAGAAATCTCTGATTAGACTTTTTCTTTTTTAAAGGGGCTACCGTGTCTAGAGTCTGATGTAGAGAAGCTGTAACACTATCTACCATGCTATCAATTACAGAAGGAGCAAGCTCTTCATAGCTTATCTCCGTTGTGTTGACACATGGCATAGAGGAAACAATCTGCATAAATTTGGTAACAACATCGTCTTAGAGGCATCTACTGTAGTAATATTTTTCTTTAGGAGCCAAATAGTCAGAAATAGTAAAATCAAAGGTTAACAGACAATGGTCTGACAGTACAGGGTTATGAGGAGACACTACCAGATTTTCTGTTTCTATGCCATATGTCAGAACAAGGTCCAACGTATGGTGGAGATAATGGGTAAAATTTCCTACTTTCTGAGAAAACCCCATCGAGTCTAATATTGAATTAAATGCCATATTAAGACAAGCACTATCTACATCTACATGTATATTAAAGTCCCCTACTATAATTGAATCGGTGAATTCCAAAAGGGCCCAAGTCCACACTTTTTCAAAACCCAGATATTACATGTTTAATGAACTTTAAGAGACAAGCTATCTGATTATGTGCAAAAACGTCCCAAGTCAACTTTAATGCATTGACTATTCACAGCATTGTTTATGCATTGAGTGCAAGAGAGACCCAAGTCCAGGACTTGGGCCCTTCCTGCATGGATTAAACTTAAAGTCATAGGTGGCAGCACCAGTCATCCAATACAAGATCTTCCGATTCAGTACAAATTTCAGAAATGATATAGAAGTTTCCGAAAATATGTCTGCTCAGGTCACATCCAGATTCTGCCTTCTAAAGCCATCGTGCAGGGTTGTTACATACCCAGAGGAGCCACTCTACAGCGAGCAACTTGGTGTAAAGGCAGCTAAAGTAAAGGATGTTCAGAAATTGGCGAAATATCTTTCACCAGAGGCTCAGCAGTTCCTCAGTAATTTAACAGTTTGTGATGCTAGGCGTGAAGATGAGTCTGACTTTGACGATTAGTTACCAGTAGATGGACCTCTATGTTAATCTGCCCACTTTTAGATGAAAATTTCATTTGCTGGCAGTTATCAAAACAATAGTTTGAATATAAAGTGATCATAAAAGGTGTTCAAAACATGGCATAATTAAAAAAAAAAACATTTTCAACATGTGAGAAATAGATGTTATGCACTTCTTTTCATATGTTCTTATTGTTTAATTCAAGAAGGGCCCAAGTCCAGGGACTTTAGTTTGCCAATCCTCTGAAATTAAAAAAGTGAAATGCTTCATATTATAGCATTTCTAAGCTATGGCCTTGTGCTATATCTGAGTAAAGTATGAACCATCTGGCATAGACTACCTTTGAGATATGCAATTTATTTGATTTCCTGCAAAAACATATTTCTTGGACTTGGGCCCCTTTTGAATTCACCGATTCAATTATTCTATCTGATTTCAGCACTAAATCAGCTAAGAATTCAGCCAATTGGGATAAAAACTCTGAGTAGGCTGAGGGAGGACAATAAACTATGGCAAATAAAATTGGGTTTAGCCTAAAATTGCAAAAATGCCCAATACTGAGGACCAGGCCCTCAAAGGAATGATAACGTGCTTTTTGCTTTACATTAACTAGTAATTTGGAATGGTAAATTGTTGCTACTCCTCCTCCACGACCAGAACTTCTGGGATTTTGACAGTTTAAATAACTAGAGGGAGTTGATTCATTTAAACCAACATAATCCTCTTGCCCAAACCAAGTTTCTGTAAGGGATATTAAATCAATCTGATGATCAATTAACAGATCATGGACTAGCAGAGACTTGGGAGTTAGAGACCTAATATTTAACAAACCACATTTAATTTTTAAATTATGAGGAGGAACAGAGGCCAAATCATTCAATTTAGAGGCTTCATGTTTAATTTGAGTTTTACCAACTTTTTGTTAAATCACTTTGGGATGCTTATATATTATATTTTTATTTACTTTAGAGGGAGCAGACAATGGTTCTCTGATTGGGAAGACAGGAGCTAAGTTGAGGGGTGGCGGATGAAGAGGAGCTGCAGAGAGGCGTGTAAGACTGCGACTCTGCTTCCTGGTCCCAACTCTGAGTTGTCAAGGTTTTGCAAATTTGGATAAAAATGATGCCAGACTGTTAGATAAATGAGACGCATCATCCAAAGTGGGACGGACACACCGTCTCGTCTAATAAGACCAGGTTTTCCCCAAAATGAGCTCCAATTGTCTATGTAGCCCACATTGTTTGCAGGACACCACACAGACAGCCGGTGGTTGAAGGATGATAAGCGGCTAAACATGTCATCACTGGTCAGATTGGGGAGGGGCCCAGAGAATACTACAGAGGCAGACATTGTTTTGGCAAAGTCACTGTCAGGAACCGAGTCAGCCTGGTTTCCCCGGCTCGTTCTGCCCTCTCTGTGGGTCTAGGTGCTGTAGCTTATGTGTATGTTATGTATTGCTGTCTGTATTCCGTATCCTTAGCCACTGTCAGACTGGTAGCTGTTAGACAGCCTCTGTGACCTATTTTCTGTGAGCACTGCTGACAGTCTGCCGGTTCGGCCATGTCCCCTCTCTCTCTCTCTTTACCATAAGCTGTTCCCAGCCCCATTAATTATCTTTCCCGGTCCTCGCCCAGGTGCCCCTCATTTACCATAACCAGCAGTGCATGTATACTTAAGTGCCTTTTGCCAGTCACGCACTGCTGGGTCTTTATCTAACTGATCGTCTGCCTGCTTGTGTGCATCAGTGAACTGTCAGCTCCTACGGCGTGTATCCACTCCGCGCAGCCCATGGTTCTTCTGCGTCCCTCTAGCGATTTCGGCTGTGGGACGCCAGCGTGGATACACGCCTCATCGTATGCGTTCGCGGGGCAATGCCGGCCCCTGAACGTCCACTGTAAGTGTTTTGTCAAACCCTTTTGTAAGTCTTTATGTTAATAAATGTGTGTGGTGGAACCCAGCACGTAAATCCTCATTATTTCACCCCTCGCCGTGCGCATTGGAAAAGCGCACAGGAGGGTTCATGACAGAAAGACCCAGCCAAAGGAGGATTTAGCGGGTACACCCACACAACCCTTTTTCCCTTCCCCTTTTTGTGTATCGTGTTTTGGGACTGACCTGTGTTGGAGTTGGCCATGGAATGGGCAGCAAGAAGGTATCTGTTGAGCTTGGGATGGGAGTGCTGCTGAGCGTTAATGGACATCAACGGGATCATCTCATCGGCCAGCGGATATTCTGCCCCGGAGGACATTCTCCGGTACATAGATCTGGCGGAGGCAGAGGTCCGGCGGTGCCCTCAGCTCACTCGGCACGCTGAGGGAATGGAGAGAATTACCCGGTTGGCAGCGCTGTGGCGTGTGTGTGGCGAAAGGGCGAGGAAGTCCCCTCAGAAGACCGAGCTCACGTTGAGGAGGAAGCGCTCCCAGGCCTCCATTCCTCCTGTTTCCCGCCATTGTGAGATACCCGCTCCCGTTCCAGCTCACTCAGCTCCAGCACCCGGTTCTCGCAGTCGTCCCGCAAAGAAACACTGGGAGAGGCCCTCCTCGTCTTCAGCAGCCATCATCTCTTCCACCGCCGAGAGGTCCTCCAGGGTTGCTCCGGCTACGCCCACCGTTATGTCATTGGAGCCAGCTCCTCCACTATCCTGTGAAGGGGCCAAATCAGCCAGTGACACAGGGGGAGACGACGGCCAACTGCCCACAGCTGTCAACATCAAGCACCGGGAGAACAGGCAAGTGTTTTTTCATTTAATTCGATGTAATAATGATAAACATTGTCTGCCTCCTGGAAGAGAGGCCCAGCAGTCCGCTGGGCTCTCTCCTCCAGCTGCGGAGGTAAACCCTTCTCTTGTCCTTCCCGTGTCTCCCCCTTCAATCCTTGAGTGCGAGCAGAGTCACCGGACGGAGGAGGAGCTGGGGGCCCCGGAGAATTCCGCTCCGGAAAAGCGCACAGCAATGTTCATGACAGTCACACACCGATTCCACATTAAGTTTTGTGACTTCCGACGGCCAAAGTCAGATGCCGTCAATGCTGGTGTGGATAACAATTGTGGAGTATTTACAGTTACTTTTAGCCAGCATTTTCAAATTTGACTCGATGTCGCCTGCTCTGGCCATGGAAATGCATTTGACTATGGCCGCTGGAGTCTCTAGGTTCACGTTTCTGACTACAGTCACCAATGATCAGAGTTTTTTCCTCAGCAGGTGTGTCGCTGAGCGGGGAAAAGTGATTAGAAACATGAACAGGTTGGTGGTGTACCAGGGGCTTGTGGCTAAGCTTCCTTCTTACTGTCACCCATCCATTCTCTTCTTGCTGCTCAGGAGAGGTTGGAACCGGAGGACTGCTAGCAGGCCGCCCTATGCTAGGGAGCTCCGCTGCAGCTAAGAGGCGTCCGTCATTATTAACTAGTGCTGACAGTGTTTCAATGCAGCGGAGCCGGGATTCCAAATCAGACAACCTCGCCTCCAGGGCCTCAAAAAGACAACATTTATTACATTTACCGTTATCACTAAAAGAGACAGAGGTGTAGCTAAACATCTGACAGAGAGAGCACTCCAGAGGATAAGGATAAGGGATAAGGACCTGTACTTATATAGCACTTTGAAGAGGAAGGAGAGCTAGTAGCCATAGCTAGTGGCTAACTCAAAGCTAACACAAACACCGATGAAAGGTGAACAGAAGGCTAAAATGTTATGTCTATCATAAATGAGGCACCAATTGCCAGTAGTGAGTTTGCTTATTTATTAAATAATAAGGAACAAAGGAATGTGCCACGAGGGGCAAAATACAAACAACTCCAATATGCCCTCGAGAGGGAACAACGTGAAACATATGAATACTGAAAAAATCATGAAAGGTAACTTACGAATAGTAAGAGAGTCCACAGTCCAAAAGTAGAGAGTAGACTGGAATCAGGGGTAGGGGATTCCAGCCTGAGTAGCGCGAGGTCACAGCGAGGAATGACCCTTGCTGGCGACTTTATATAGTACAAAGCAAATAACAAACCGGTGTGGAGAGAAAGTAATTACTGAAGCACAATCAGCTGTGACAGGCCGGGCACAGACTGAAAGGCGGAAGTCCTGCCGCGGCACTGTCAAAATAAAAGCACAATCATAAAGACAGATAAATATGACTAAATGCACACACAGAAGAAGGATAATAAACAGGGGACCCGAGCACGGTACAGAACCGCACTCGGGATCATGACATAAAGAGGGTGATTAGATGATACTGAGTGTGCACACAGATGCAACAGGCTTGTTAAACAGAAGCGAGAACTGATGGTAGATGGAAAAAAGTGATTAAAATTCAATTAAAGGCAATAATCCTCAGGAGACTGAGGAGAGCTAACCACAGAGCAAACCACACGGACAGCCAGCAATACAGGAAGTGACGATACGTTACCACAGGAAGAGAATGATTGTTCAATTCTAGACATCTTACAACTAGACTGTGACTAAATTGTCATTGCATATGCTGTAGTAGGCTACAGTGTGTCATTTTGTAACATTTTTGGTTGGTGTGATGCCGCAAGATTTTTTCCAATTGTAGGAAAAATTAAATGTTGGACACCCCCCTAGAAAATCCCCAGAAAACATTTTTAATTAGATGTGATTAGATGCTGATGGCTAATATAAGCATTTATAATAAATGTGTCTAAAAGACTGTAATTTAGATGCTGATGGCTAATATAAGCAATTATAGGAAATGTAAAAGACTTTAATTTGGACTGTTTTAATTTAAACTGTTTGTCAGTAAAAGCAGTAGCGCTTTTGCGCCACAAGTGGCGCTCAGTTGTGATGAGACACTGTTAAGTTGTTAGAACGCGCGAGAAGAAGTTGTGGCTGTTGTTGAGTGATGTCCCATGTCGAAGTGCCGTGCCTGGTGTTGTAAAAAGACAATAAATCGCTGAAAAGTCATCAAATTGCCTCTTCTTCACCTGACGAGTGTAACAAAATTTGGTAGCAGAGGATGGTTCAGTCGTGCCCAAGACGGTGAGTGTGCAAATATAAAAAAAAACGAGCAGAAACGATGGAATTGGAGCAGCTGCAGGTTAAGCTAAGCGAGGCCTTCGTGCAACTACAGCCCTAACAGCTACACAAGGTTTGTTTGTTTGCAAAGATAAACCCAGTCAAGCCGTCTAAAAAGTACACGCTGGTACGACTTTTAAACGAGGAGGTGGAAAAGACCATTTAAAACGAAGAAGAGGATGTAGCCCACGCGTTTCTGCTAAAGCTAATTACATGTGCTACCGAAGCTAAGCAAAGCGAACAGCCATCGCAGGCGGCAGCAGCGGCGGCGCGGGTCGGGATGCAGAGGCACTCGCAAGTTTACAAAAACAATATGCCGCTCTACACGAAAGTTTTCTTGATTCAACTAAAAACATTGAAGAGGAAATAGCAAGGCTTACCACTAACGCGACCACTCAGCCACAAAGTCGCCCTTTTCTGGCACAGCCCGCGGCTCCCTCAGCGCCCCTAATACCAGAGGTGACCATTAAACGAGAGTTTAGGATAAATGGTCAGATAGGAGAGAAGGACCAAAGAGACAAGTTGTTTTATTCCAACCTCATTCACCAGATTGATATGGGCCTAAAGAAAAATCATAGTGAGGCTGAGATAATCGAGGCTGTTGTCAGAGCAGTGAGTCCCGGAGTGAGTTTGCGAGATATGCTGGAGATCAAGTCAGATCTCACCCTGCCACAGCTGCGCACCATTCTGCGAGGACATTATAAAGAGGATCGTTCCACTGACTTGTACAATCGCCTCATAAACCTCACACAAGACAGTAACGAGTCACCTCAGAACTTCCTGTTCCGTGCCACAGAGTTAAAAGAAAGACTTTTGGTAGCATCCAGAGAGCCGGGCACGGAAGACCAGTATAGCTCTGACCTTATCCAGAGGAAGTTTCTGAGGGCGGTGGAAACGGGACTGATTAGTGCTGATGTGAAGTACCAACTGAAGCGCTATCTGGAGGATCCTGCCGTCACAGATGAGCTTCTGATTTCTAAGACAAATGCAGCAGCCAGTCTTGAGTGGGAACGACACCAAAAGTTCAAGAAGCACACAAAAGAACCCAAAGTCCGAGAATGCCGAGTGGACAGCCTGTCAGGTCAGGATGCAACCGTGGGAAGAGTGGATGGCCAAGAACGCCCTCCACCATCGACAAAAGGTAAAACCCCTAAACCCCAAAGCACAGTAACCCGCATGGAATCTGAGCTCCTGGCCATAGTCACGCAACTGAAGGGTGAAATGGAGGAGATAAAGAAGGCCATATGTGAGTGTCCCAGAGCACCCCATGCTCAAAGAGTGAGCAGGACACGTGGTTGCAAAAGCTGCCAGTCCACCAGCAATGGCGATCGTTGTGACCACTGCTTCAGATGTGGAATCAGCGGCCACATGTCAAGGGAATGTCGGACAGGGAAGAGACCTGGTAAAAAGACAGGGCAAGTAGACATGGCTGCCAGTACTGTCCCAACCACATCAACACAAGCTAACACACAAGATCTGTACAAGCTAGTCACTGACAGTATTTGGAAATTGGAAGCAAGGCTGGTAGCTAAAACAGAGGCACCTCCTGAAGAAACGGTCCGTGTTAATCTACTGTCCCCTAATCGCAGATCACAGTTGCTCAATTTGGTTGGAAAAAAATATGTCATAACCTGCTTTCTCAATGATAAGGAGACAGAAGCGTTGTGGGATACAGGGTCACAGGTCTGCTTGATGAATGACACCTGGAGACAGGAGCACATGCCACACACCACAGTCAGGGACTTAGCTGAGTTGGTGGGTCCAAGTATTCTGGAGGGAAGGGCAGTGAACCAGACACTGATTCCATTCTCAGGGTGGGTCGAATTCACTTTCAAGCTGCCGACAGATAGTGGCCAACAGGTGGAACTCTTAGTTCCTGTGTTAGTGGTGAAGGAGGGTGGAGTGGCAGAGCAGCCTATCATTGGGTTCAACGTGATTGAGCATGTCTTGAAGATGGGCATTGGACCCCCTTGTGCCATCAGTGAAGCTGTTAGTGCAGCCTTCTCATTTGACTGTAAGAAAATAGAGGTATTTTTGAAGGTGATGCAAAGTGAGGAGGATAGGCTGGGGGAAGGAAAGGTAAAAGTTGGCAGCGAGTTAGTCACCATCCCAGCTGGCCAAACCAAAGCAGTTAAAGGTTTTGTCAGAGCAGGCCCACTTACAGACACCCAAGACGTCCTGTTTGAGCCAAGTCAGTACACGCAACTACCGGAGGGTTTGCAGATGCAAAGTGGGGTGGTGCAGTTATGGAAAGGAAGTCGGTCTGTGTTCAAAATACCTATAACAAACAGTACTTCTCGTGATATCCAGCTGCCAGCTAAGACCATTTTGGGACAGACACAGAGAGTTAAAACTACTTACCCGGCAGACATTAGAACAACGACTGTAAGCCAAGCGGCAGCAGACTCGATGACGAGTGAAACAGGAAGAAATGAAGAGACAGAGATGGGACTGTGCCGTCAAAGAGACTATGGACATGTGGGACCCCCCAGTCCCTCTTGATCATCTCTCTCACACAAGAAGAGCAAGTGAGACAGCTACTACGGGAGGAATGGCAAGCGTTTTCCTGTGATGAGTATGATGTAGGGACAATTCCCTCTTTACAGTTGAAAATAAGACTCAAGGATCCCACTCCTGTCAAAAAGACTTATATCATGCCTAAAGGAAAACAGAAGAAATCAACATTTACCAGGCCAGGACACGCATCGGCCGGAGAATCTGATCCGGAGGATTTCCATTCAGAAGACGAGGAGATGAATGAAGCTAGCAAAAAGGTTAGCTTAAAAATGGTACTTAAAGAATTAAGACAATTTCGCCGAGAGTGTTGGGCCGAATTTCGTGAAATCAAAGACGAAATAAAAAGGACAAACAGCAGAGTGGACCAGGCCGAGGACCGACTCTTGGAAGCAGAGGAAAGAATAAAAGGGCTGGAACATTCCGTGCTGGAACTACACAAACGACAGTCAAGACTGGAGGCTAAGCTAACCGACCAAGAAGGAAGGCTAAGAAGAGACAACATAAGAATTCATGATCTGAAAGGAGTCGAGGATGGTTTCACCACAATGGCGGCATGCGTGGAATCCTTATTGAGAGAAAAGTTGGATATTCCCCAAACCACCGACTTGAAGATAGAAAGGGCGCACCGTACATTAGCCCCTAGGCCGTCGGCGGAAGCGCCCCCGCGATCGGTGGTGGTGAAGTTCTCCAACTCCAGAATAAAAGAAGAGGTTGTAAGACTGGCTTGGCAGAAAAAAGGATTTATGCACCAAGAGAGAAGTTTTCGTGGAGCACGACTACGCCCCGGAGGTCCTTAAAAAGCGTCGGGAATACAACGACGCTAAAAAGGTATTACGAGAGAAAAAACTGCTCTTTCAGACGCCATTTCCGGCGAAGCTGCGGGTTTTTTACGGCGATGAGACGTGTCTCTACAGCTCGGCGGAAGAAGCAACCACGGATATGGCGAGAAGAGGGCTCCCGGTAACAGCGTATAAACCCGCAGCAGACCCGATCGAAAGAATCAAGGCTCAAATGTGGTCCACACAGAGACCCTCAAAATCCATGGGCCAGCAGCGGGAAACCCAGCGCCAGAGCTATAAGGAAAAACTGGCCGTTTACAGGAGGGAATAACAATATTTTTAGTCAATCTGCACATCCAACCCCCCTCCTACAAGGTAACAAACATTAATGGAGATGCAGAATCAGCAAGTGGTAAAACATTTCATGGAACAGACATAATATTAGAAACAAGTCTTTTAAAAAAAAAAAACTTGTTAAAATAGAAATGTGACAATGAACCATATGATCTCTCCACACTAACAAATACTGTATTAACGTGAATGTTTGCTGTGATGGTGGTGGGAGGTTGCGCACAATTTCATAGGGTATAGGCATAAAAAAAAAAAAAATCATTACAAGTTCGGATTGGGATCTGAAATTCACGTTAAAAACATGGGACAACTTACAGGGGTAAGAGAGGGCCCTCAGCACGTAACAGAATCTGAGGAATTTCCCTCAGAGCCTACACACCATCAAGGCTCTTCTAAGATCACAAAAAGACCTCAGCTCAGGAAGATCTTTTGTCAGTTTTTTGTTTGAAAAGCGCTATATAAGTGCAGGTTAGTAGTTAGTTTTAAAGTTTTACATACTATGTTCTTAATGTTTTTTATGTTCTTAATGTTCTTTCAGTTTCTGAGTAGCATAAAAGAGGGCCACCACACTGTTATACTAAATAAGACAACACAATGGAGAAACAGGGTGTAACCAAAATAATCTCATATAATGTAAAAGGGATCCTGAATCCAGTTGAAAGATCCAAGATTCTAGGTAAAATGAAAAAAGACAAAGCAGGAATAATGTTTTTACAGGAAACCCACCTAACAGACGTGGAACACACTAAACTCAGTAGACAAGGGTTTAAAATGATCTCTTCATCTTCATATAAGTCAGGGAGGAGGAGGAGGGTAGCGACATTGATCTCAACCAAAATTATATTTGAAAAAAAATCAGAACACAAAGATAAAGAAGGGAGATTCAGTATGGTACTTGGGCGGCTAGAGGGAGAAGATATTGCCCTGCTGAATGTATATGCACCTCCGGGGGCTAACTGGAAATTTTATAAAAATGTATTTGACCTAATGATAACTAAAGCCCAAGGTTTAGTGATATGTGGTGGAGACTTCAATCTAAGACTGAATCCATACTGGGATGCATCAGGTAATTCTCCACATCAAAATAACACTCAAAGTAGGAAAACTCGGATGCTACTAAAAGAAATGGGAATATGTGAAGTGTGGAGGGAATTCAACCCCAGTGTAAAAGATTATACATTTTACTCAGCACCACATTCATCATACTCAAGGATTGACTATTTTTTTATGTTTAATAGAGACATTGGAAGAGTAAAAACATGTAAAATAGGACTGATGGATCTCTCTGACCACAGTCCAATCTATATGGACTTAAGTATCCAAAAATACACAAATAATACATTTTCTTGGAGGTTAAGTTCAAATGTGCTGAAAGGACCACTGAAAGATGAATTGGAATCAGATATTCTCAGATATTTGGAAGAAAATGATAATGGAGAAGTATCCCCTTTAATACTGTGGGACGCATGCAAAGCTGTAATAAGGGGAAAGATTATTGCAAAACTGGCAATCCAAAAGAAAATGAGACAAGAAAAACTAATCACATTAGAGTCAGAACTTAAGAACCTAGAAAAAGAGCACAAAGACAACACTCATTCTAATGACTTGCTCAAAATTAAGGAAATTAAAAAACAAATAAATGAGATCTACACAATAGAAATCCAGAAGAAACTTACATTTCTGAAACAAAAATACTATGAAGCAGGTAGCAAATCGGCAAAATTACTAGCCTATAAATTGAGGAAACAACAAACGGAGAGAGCAATCTACAAAATCAGAGACCCAGTATCAAAGGAAATAAAATTTAGAATTCAAGATATTCTTAAAAGCTTCGAGAACTACTACAAGAACTTGTACTCCCTCAAAAAACATAAAAACGCATCCGAAGCATTCCTAAACACATTAAACCTTCCCCAACTTACTGAGTCACAAAATAAAACACTACTGTCAGAAATACAACCTAAAGAATTAGAAAAAGCAATTATGAAACTTAAAGCTAACAAATCCCCAGGAGCAGATGGCTATACAGCAGAGTGGTACAAAACCTTTAAACAGCAACTATCTCCTCTCCTCCTGAAAACATTTAACTACTGTATGTCCTCCACACAGGGGAAATCCCCCCCTCCTGGAGAGAAGGGGTCATTGCAGTCATACCTAAACCTGAAAAGGATAAACTAGACTGCTCCAACTACAGACCAATGTTAAATCAGGACTATTGTAGAAGATGTGCTCAAATGATGAGGCTGAGTTTAGTCGTAAACCAGCTTTATTGACAGAACACAGCTTCTAGCATTCTCAAAGCAGGAAAGAGAAAGAATCATATCTCATCACCCTTTTATATGTTTCCAGCATCAGAATTCAAGTCACATGGTGTTTTCAGTAAACATACAGTCACAAAGCATCCCTTTGAATCTTCACCATTGTCTCTCATTTCCTGATGAACCGGAAATCTCTCCGGGGCATCTTCTGTGGGACAAAGAGACAAATCTCACACCTCCTTGTTATCTTCTGCAGATTCGAGTCCTTTGTCCTTGCAGACGTGACACCCTCAATACACATGCAGTCCTGTCTCTGTGGAAACGTGAGCCCACAATGTGTGTCGCCCACACTACCCCCCCCCCCCCCAAACGTCTAGTAAGGCAAAACCTGCATGGCATAAAAAAAAGAAAAACACAAAACACTCCATACATCGCTAATCAATCCACCAACTGCCTAGGTTTTAACTTTCTGCCGAATCTGCTGCAACCTGGCTTGGCTGCACCTGCAACATCTCTCTGCACCTGTGGATTAAAGCTGTTAGCACCTTTCTGTGAAGATTTTGGAGAATGTCCTCTCGGCGGCCTGCCACGGCGGGGGGGCCTCGCGAGCTGCACTTCCTCATCAGCCAAAACAAAGGCGGGTTTGAGCCTGTTTATGCAAATCAACTCCCTTCTGCCCCCTAAATCTAGCAGAAAATGCTTCTGCCCGGTCTCCAGCACTCGGAACGGTCCGTCATAAAACGGCCGCAAACTTGGACGCTGAGCATCATATTTAACAAAAACAAACTCTGCATTTTTTAAAGCCTTTGGCACAAAAATGTGTGGTAAACTGTGATGGACCGGGCCAGGGAGCGTGTTTGCTCCCGAGTCGCTCTGCCACGGCTGAGCAGGGGGGCCATTTGGTGCGGGATTATCGGGGAGAAATTCCCCCGGCAAACGGAGAGGTTGTGCAAAAACTAATTCAGCCGGGGAAGCATGCAAATCTTCCTTAGGTGCAGAACGCAACCCCAATAAAACCCATGGAAGTTTGTCCACCCAATTTGTATCCGTCAGCGACGCTCTGAGGGCTGCTTTCAATGACCTGTGAAAGCGTTCGCATAAACCATTAGCCTGGGGATTATACGTGGTAGTGCGATGAATCTTCACCCCCAAGCTGCGGGCCATCGATGACCATAGTTCGGAAATGAATTGGGGACCCCTGTCGGACGTTATGTCCGACGGTACACCGAAACGCGCAACCCACGCTGCTAAAAATGCTCGCGCAACTTCTTCCACTGTGGTTGATGTCAGAGGAATCGCCTCTGGCCAGCGCGTGGTGCGATCCACCATCGTCAAAAGATGTGTGTGCCCGTGTGATAATGGGAGCGGGCCCACCAAGTCAACATGCACGTGATCAAAACGCTTAGCGGGGATGTGAAAAGGTTCCAACGGGGCCTTAGTGTGTCTGTGTATTTTGGCTCGCTGACACACTATGCAGGCTGCCGCCCATTCCTTGACCTGTTTGCGCAACCCGGGCCAAACAAATTTCTCCCCCACCAACTTAATCGATGCGCGCACCCCCGGGTGCGCGAGAGAATGGACCGAGTCAAAAACGCGGCGACGCCACGCGGCTGGCACCACGGGGCGGGGCCGTCCCGTGGAGACATCGCAGATTAGTGGGGGCATACCACTTTGTTGCTCCCTGTGCTCCAGCCTTAACCCTGTTGGTCCAGACTGGAGCGCGCGCACGTCCGTGTCATTAACCTGCTCCGCAACCATGGCTGCATAATCTAACCCAACACAGACCGGGGCTGCGCGCGCTCCCGCGTCGCTGCCCGGGCCCGCGGCCACGGCTACAGAGTCTGCCCCTATGAGGCTTGGTGGTGCTACCGCGCGCGAGAGGCAGTCTGCCACAACATTGTGTTTACCCGCGACATGCTGAATATCAGTAGTGAACTCCGATATTGTGGCTAGTTGCCTTTGTTGCCGGCCTGACCAGGGTTCTGAAATTTTGGCCATCGCAAACGTTAGCGGTTTATGATCCACAAACGCGGTGAAACGTCGCCCCTCTAACCAGAACTGAAAATGACGGATGGCCAAGTGTAGGGCCAAAAGCTCCCTGTCAAACGCACTGTATTTACGCTCACTATCGCGCAAAGTCCTGCTGAAAAACGCGAGGGGTTGCCAGGTACCTGCCACAAACTGTTCAACTACCGCCCCCACCGCTACATCGGAAGTGTCAGTGGTGAGCGCCATGCGGGCCGTTGGAACTGGGTGCGCTAACAAAACTGCGTTTGCCAGGGCTGATTTGACCTGGGCAAAAGTGCGCTCCTGCTCCGGAGACCATTCAACTTTCTTTGCGGGCTTTTGTTTTTTTAACGCGGTGTACAATGGCTGCATGAGCCGTGCTGCGCTTGGGAGGAACCGGTTGTAAAAATTAACCATCCCTAGAAACTCCTGAAGCCCCTTGACCGTTTGAGGTTGCGGAAAATCCGTTATGGCACGCACTTTATTTGGAAGAGGAACCGCTCCTTCTGCCGAAACGCGATGTCCCAAAAAATCAATCTGCGCCACCCCAAACTGGCACTTCGCTGGGTTAACTATTAACCCGTGCTCTGCCAGCCTCCGAAAAACTGCTGTGAGGTGTTTTTCGTGCTCGCCCTCGGACGCGCTGGCTACCAAAATATCATCCAAATAAACGAACACGAAAGGAAGGTCGCGTAAAACTGCATCCATCATGCGTTGGAAAGTCTGCGCGGCCCCCTTGAGGCCAAAAGGCATGCGCAAAAACTCAAAAAGGCCGAAAGGAGTTATGACCGCTGTTTTGGGTACATCTTGCGCACGCACTGGAACCTGGTGGTAACCGCGCACCAAGTCTATTTTAGAAAAAATGCACGCCCCCCGCCAAATGAACAGAAAAATCCTGAATGTGCGGAATCGGGTAGCGGTCATGAGCTGAAACGTTGTTCAACCTGCGGAAATCGTCGCAAGGTCGCCACGAACCGTCAGCCTTTGGGACCATGTGTAACGGCGAAGCCCAAGAGCTCTTGGAGCGTCTAACAATGCCCAGTTTTTCCAGATTAGTGAACTCCTCGCGCGCGATGGCCAGTTTAGCTGGGACCAAGCGCCGAGCTTTTGCAAAAACGGGAGGGCCGGTGGTGGTTATGAAATGCTCCACCCCATGTTTAGCCACCGTTGCCGAAAACGTGGGGACTGTGAGTGCTGGGAACTGAGCAAGCAATTGTGAAACTTACCACCCGCAGCTGAGACGCTGGCATGTGCAGTCGGCGGGGCCACCCGAGCTGTGCAGGGAATAGAATGAAAGGACAGTGCATTAATCAGACGTCTATTAGCAAGGTCAACCAATAAACCATGTGAGCACAAAAAATCAGCCCCTAACATGTTGAAACTGACTGCTGCTACAATAAATGTCCACTCAAATGAACGGCCTTGTAAGGACAGAAGCATGGTCCTCTCACCGAATGTTTTAATCGTGGAGCCGTTCGCTGCTGACACTGACACCCAGGGAGCTTTAGAAGGCATCAGCCGTTCCGCGTAGGTGGGTGTGACGAAACTCAGCTGAGAGCCCGTGTCCACGAGGAACTGTTTCCCCGAGCATGCATCCGTCAGGTAAAGCAGCCTGTTCTCGTTGCCGAGGGTCGCAGCTGCTACCGGCCCTCGGTCTTGGCGTTTCCCTGGCGCTTAAAGTTGCACGGTGGGACGCACCTGTGCGCTCTCTCTGCAAAACGGCGGTGGTAGAAGCACGGGCCGTCCTCCGCTCCGCGTTGTCTGGCTCCCGTCGCTGCCGTCATTGGTGCGTCTGGCGCCGCGGCCGCTGGACCTGCGCTGTCTCCGGACGCCATTCCCGGGCTAGCCGCCGCGGCCGAAACCGCGTTCCGCTTGTGGGCGTCGACCAACCGCTGCGCCTCTTTGCTCAACCCATGGTAGTCTCGCCTGGCCAATCGGGGCGACTCTGCCAGGGCCACTCTCACTGCTGGCGGCAGGGTCTGAAGGAAAAGGTGGGCGAAAATGAATTCGCCATCCTCAGAGTCTTTGAGCTTCAGCATCTTCACCATCAGGTCCGCAGGTCTATCGTTTTCTGACTCCGTCAATGTCAGGAGTCCCTCTGCTCGTTGTTGGACTGAAGGGGTGAAATGGCTGATCAGCACGTCCTTCAATGCGCTGTACTTGTCGCTGTCTGGTGGATGATTAACCAAATCCTCCACTCTCTGGACCGTGCTGCTGTCCAGCTTCGCTACCACGTGGTAGAATCTTGTGTCGTCGTTGGAGATTCTCCGGAGGTTGAACTGCGCCTCGACTGCGCTAAACCATGAGCGCGGGCTGTGCTGCCAGAAATCGGGCAGCCGGATCGTGGAGGCGGCCATCAGGCTGGCTTCCGCCTAGCCCCGCTCGGGAGAATTCTGTCTGCTCATTTCTCGTCGTAGGTCACCAGTGTAGAAGATGTGCTCAAATGATGAGGCTGAGTTTAGTCGTAAACCAGCTTTATTGACAGAACACAGCTTCTAGCATTCTCAAAGCAGGAAAGAGAACGAATCATATCTCATCACCCTTTTATATGTTTCCAGCATCAGAATTCAAGTCACATGGTGTTTTCAGTAAACATACAGTCATAAAGCATCCCTTTGAATCGTCACCATTGTCTCTCACTTCCTGATGAACCGGAAATCTCTCCGTGGCATCTTCTGTGGGACAAAGAGACAAATCTCACACCTCCTTGTTATCTTCTGCAGATTCGAGTCCTTTGTCCTTGCAGACGTGACACCCTCAATACACATGCAGTCCTGTCTCTGTGGAAACGTGAGCCCACAATGTGTGTCGCCCACACTATAAGCTTTTTACCATTATCCTTGCCAAAATGTTAGAAAATATACTGACAGACTTAATTCATTTAGACCAAACAGGTTTTATAAGACAAAGACAGACACAAGACAACATTAGACGCACTTTACACATAATTCATCATATAAAAAAATATAACTTAAATGCAGCCATATTGAGATTAGATGCTGAAAAAGCATTTGATTCGGTTGACTGGTCTTTCCTATATAGAATCTTATCCAGTTTCAATTTTCATAACAACTTCATTAGAACTATCCAAGCATTATATAAAAAACCAACAGCTAAAATAAGGATTAACGGTAAATTATCATCTTTTGAACTGGAAAGAGGATGTCGTCAGGGCTGCCCCCTGTCTCCACTGCTCTTTGCAATCTTCATAGAACCTCTGAGCCAATGGATAAGACAGAATCAAAAAATTCAAGGTATTACACTTGGTCAGAAGGAACAGAAAATAGCACTCTTTGCTGATGACATTTTAATATACCTGGGGCAGCCGGACACCTCTTTTCCAGAACTAATCTCAGTTTTTTCAGAGTATGGAGATTTATCGGGGTACGAATTAAACATGCATAAAACCCAAGTTTTAACATTCAACTATGACCCAAATCAATATTTACTAAGCAAACTCAAAACTAACTGGGAGATGGAATCTATGAAATATATGGGGGTCAATATCCCGAAACAACTCAACAAAATTATAACACTAAACTATGACCCACTGATGGCAAAAATAAAATCTGATCTAGCAAGATGGAATATGATACCATTCTTGGGTACCGCACAAAGAATTGAAGCAGTCAAAATGAATATACTTCCACGTCTTCTATACCTTTTCCAAACAATACCGGTAGAACCTCCCAAAAAACATGGCAAGAACTGGACAGAAGGATCTCAAGATTCATATGGCAGGGCAAGAGACCTAGAATCAGATATAGAACCCTACAGCTAAACAAAGACAAAGGTGGGCTTGTGCTGCCAAATATCAGGGACTATTTTAAAGCCGCACAAATTAAAACTTTAGTAGAGATATGTAACCCAGTCTACACTGCACAATGGAAGGAGATGGAATGCCAAATAACAAGTGACATCCCCCTACAGGCGATAATAGGGAACAATGCCTTACCTAAACTTTTGAATAACACTAACCCGTGGATAGAGATCCCGCTAAAAATCTGGTTTAAGATAGTCAGAGAGAATCAAATTAAAGAACCCTATCGATTACTGCAATGGATTGCCTATGATCAAGACTTTACTCCTAATAAAACAGACACTAGATTTAAAAAGTGGAAAAAGAACGGACTGATAAAATATTACGATTTTTTTAAAGGGCAAATTTTAAGAAGTTTTGAAGATTAGAAAAAACAAGGTCTAATAAATCAAGACCTTTACAGGTTCTTTCAGCTTAGACACCACATAAACAAAATACTTAAAAAGGAGGATTTGGAAAGGGCCCAGTCAGGTGTTCTGAAGGTCTTCTTAATGGCATATAAAGGGATCCTAGGGATCAGATACATTTCTAAAATATACCAAGGTCTTCAGGACTTAAAAGGAGACAACACATCATATATATAAGAGAGATGGGAAAAAGAGGGGAATTTCACTTTACAACTGGAAATATGGGAAAAGCTAAATAAACAACAATGGAAAAGTACCTCATCCCTGCAGTGGAGAGAATTTGGATGGAAAAACTTGGTAAGATTTTTCAGAACACCTGCAAACAAATTTACTCATAAGGGGTTGAATTGTTGGCGCTTGTGCGGTGAAGAGACTGCAAATCATTTTCATGTGTTTTGGTCGTGCCCAGTTATCCACCAATATTGGACCAATGTACAGACAATATTGGGGAAAATATTCAAAATAACTGTCCCCTTTTCTTTTGTAACTTTGTATTTGGGTTTACTACCAGAATCACTGGAAAGACGAGGAGAAAAATACTTATTCACTGTTTTAATATTGGCAAGTAAAAAAGCTCTAACTAAAAAATGGATGTTGAAGGATTGTCCTACACCTGAAGATTGGATTAACGTGATTCAGGACATTTATTCGATGGAAAAGTTGACATTCGCACTGAGACAGGACATGGATGGGTTCTTGACCTTTTGGCAACCCTGGATCGCATATGTGTCTTCCATTAGATCTAATCTTTGACAATTACCATTTCAATAATGGCACCTCTCTTTGTTCCAATGCTACTCAGATGCTCTTTTATTTTTATTTATTTATTTTTATTTTTTTGTTTTTTGCTCTTTTGTTTTGTTTTTGTTTTTTCTTGTTTTGTTTTTGTTTGTTTTGTTTGTTCTTTCTTTAATTTCTCTTTTTCTTTCACTTAAAAAAAAGGGTGTTGTAATAATTATTCTTCCAATGTTGTCAAAAAACAAAAAAAAGGGAACGTGATGAAAATGTAAACAATGCAATGCTGTAATGACATGTATACCCTTTACAAAAACTTAAATTAAAAAAAAAAAAAGAAGACCTGCTTAACAGGGGCTGGATCACCAAATCTAAGTCATCGTACTCTAGTCCAATCGTCTGTGTGCGAAAGAAAGATGGAGGTCTGCGTTTGTGCTGCGATTTTAGAGAGCTGAACAAGAAGTCTATACCTGACAGACACCCAATCCCCCGCATACAAGATATGCTGAACAGTCTGAATGGGAGTGCCTGGTTTTCAGTCCTCGACCAAGGGAAGGCATATCACCAGGGTTTCCTGGAAGAGTCGAGTAGGCCCCTCACTGCTTTTATCACCCCGTGGGGTTTGTTCGAATGGGTAAGAATTCCATTTGGCTTGTCCTCAGCACCAGCAGCATTCCAAAGATCTATGGAGGAGTGTTTGTGGGGGTTGAGGGATGATATTTGTCTGCCTTACCTCGATGATAACCTTGTTCATTCACAGACTTTTGAAGACCACTTGCGAGACCTGAGAAACGTCCTGCACCGCTACCAAAGCCTTGGGGTGAAGCTGACTCCCCGGAAATGTGAGTTATTCAAACAGCAGGTACGTTTCCTTGGCAAAATGGTAACAAAACAGGGCTACGCTATGGACCCTGCGGACCTTGCCCCGGTGCAGGCCCTAAAACAGCAGCAACCTTCCACTGTTGGAGAGCTAAGGAAATTGCTAGGTTTATTTCATACTACCGCAGCTATATTCCAAACTTCTCCCGTATAGCAAAGCCTCTTTACGACCTTCTTGCTAACGACCACACAGACAAAGCAAAACAAAACTCAAAAAAACATGTCAAAAAGAAAGAAAGTGGCCAGTTGCTCTCATCCCATGCAATCAGGTGGCACCCTGAGCATCATGCAGTGCTCTGTCAGCTTATTGACTTTCTCTCCCAGCCCCCAGTGCTGGGTTACCTGAACTTTGAGGAACCCTTCATTTTGCACTGTGACGCTTCACAGGAGGGGCTTGGGGCGGTTGTTACGTGTGGCCCTCGCGAGCCACACAATAAGAGCCGGGGGCGAGCCAGTGAGTTGCGATGTTTTATTAATAGTGGGGAACAGGGGATTAAGAACACAGCCTCGTGGGCCAAAAGGCACAAATACTCATACAGGGTACACTTACAAATAATGCAGCAAGACGAGTAGAGAGCTGGCGCCGGGCATAGGGGTTCCAGCCTTCAGTGTGCTTAAGTCGCAGCCCCGAATGATCGGAGCTGCTCCTCTTTATACTCATTAGCAGCGCCTCAGTTGATGATTAACTGGGCCCCAGCAATCCCGTAACACTGACAGCTGGGAGCCCGCTGAGACGCTGTCAAAGAGAGAGAACAGAGTAGGAGAAATATGGTCTGAGCGCCGAATCACACGGCGTCTCATCCCACTGTGACAGAGCCTCCCCCTCACGGTCGGGCTCCGAACGACCCGTAACATCCGAGACCCCCCACCACCACCTAGGGTGGGCGGATGGGGCGCAGGACCGGAGGGAGAGAATCAGAGAAAGAAAAAAGGAAAATAAGGACAAATCGACAATTAACCAATACAGAGCACCAGGGAAATCCAAACACAATACTCCGTAAAATAAGAGGAAAAAAAAAACAAAGAAAGGGAAAAAGAACAGACAATAAACCAGTATCGAGTACAAGGGAAAACTCCAAACAATATACTTACAAAATACAGCATGGGAAAAAAACCCAGAGAGAAAAAGGAAAACAGGCGATGAACCAACATAGAGTACAGGGAAAAAACCCAACACAATACTCCATAAAAATATAACATGAGGGAAACCCATACAGGCAGAGGATAATTGCAGGGAAAACAGCCCAACACACAGGGAAAAAAAAACCCACAATACACCATAAACCATGTATAGGTCAAACGACAAAAATCAACCCCGGAGCCCCTAAAATAAAAGGAGAACTCCCAAAGGCGAAAATAAAACATACAGCCATCCCTCACACAGGAGGGGAAACCCAAAAGAAAAAAAAAAAAAAATCACGCTAAATGCGGATCAAAAATAACAGCTTAGCTGTACCCACCCAAACATAAGCACAGCAGGAGACATACAGTTCGGGGGGTCTCCCCGCACCCAGCGTCCATACCGCTAATAAGGGTGAAGGGAAGAGTTCCGGTGGCCTACCCGAACCCCAGGCCAGAAAACACAGTTCATCGGGAGGCCGGACCAGATCGCCGAACCAAAAGTCTCGCGGGTCGGGCGGCCGCACAAGCGAGCCGAACGGGCACGGCAGGCCCTCTGGTGGCCGACCCGCATTACTCAACCACCAGGCCCGTAGGGGAGAGGGAGAGGTCCAAACGGACCCCGGTGGAAGAGGCTTGGGAGAGAGCTGATGATGAGGTGGACGAACGTCAGACGGCAGGGGATCGGCAGCTCCCTCACCGGACCTGGACACCGCTGGTGCAGAACCCACGTCGGACCCCGATTGGGTCTCGAGCGAACCCACGTCGGACCCCGATTGGGTCACAGGCAAACCCACGTCGGACCCCGAATGGGTCACAGGCAAACCCACGTCGGACCCCGATTGGGTCAGAGGCGAACCCACGTTGGACCCCGAATGGGTCACAGGCGAACCCTCGTTGGACCCCGACTGGGCCGGCGCCGCACCAGGACCGACCTCTGACGTCGAACCTGGACCCTCTAGCACCACGAGAGACGGCAGCTCCTCGCTGGCGACCCTGGGAGAAGGCTCAGGAGAAAAAACAGAACCGGGATCAGGATCACCGGCAGCGCCAGAACCCGGCGAGATAAGCACGGACGCAGCGGACGGCTGCACCCGGCTCACCTCCCCTAGAGACAGGCTAAAGTGCTCTAAGATAAGGAAAAGAAAGATGAAGTAGAGCACTTGCCTGATCTCGGGTTCTGACGCCGTCCAGGACTGCGAAGATCCGGGATCCAACATCAGGAGGTCGTCATCAGGCTCCCACTCAGCTGTGTCGGGCTCCGCAGCTGGCATGATGGACAGCGCAGCTTGAGATTCCTCTGGCACCAATGCCCATGCCGACAGCCCACACGGCGTGGTGGCAGGAGAACCTCGTCCCGCTGGACCGGACCGCTCCTCCGTGGAGACCCGGGGACGCTTGGTCGTCGGCGCAGACTCCACGTAGCAATCCGTCTTCCTCCTCCGTCCACGGCGTAGCTACGGAACCGGAACCAGACTGACCAGAACCGCAGGCCCCCTCCTCATCCCACGACATTGGCCTGGCGCCGGGGACCGCTCAGCGGAGGGAGACACAGAGGGTGCAGGATTAATGACACAGACTACAGCAGGTGGTGGGAGTTCGGGGAGCTGCGAACCCTGAACTCCACCTCCAGGAGTTTGACAGAGCAAATCACTAAGTAGATGTGAACAAACTGGGACTTGCCTGTCTCCTGGAGGCTGGATGGTGCCTGCTGCAGTGGACGTTGCTTCTCCCTCTCCCCGCCGGGCGGTAACGGAGGACCCCCTGAGAGGACGTCGGGGAGCCGCTCGTGTTGTCTCCAGGAGAGGGCTCGCCAGGCCAGGATTCCAGGCGCACACAGCAGTCGGGGAGCGCGTCGAGGGGGAGAGGGTGACAGCCGAGATGAACCGGCCCTGAAGTGCTGGCATAACAGCGGAAGGGAGTGGCTCAGGAGGCGAGGCTGTGGAATCTCCTCTCTGACGAGGCGTAGAGGTGACAGCTGTGTGGGAGGAAGAGACCTTGTGACAGCCCGGAACTGGATCCGGACGGGGTTCATGCTGAGACGATTCGGGGATGTGACGACAGCTATTCCCAGGGGGCGAAGCGAAGGAGAGACCTGGGAATCGCCGCTCCTGAGCAGAGACCGAGGTGAGGAGGGCGTTGAACTCGGGGTAGTCTCGTAGCCCTGGACTCCTCTCCACCAATCTCACCGCCGCCGCCATATGCCTCATGATGGTAGACGGGTGCACAGCGGAGCTGGCAGCAGCCACTCGGTCCCGGACCTTAACAGCTGTCAGCTGCAGATCTTCCGGGGGAATCCCAAGTGACGTCGTGCTGAACGGGGAAAGCCCTCTGGATGGCGCGAACTCCCAGGCTGGAGTAGAGACAGGAACGGGATCCCGAAGCGAGGGGCGACGTCTCCTCCTCTTCGGCTTCCTGCCGGGATTTCCCTCCAACCCACGGAGCTCCTCTTGCTGTGCAGCGATGGTGTCCCTCCTGGCACAGACCTCAGGGTGGTTGGAAAAGCGAGGAAGACTGTCCAGGAGATTCTCGGCATAGTCCAGATGCCAGCATCTTTCATTGGAGGTGTCGTACAGGGTGGCGGTGAAGAGCGTCCCGTCGACATCCTCCAAGATGGCTGTCAGCTCGTCGCCCTGGCGCCGAACGTGACTCCGGGGAGACAGCATTCTGAAAGAGCTGACACCCAGACAGGAAGGTACAAGTCCAATAACAACTCACGGCCGCCGGCAACTCGTCTGGCTGCGACTTACTGTTACGTGTGGCCCTCGCGAGCCACACAATAAGAGCCGGGGGTGAGACAGTGAGTTGTGATGTTTTATTAATAGTGGGGAACAGGGGATTAGGAACACGGCCTCGTGGGCCAAAAGGCACAAATACTCACACAGGGTACACTTACAAATAATGCGCGTCTCAGCGGGCTCCCAGCTGTCAGTGTTACGGGACGGCTGGGGCCCAATTAATCCTCATCAGCTGAGGCGCTGCTAATGAGTATAAAGAGGAGCAGCTCCGATCATTCGGGGCTGCGACTTAAGCACACTGAAGGCTGGAACCCCTATGCCCGGCGCCAGCTCTCTACTCGTCTTGCTGCTGTCAAAGAGAGAGAACAGAGTAGGAGAAATATGGTCTGAGCGCCGAAACACACGGCGTCTCATCCCACTGTGACAGCGGTGTTATACCAGCGACAACAAGGCAAACTGGTGGTGATAGCGTATGGCTCCAGGACACTGTCAAATCCAGAGAAAAATTACCACCTTCATTCAGGGAAGCTGGAGTTTCTTGCCCTGAAGTGGGCCATATGTGAGAGGTTTCGGGATTACCTTTACTATTCCCCACCATTCACTGTCTATACGGACAATAATCCCCTCACTTATGTGCTCACCACTGCAAAGCTAAATGCAACCACACAGAGGTGGGTAGCAGAACTAGCTGATTTCCAGTTTGTGATTAAGTACCGCCCTGGGAAAGCCAATAGAGATGCAGACGGCCTCTCACGTATGCCCCTAGATATGGAGCAGTACATGAACAAATGCACACAAAATGTTGATCCTGATGTAATGCACTGTGTGGCGCAGGCAGTCAAGGTAAAGTCACAAGAAAATGAACCATGGTTCTGCCCAGTCACTATTTCCACTCTCATTAGTGAAGCAGATCTAGAAGCCAGCTCTGTAGCTGAAATATCAAAGACTGCCCTAAAAAGAGCTCAGGAAGAAGACTCTGCGATTGGAGAGGTGTTGCATTATGTGGTGTCAAAGCAATGGCCAAAAAGTGGAAAACAGCTGAACAGTAAAATTGCAGCTCTAGTCAGGCAAAAACACAAACTGTACCTAGAAGATGATGGACTGCTTTACAGGAGAACGGCATCGCATAACCACCTACTTCTACCCCATAAGTTCCATAAGCTCGTGTTTAAAGAGCTCCACGAAAACATGGGCCATTTAGGGGTGGAGAGGGTGATGAACCTGATAAGGGAGCGCTTTTACTGGGCTCATATGCAAAGGGATGTTGAGCACTACATCACTAAAGTTTGCAGTTGTTTAAAGAATAAACGTCCCAATAAGCCAACCAGGGCACCACTGACTAACATTGTCACCACGTATCCATTCGAACTTGTGTCCGTTGATTTCCTGCACTTGGAGAGGTGCAAAGGAGGATATGAGTATATCCTGGTTCTAATGGACCACTTCACTCGCTTTGCCCAGGCTTATCCTTGTCACAACAAAGCCGCCTACACCGCTGCTGAGAAGATATTTGGGGATTTTGCCCTCAAATTTGGCTTCCCCACATGTCTCCACCACGATCAGGGCAAAGAGTTCCAAAATAAACTCTTTGCAAAACTACAGGAGTACAGTGGGGTGCAGGGGTCCCGGACAACGCCCTACCATCCCCAAGGGAATGGGCAGGTGGAACGATTCAATCGTACACTGTTGGCAATGCTCAGAAACTTGTCCAAAGCAGCCAAGGAAGACTGGTAGTCCTCTCTGGCAAAAGTGGTTCATGCCTACAACTGCACGCGCAGCGAGGCTACGGGGTACGCGCCATATTTTCTGCTATTTGGCCGTAGTCCCAAGCTGTCCATTGATCTCATGTTTGGCCTCACAACAAAAGAGCAGAGCACTTCTCACCAGGACTATGCTGAAAAGTGGAGGGCCAAAATGACTGAAGCTTACAAACTCGCCTCTAAAACAGCAAACAAAGAAGGGATGAGAAATAAAGCCCTTTATGATAGAAAGGTTCACGGTGCTGAGTTGCTCCCTGGATCCAGAGTACTGGTCCGAAACTTGACCGAGAAAGGTGGGCCAGGAAAATTAAGATCATTCTGGGAAGACAAAGTGTATGAAGTGACCCAAAAGAAGTACCCAGACAGTCCAGTGTATGAAATCAAACCTGAAAATGGCAAGGGGCGCACTCGGATCATGCACAGAAACCTTTTGTTACCCTGTGACTTTCTTTCCATGGAAACAGTGGAGCCTCCCTCTAATAAAACAAGAGAAAGAAAGTCTAAAAAGCAAAGATATGTGGACAGTCAAAACAGCACAGTCGATGAAGATGAAGAGGGTTGGAGTGCCATAATCGGGCTACGAGCTGGAAAGGATCAAAGTCACCATCCACTGAGAGCTGATGCACCGGAGTTCTACCCGCACAATGACACTACTCCGGAGGGTGAGGACCAGGACACAGATGACGCCACACATGTGTAGCTGGCACCAGAGGTTAACAATCCGGTGGTCCCAGATCCAGCTGAGGCAGACCAGGACACAGATGACACCACACAGGTGCAGCTGGCACCAGAAGTCAACAATCTGGTGGTCCCAGATCCAGCTGAGGCAGACCAGGACCAGGGTGATGTGTAGTCGGAGTCCGGTTCCAGTGACCAGGAGGGACCTGTCTACATCCCTGCTAAAACGTATCCTTCAAGAGTGAGAAAGCAGAAGGATATTTACTTATGATAAGTTAGGCCAGTCTCGCACTTCATCTGTTTAAAACACATATAAGATGAGTAGAAGCTAGAAATAGCCATTGTTCAGACATAGATGTGTTGGAAAGTAAATGAGTAGTTACTAAACTCATCACCAAGTTACTTTTATTGTTGATTTAAAAAAAAAAGATTTTCAGTGTGTTATTAAGGTACAGGCATCACATAACGGTTTATTTGGTAGGCTATGACTAGATTGAGTACCCTTACTCTCAGGAAAGATGCAGATACTCACCATGGTGGATGGAGCGGTTGATGGTTATCGTGCACAAAGACCTCTTCTGCGGAAGTACTGCATGGAACAGGAGATACATGCTGTACTATGGACTATTACCAGTTTGCATCTTTATGGACTCTAAGGAACTCTGACTCCTACTTAGTAATATCCTACTTACATGAGATACATGGTTACCAAATGTGGACTGTGAAGAAAAAAAAAAGTAGTTTTGGAAAGTTGTTTTGTAATGTCGGGTCGACATTAAATTTTCGAGGGGTGAGTGTAGGAAAAATTAAATGTTGGACACCCCCCTAGAAAATCCCCAGAAAACATTTTTAATTAGATGTGATTAGATGCTGATGGCTAATATAAGCATTTATAATAAATGTATCTAAAAGACTGTAATTTGGACTGTTTTAATTTAAACTGTTAGTCAGTAAAAGCAGTAGCGCTTTTGCGCCACAAGTGGCGCTCGGTTGTGATGAGACACTGTTAAGTTGTTAGAACGCGCGAGAAGAAGTTGTGGCTGTTGTTGAGTGATGTCCCGTGTCGAAGTGCCGTGCCTGGTGTTGTAAAAAGACAATAAACCGCTGAAAAGTCGTCAGATTGCCTCTTCTTCACCTGACGAGTGTAACACAATGTAAAAAGGTTGAAAAATACTGTCTTATGAGCACTGAGCTAGAAGGCAGAAAGTACCATTATTATATGATCTTTGCTATGATCCGGTCAGGGAGTAACCTAAAACCTCCCGGCTGTGGGGGGCCAATGCTCTACCTCTAGGCCACCACTCAAAAAGACCTAAGACATGCACGTTAGGTTAACTGGCATCATCTGGGGTTAAATTGTCCTCAGGTGTGAATGGTTGTCTGTCTCTCTGTGTTGGCCCTGTGATGGACTGGCGATCTGTCCAGGATGTACCCCACCTCTTGCCCAGTGATACCGGAATAGGCTCCAGCCCCCTCACAACCCGAAAAAGGGTAAAGAACATGAATGAAAGATGAATATATAGGAACTGTACTCTCATGAATATTTTTTCAGGTATATTTTTTGTAATAATGTTTCTCGGATTTGTAAGACTCCATATTTAAAAGCATTGATAAGGAAATACACTCTATGGACAAAAGTACTTCATGACATTCCATTCTAAGTCTATAAGCATTAATATGGAGTTGGTGCCCCTTTGCAGCTGTAACAGTTTCCATTCTTCTAGGATTAAGATTTTGGAGTGTGTTTGTGGGAATTATTGCCTTTTCACCCAGAAGAGCATTTGGCTCACTTCTAGTTCATCCGAAAGTATTGTATGGGCAGCCATGTGCTCAGACAGACGTGAGGGGCAGCTCTGAGGCTGCCCCTTTGCCCCTGAAGTGCCCTTTTGGAGAGCTTTTTTTTAAAAAATTTTATCATAGATTTTAATTTTCCCCCACAAAGATAACAATTGCCTATCAAATGTGTTTTAATGTCCGATAACTATATTTTGACATCCAAATAATTCCATGTGACCTGTACCTGAATGCCCCCCTTCCCCTCCACCGCAGACACACAGCAGTTGCAGCCTGGTTTCTGTCTCTTGTCCTTCAAGCAGAGTTAGGTAGGTTAGTATATTAATTGTCCTAAGCCTTGGCATTTTTTGTTCCTGTTGTGAAAGTACACATAGTAGGTGATTTATTTTTTTAACAAGGGGTATGGTGGTTGTGGGGGGATATTTGGGATACAAGTCCCAAATGTACTCTAAGCCAGTCTGAAATTGACAAGAAATAAGTGATATTTTTGTAAGAAAAACAACCTCCAAATGCCCCCCCCCCCCCCCACACACACAGTTTGGGATCAATAAAGTACATCTATCTATCTTGTCATGAATTGTCCTTCAGGGCACAGAGGCGAGACCCACGTACTGAACTGTGAGTTTGTGAAATTTATTGAAAAAAACAACAAAGTCCCACATAGTGTACTAAACACAAAAAACACAAACAAGAGAACAGACTTACTGACACAGCACACAAGAGTAAAGCAGGGCTCTGGTGGAGATGAGGAGAACTCAAATGAGACTGTGGCGACCAGAAATGAACATAACTGCCCTTAAATAGGGTAAAAAACAATTTACATAATCAATGACAGGTGTGGGTCACATGAGCGGGCAGGAGGAAACAATGACACATAATCAGGACCAGCTGGGTGCAGTGAGAGGGGAGCAAAGCTGAAGCTGACAGCTGACAGGGCAACCCTCACACAGAGCACCACGCCACTGACAGCTGTGGCCGAGCACTGGAGGTTTCCGTCATACTTGGTCTCAAGGCTTTTTCCTTATATTTATATATTTGTTGTATTTTGGGCTTTTTGGGTTTCTGTCATTATGTACTGTTTGCTATTTTCCTGTGTGTGTATATATATATATATATATATATATATATAAGATAAGATAAGCCTTTATTAGTCCCACAACGGGGAAATTCCAGGATTGCAACAGCACAGGGATAGCAACACTCAGAGCAACAATCAGAAGGCAAGAAAAAACAAGCAAGCAAGAGCAGCTAATATACATATGTACATATTACTATAAAATATATATATATACACACACACACACACAGACACACAGTGCAGAGCATTGTAGCTGGATGGAATAAATATATGAATATATGAACACACAGTGCAGAGCATTGCAGCTAGGTGGAATAAATATGCAAGTATATAAACACACACAGTGCGGAGCAATGTAGCTAGATGGAATAATATGTAGATATATAAAAACACAGTGCGGAGCATTGTAGCTAGATGGAATAAATATATAGATATATAAATATAAACACACCCAGTGCAGAGCATTGTAGCTAGATGGAATAAATATGTAAATATATAAACACACACAGTGCAGAGCATTGTTGCTAGGTGGGATGAAACAGCATAACCGTCTATTTAGTTATCCTACATGGTATGATTATGTGCCCATACATATTCTCACCCTCCATAGCGACCGGTATGTTCCTAGTTGTATGCCGGAGAGGACCATTGTGTAAGTCTATTGCATCTTTTGCATTCAAAAAAAAAAAAAAAAAAAAAAAAAAAAAAAACTATTAGTTTGTTACGTCTTTTTGCTATCTCTGCGAGCAGCCCTGCTTAGGTTGTACAGTCTGACAGCCGTTGGTAGGAAGGACCTACGAAACCTCTCGGTTGTGCACCTGGGATGATGTAGTCTGCTGCTAAATGAGCTCCTCAGTGCATCCAGTATGTCCTGCATAGGGTGGAACTCGGACTCCAGCAGAGATGACAGTTTAGCCACCGTCCTTCTCTCTCCTATCTCCTCCATCGGATCAAGGCGTTGCCCCAGGACAGAGCTAGCTTTCTTAATCAGTTTGTTCAGTCTCTTCCTATCGGCTGCAGTAATGCCACTGCCCCAGCAGACCACTCCAAAAGTGATGGCTGATGCCACCACCGTGTCATAGAATGACTTCAGCAGCGCCCCTTGTACACCAAAAGACCTGAGTCTCCTCAGCAGGAACAGCCTGCGCTGTCCCTTCTTGTAGAGTGCGTCAGTATTGTGTGACCAGTCTAGTTTATTGTTCAGATGAATACCCAGGTACTTGTAGGATGTCACCATCTCGATGTCTGTTCCCTGTATATTTACTGGTGCTGTGAGGGGCTGCCCATGCCTGCGGCAGTCCACCACCAGCTCCTTAGTTTTCCTCGCGTTGATCTGGAGGCAGTTCCGATGGCACCAGTCCACAGAGTCCTGGATAAGCCCTCTGTACTCAGCTTCATCTCCGCTGGAGATGAGACCAACGATCGCAGAGTCATCAGAGAACTTCTGTAGATGGCAATGTGTTGTGTTGTGTGAGAAGTCCGCAGTATAAAGAGTGAACAAGAAGGGAGCCAGCACCGTTCCCTGGGGGGCCCCCGTGCTACTGATGATCGTGTCGGAAACACAGTCCCGGGTTCTCACAAACTGAGGCCGGTTCGTGAGGTAGTCCAGGATCCATGATGACAGGTGCTGGTCCACCCCTGCGCGCAGCAGCTTGTCCTTCAGGATCATCGGTTGGATGGTGTTGAAAGCACTGGAGAAGTCAAAGAACATGATCCTCACCATATTCCCGGGCTTCTCCAGGTGGGACAGAGAACGGTGAAGGAGGAAGATCACCGCATCCTCCACCCCAATGCCATGCTGGTAGGCGAACTGGAGTGGATCCATCGCTGGTTCCACCAGGGGGCGGAGATGAGCAAGGAGCAGTCTCTCCAGGGTCTTCATCAAGTGAATATATATATATATATATATATATATATATATATATATATATATATATATACTAGTGCATACCTGTGCATGTCCGTTCATACTCGTGCATGGTCGTAGAAACCAAGTACAGTGGTACCTCTACTTACGAATTTAATTCGTTCCGGAAGAATTCTCGTAACGTGAAAAATTCGTAAGTAGAGGCGCGTTTTACATGTAAATGCCGTAATCCATTCCAAGCCCCCAAAATTTGGGCATAAATTTTTTATAAATCGTAAAAACGCATCAAAACATGTAACAAATACATGTTACAATTAGATTACTGCACAATAAACATAAAATGAGAGTTTAAAATGAGAGAATAATAAAAGAGAAAGAATAATAAAAATTATGTTCATTTACCCTTTAACTGCTATCGTCGTCGACGTCGTCACCGTTTGCCTTCTTTGGTTCATGTTCTGATCTAAGGACGTTTGCTTTTGTCGGCTTGTAAGTGCTTCGTTTTGTTTTAATACCGTGCTGATCGTTGATGTATTACGGCCATATTCTTTGGCGAGATCAACCAAACGCATAAAGTTTTGGAAAAAAAAAAAAACTTTGTGGCCAATGGGATACCAGGAAGATGCTAGGCGATAGCCAATGGCAGAGCAGCTACAGGTATGTTTACGTTCGGTAAACTACGGAAGCTGCGAGGAGCGCGTACTTTTTTGCCTTTCGTATCCTGAAATTTCGTTTGTAACTAGAGGCAATATTTTCCCGTTGAGGCGTCTCGTAACCTGAAAATTCCGTATGTAGAGACGTTCGTAAGTAGAGGTACCACTGTATAAGCAAGTATTTCAGCATGTCTGTAGAAAGCAAGTGTAAGCAAGCACATCACCAGTTGTTCAGTGATGCCTGCCTTTGATCTTTGATTGTGTCATAGAGAGTCCTATGATCTTTGATGTCATAGCAAGTCCTATGATCTTTGAGCCTGCCTTTGATCTTTGATGATGTCATAGCGAGTCTTATGATGCCTGCATGTTATGTTTGATGATGTCATAGCGAGTCCTATTAGAAAGCAAATGTAAGCAAGTATTTCTGCATTCCTGCATTTGATCTTTGACATGGTTACCATGGCAACAGTAACCATGGTGATGCCTGTCTTTGATCTTTGACATGTTTATCATGGCAACAGTAACCCTGGTGAAACCTGCCTTTGATCTTTAACGTCGCCTCTGAAACCTGCCTTTGATCTTTGATGATGTCATAGCGAGTCCTATGATCTTTGATGACGCCATAGCAAGTCCTATGATCGTGAATGATGCCTGCCTTTGATCTGCCATGGCTGTCTTTGATCTTTGTTCTTTGACATGGCTACCATGGCAACAGTAACCCTGGTGAAGCCTGCCTTTGATCTTTGATGTCACCTCAGTCACCTCTGAAACCTGCCTTTGATCCTTGATGGTGTCATAGCAAGTGCTATGATCTTTGATGATGTCATACCGCATACCTGTCAAGTGATACGGTTTTGCCGTATTTTAATGTGGGGAAAATGCGATTTTAGCAAATACGGGCGTATTGCCATTTCTGTACGCCAAAAAGAAAAATATACGGGAAAAAAAATTATTGAGAGTGTGGAGGAACACCTTGTGTGTGACCCCCACAGCGTACGGGGCTGGCAGAGCGCTCAGCGTGAGCAATTATTACAACAGTGAGAGGTGTGGACTGATCATTATGCAGATGCGCCTCGCACTTTCTGTTGTCCTGCAGCTCCGGAACAGAGAGGAATCCCGGCGCCAGTAATGCTGCGCCTGATATGTGTGACTCTAATGCAAATGTCCATGCTTTCCTGCTGTATACTGTGATGCTAATGTGCCATGCATGCATTGTCTGTAGCCGGGTATATAAGTTGACTGTCTGCATGAAGCACCTTTTTAAACTTCAGTTCACCGTGTCCGCCTGCACTTATTTCGATCCTCCACAAGCGCACCTAAGCAGTGTTTTTGTGATTTTCAAAATGGCTTCATGCAGCGCGCCACTGGCGAAGAAAACAAAGCTTGAAGAAAAGGGAAATCGAAGGACTGGACGTCACCGAAAAGAATGGGAGAGTCCTAGCTTTGAGAAGGGAAAATACGCTGGATGGATAAAGGCTTCTCCAGAGGGCCCTACACACTCCTTCTGTGTTCCATGTAGGAAGAGCATAAAAGTGACTGCATCGGGGATTTTCGACCTGAAGTCGCACTTCGCTACACAGGGCCACAAAAACTGTGTAGCCAAATCAAAAACGTATCGATCGATGGATGAACATTTTCAGCCAGTGAGAGAACCGACGCCTTCCAAATCCAATGCATCACTAGCAGAAGTGATGCTTTGTCATTTTGTGGCAGAGCACAATCTACTCCCATTGGTGGCAGATCACTTCTGATCTGCCACCTGATCTGATCTGCCACTTCAGAAATGCTAGAGTCAGCAAAGGCTGCTACTTGGAACTATAACAAGCAGCATCAGTGAACATTTTCTTGTTTCAAGTTCATCCAAGTGCATTAGTGTAACAAAGCTGACAATTAAAAACTCTTTAATTCCAAGTGTATATATCTAGCTGACAATTAAGAACTATATTCAGAACTATTCTTATTGTGTACTTTCAAATTAAGCATTCTACCTTGTGCTAATGTAAATTTGAAAAATATTTATTTATTTATTTTTATTTATTTATTATTAATATCATTTATTTATTTTTTATTTTATTTAATTTTTTGTGCTACTTGGCTTATTATTTTCACATTACCAAAAAGTTATGGCTCAAGATTGTGTCCATATAAGTGTACATTTGAATAAATATGTTTGAAATAGTTCATGTTGCAGTTGCTGTTTGTTTAGTTTTTTTTGCTTCAGTTTTCTTTCATCTGCCGATAAATACAGTTTTTAAGTACTCAGTACAGGTGTGAAAGCCCCCCCCAATAAGGGAGGCATGAGGTCAGTACAGGTGTGAAAGCCCCCCCAATAAGGGAGGCAAGAGGTATGCCTTGACAGGTATGATACCGAGTCCTATGATCATGAGTAATGCCTGCCTTTGATCTTTGATGATGTCATAGTGAGTCCTATGATCGTAAGTGATGCCTGCCTTTGATCTTTGATGGTGTCATAGTGAGTCCTATGATCTTTGATGATGGCATAGCGAGTGCTATGATGCCTGCATTTGCTCTTTGATCATGTCATAGCGAGTCCTATGATCGTGAGTGATGTCTGCCTTTGATCTTTGATGTCCTATAATCGTGAGTGAGCATGAGTGATGCCTGCCTTTGATCTTTGATGAAGTCATAGTGAGTCCTATGATCGTGAGTGATGCCTGCCTTTGATCTTTGATGTCCTATGATCATGAGTGATGCCTGCCTTTGATGACACACAGACATACACACAGATTTTCTTGAATTACTCTATACCTTGGTGTCTATATGATGTCATATAGACATCATGTAGAGATCATAGGCACGTCATAGGCGATCCTATGATCTTTTAGCGAATCTGATGGTCGTGACAGACACGCAGATGCAGAGATTTCTTGAATAGAGTGATGATGTGCGAATACTTGAGCTATGAAGTCAGACTTTACATTCCTCCTCCACTCAGATGTTTCAAATGTCAAACATTAGGTCATGTAGCAGCGATATGCAAAGACAGACAACGATGTGCCAGATGCTCCGGCAAACATGAATATGGAAAGTGTGAAAGAAATTTAAGTGCTGTAACTGTGGTGGTGAACATAGCTCTGCATATCGAGGTTGTGAAGCCCAGCAAAAAGAGCAGCAGAAATTCACCAGATAAAAGTCTCCCAGGGACTAACATATGCAGAAGCTGCAAAAAAGGCGCCAGCTAAAAAAGTGGGAGTGGACTCGAACAGGGAAAGTGTGCAGACTTGCAGTGCATGCAGTAGAATTAAGGAAGATACTCTGGTTTTGAAGGAAAATAATTTTGTCTTATTTATGGGAGATGTGATAAACTGCACTGCGCAGACTTCCAAGAAAACAAAAAAAATCTAAATCATTGTGAAGGCAGCAGAAAAATATCTTGGCATTCAGGAGCTACAGTGGGAAGCAGTTGAGGACTTGTTAAGTGGGGGATCTTTAAGTTCACAGACATCATGAGCTGGTGAATCAACTGCCAATCAAGTCTAAAAGAGGAAGAAGAATAATGAGATGAGACGCAGATACAGACTACAGCTAGAAGAAGAAGAATGAGATGAGATGCAGATCATGATTAAAAAAGAAGAAGAACATCACAAAGCTATGAGGAAAACATCATAAAGCTATGAGGAAATTGTCACAAAGCTATGAGGAAAACGTCCCAAAGCTGTGAGGAAAATGCCATAAAGCGATGAGGAAAACGTCACAAAGCTATGAGGAAAATGTCATAAAGCTATGAGGAAAATGTCACAAAGCTATGAGGATAACTTCACAAAGCTATGAGGAAAATGTCACATCTTATTACACTGTCACAAATACTGAAATGAAAGATAATGGAAAATGAAGTTTGAGAGGCCGGTAGGGAATGGGATTTAACTGGGATTCTGGGAACAGATGGAGATGGAGAGGCAATAAGAATCATGAGAAGGGCTCTTTTCTCTTTTTTAAATAACACAGGATTAAGTCATAGAATTTAGGGGTCAGGCCCAGATGACATAATGTTACACACTCTTGTACAGTAGGTGGCGGTATGCACCTTTCAGTTGTTTGCTATCCGCCAGTAACCGAGAGAAGAAGAAGAAGAATGCACTTGTAAGCTGGTTGCCAACCGCCAATCAAATCTAAAAGAAGAAGAAGAAGAATATATAGAGTGGTGATATCTGGATATATACACTGGATGCTAATCTTTGTATTGTTCCAGTTTTAGTATATGTAACACCGAAGTGTGGGATTCGAGTCGACTCAGCAAGAAGATGAAAAGGCAGCAACTCTCTGCTGAAGAAGAAGAAGGCGATTCGATCAGGACACAAATTCAACTAGGAGGAATAGAGGTGGGAAGCGGGGAAGAGGAAGTTTGGAGCTCGGTGGAGTCTAAAAGAAGCAAACGTCGACGTAAAGAAAATCAAGAGCGTTTTCAAGTGCTGATGAATCAGAAGATGAACAATCCAGGAATAAACAGAAGGAGTGTAAAGTAATCATTAAACTTACTCAGGAAGGAGCATCATTTCGTAAGTGGAACCCAATTAAGCTCACAAATGCAATTAATAAGTGAAGTTTTAAATGCAAGAATTCTTCGTAGTGGTTCGTTACTAGTTACATGTAAAGAGAGTGTTCAACAAGGAAAAGCAATCAGAGTCAATAAGATGGAGGGAAAAATGTGCAGTGTTCAGTATTGAAAGGAAATAAGGCAATGAGAGGAGTGATATCGGGCATTTCAATGGCTGTCTCAACTGATGAAATAATGAAAAACTTAACTGGAGCAAAAGTGACAGAGGTACAAAGATTGAAAACTAATAGGAATGGTGAAAAATGTGATAGTCTATCGGTAATGTTAAAATTTGATGAAACAAGAATGCCAAGTAAGGTGTATATTGGCTACATGAGCTATGAAGTTAGACTTTACGTTCCTCCTCCACTCAGATGTTTCAAATGTCAAGTTTGGTCATGTTGCAGCAATATGCAAAGGTAGACAACGATGTGCCAGATGCTCCAGTGAACATGAATAGGGAAAGTGTGAAAGAGGAGCCAAATTAAAGTGCTGTAACTGCGGTGGTGAACACAGCTCTGCATATCGAGGTTGTGAAGCCAGCAAAAAAGCAGCAGAAATTCACCAGATAAGTCTTCAAGAGATTATCATATGCAGAAGCTGCGAAAAAAATGCTAGCTAAAAAAGTGGGAGTGGACTATAACAGGGAAAATATGCAGGCTTGCAGTGCATGCAGTAGAATTAAGGAAGATACTCTGGTTTTGAAGGAAAAAATTTTTGTCTTATTTGTGGGAGATGTGATAAACTGCACTGTGCAGACTTCCAAGGAAACAGAAAAAATCAAAATCATTGTGAAAGCAGCAGAAAAATATGTATCTTGGCATTAAGGGGCTACATTGGGAAGCAGTTGAGGATTTATTAAGTGGGGGATCTTTAAGTTCACAGACATCACGGGCTGGTGGATCAACTGCCAATCAAGTCTAAAAGAGGAAGAATAATAATGAGATGAGACGCAGATATGGACTACAGCTAAAAGAATAATGAGATGAGATGCAGATACAGTATGAGATTAAAGAAGAAGAAGAAGAAGAAGAAGGTCACAAAGCTATAAGAGGAAAACGCCACAAAGCTATAAGAGGAAAACGCCACAAAGCTATAAGAGGCACAGACATGATAGAGGCTGTGGATGGACCTCGACAGGTGGAAGGTTGAGACGGCATTTACGTCTGTGTTTGGTTGGCAGTAGGAGTGATTTGTTTATGGCGGATAGCATAAACTGTACTCTGACTGTAACATTATGGCATCTAACTCTTTACAGGCTTGATAAAAATGAGATGGAGTGGATAATACCCAGGCCTGGGAGGAAGAAAAGAGCAGCTAGGGGGGCACCAAGAGCCAGAAGCAGGCCAGATGACAGTGACACGGGAGGAAGTAACAATGCAAAGAAAACATGAACTAGCCAACATGGATGGCAGTTTGATGATGTAGGGAATGAGTGGAAGATTGTCATTGAGTTCAATCAGGGTGGGGGCACTATCACTCTGCTAAGCTAACAAAAGCAATTGAGAAAGAAATTGGAAGAGTTAAGTTTGCAAAGTTCTTGAATAATAACCACCTGTTAATTCATGCATCAAGTAAACAACAACAAGACAAAATACTGGCAATGACATGTCTAAACGGAGAACAAATGAAGGCGCATGTTCCTGGCGCAACAGCAAACTTGAGGGGAGTTATATCAGGTGTCCCTTTGAGCATGTCTATGGAAGAAGTGACATATGAGGTCCAAGGAGGAAAGGTGAAGGATGTGAAAAGGCTAACGAGTAAAAGAGAAGGCTCACTGCAGGATACACTGTCTGTAATGATTCAGTTTGAGGAAACACTCCCTAAATCAGTCCAAATAGGATATCTGTATTGCAGTGTCAGATAATACGTCCCAAAGCCACCCAGGTGTTACAAATGTCAAAGGATGGGTCACACTGCTCAGCAATGCAAGGGAAAGTTAAGATGTGCTAGATATGGAGGGGAGCACGAATATGGTAAATGTGAAAAGGACTCCAAAGTAAAGTGTTGCAACTGCGGGGGTGACCACAGTGCTGCATATGGAGGATGTGTCATGCAGAGGGAAGCTAGACAAGCCCATGAAATCAGAATAAATAAGAAAATCTCATATGCGGAAGCTCTAAAGACTGGAGTGGTCTACCGGAGTGGTGGCTCAGTTGGTAGAGCATCCGCCCCCACACCCGGGAGGCAGGGGTTCAAATCCCAGCCGGGTCATGCCGAAGACCATATAAAAATGGAACTTCCTGCCGTCCAGCTTGGTGCTCAGCAAAAATGGAATTGAGGAGTGAAAATTGTGGCGGCGCCTTGCATGGCAGCGGCCCTCTGATTCTACACTTGAGGTGATTAACACAGTAGGTAAAGCACAATCTCGTTCTACTGTACATGATTGGTTGTACAGTTGAATGACAATAAAGGGTGATTAAATTAATTTAATTTAATTTAATTTTAATCATCATAGCAGTCTGTCATGGGCGACAATGACTGTTCTGTTTCATTTAGGTCTGATCAGATTCCTCCACACAGCTCTGTCCTTAGCCTTCTGCTGCCAGGAACTCCTGTCTATGTCCAACTTCTCCAAGTTTCTTTTTACAGTGTCTTTAAATCTGAGCCTTGGTCTACCCTGATTGCATTTGCCCTCGCATAACTGTGAGTAGAGTAACTGCCGAGGGAGACGCTGGTGGTCCATCCTCTCAACATGTCCGAGCCATCTCAGGTTCATCTGTATTAGCATGTCCTCCATTGATGGTAGACCAGCTCGTTTCAACACTTCTATGTTGGTTATCTTGTCTTTCCATGAGATGTTCATTATGGCTCGAAGGTGTCTCATCATGTACGTGTGGAGTTTCTTCACCTGCACTCTGTAGACAGTCCAAGTTTCAGCACCATACAATAGAGTAGCCAGTACTGTCGCTCTGTACACTTTGCATTTCACACGGATAGACACATGTCGATTGTTCCACAGTCTCTCCCTCAAGTTTCCAAACACAGCGCTCACTCTTCCCATTCTGAGAGATAGTTCATCCTCCAGCCTAACATTCTCTGAAACAGTACTCCCTAGGTACTTGAAAGTCTTGCACTTGACTAGTGGCTCTGTACCAATGCTGATCTCTTCTGGTAGTGATGTTGATAATTGGAACTTTAGTGGTTGATAAAGGCACTCTGTCTTCTTGATGTTGATTTGGAGGCTGAATTGGCTAGCTGCTCTTGCAAATTTCTCCACTAAAGATTGCATATCTTCCACGCTGTGTGCAACTAGAGCACTGTTGTCAGCAAAGAGCATTTCTCTTACTACCTTTATCGATGTCTTTACTCTTGGCTTTAAACTGTGCCACATTGAACAAGTCTGCTTCTTTCCTTGTTTGAATGTATAGTCCTTCTGAAGTGTCTTTGAAGGCCACCTCAAGCATGGCTGCCAGATAGGGGCGGAAGTCACGGGGCGGTCAGTAGAAGCGGTATAAAGACATGCTCAAAGCCTCACTCAAGTCAAGTGGGATTGATCCTATGACATGGGAAATGCAGGCCAAGAACCGTCCCCTTTGGCGAAAGATATGCCATGAAGGTGTTAACCTCTTCGAGAGAGAGAGAACTGCCCGTTTGGATGCCCGCTATAAAGCACGTCATGGTGCCGCCCAGCAACAGAGAGATCTACAGCAGTTGGTGTCATCCACTCAGCCAGTTATGTAGCTACATCTGTCCCGATTGCGATATGCCATGTGCTTCACGCATTGGTCTCATCAGTCATCGCTGTCACAAGCACCCCTTTACAATTTAATGGAGCCAGAAGGTGGGAGATCCGTCGCTGGCGATGGCTCAATCCATCATCATCCGCCAGTAACCGAGAGAAGAAGAAGAAGAAGAAGAATGTGGCGGTAATGCACCTGTAAGCTGGTTGCCAACCGCCAATCAAATCTAAAGGAAGAAGAAGAAGAAGAGGAAAACCTCACAAAGCTATGAGGAAAACATCACAAAGCTATGAGAAAGATATAGAGTGAAGTACGTGGCGGTAATGCTACTGAGAAGAAGCAGAGTGATATAAAGTGAAGTATGTTGCGGTAATGCACCTGTAAGCTGGTTGCCAACCGCCAATCAAATCTAAAAGAAGAAGAAGAAGAATATATAGTGTGTGGTGGTATTTTGCCAAGAGTGGAGTGATGTTGGTGGCAGTTGCCACGGCCAAGATATATAGAGTGACGATATAGAGTGAAGTACGTGGATGAGGGATATAGAGTGATGATTTAGAGTGAAGTACGTGGAGGTAATGCACCTGTAAGCTGGTTGCCAACTGCCAATCAAATCTAAAAGAAGAAGAAAAAGATTTTGCTGAAGGCACACTTGGTGGCAGTACACATCCAGTCCAAGGATGGATAATATTTTCACACATAAGGAGTTGTTCAGAACTCCTTAAAGAACTCCTGACACAAAGATATGCAGTGATGATATAGAGTGAAGTATATGGCGGTAATGCATCTGTAAGCTGGTTGCCAACCACCAGTCAAATCTAAAAGAAGAAGAAAACCAGTGAAAAACCAGCCCAGCCATGTTTTAGAAATGGTCTGCATGTCACATGATTATGGCAGTCACTGACTCCTGCACAGAATAAGCTCAACAGCATCGCAGACAGCAGAAGTATATGAGTAACACTCTTTGAACTTATGTGTAAATTACTGAATGGGTTTCTAACTTACAGCTACCCTATAATGGCGTATTTGCAGCATTGGTTCACAGGAAAAACGCATACAGAGCTCAACTCAGGTGCTGCCTGCAGCACATACACACACACACACAGAGCTAAACACATGTACTTGTTCATATAACGGGACCTCTTGGGGATGTGTCCGAGCACTTTCAAGCTACAGGATAAAGACCCAAATTGCTGTTTAGCCCTCCCCCATGTTTGTTGTTTTTTTTTTTTTTTTTAACCTTTCACTGCTGTCTGTACCATCAGCTGTCCGGTGTTGTTCTGATAGATATGCCAAAATGTCAGAACACCGGAGGAGGAGGATCCAATCAGCTGATCGCCAGAAGCACAGAGCTCAGCTGTTTTTCATGATAAATCACACTTTGCTGTTGGCTGCTCCTAACAGCAAAAGCACACTCCATGTGTTATCTTTTTTTCACTTTATTGAAAATAAACTTTTTTATCATCATCAGCTCACGTGCCTTTGATCCAAGTTGTAAAAACTGTTTTATGTCCTGACGTGTCACATCAGCTGTTGACCGGCCTGATAGATTTGACAGCTCTGCCAGGTCAGCCACCCCCCCCCCCCCCCGCAGTGGTGTTTGGAGGGGAGAATCATCTCGGTTGAACAGAGATGATCTCTCGCACACCTAGGATTCAATGATTCAATTCAAACAAACAATGCATTGTGAAAAAAAATTACACATAATGTATATGCTGCTTGGTATTACCACAGAATTTGGATGAATGGTGAAACATTTCAGAAGTAAAAATACTTGAATCCAGTTGACTTGCCTGAGCTTACCCGCCTGGATGACTGAGAATCTTAACCAAATTAAGAAATGGAATTATTTTTGCATTCATTTTAAGTCTTAATTATTCTTATTATAATTTAATTATATCTGATTTTATTTTTATTTACTTTGCTTATTTTTCTATTTTATTATCATTTTATAAGCATTTCTTTCAAGTATTTATGTTAATAAGTTTTATTCATATATCAATATTTCATATTGCCCTTGCAAGTTGTTATTAATGAAGCTGTCATCATGTGATTTTCCTTTAAGGGGTGAAAAGTATCAATATTGGTATTGGTATCGAAGAAAAAGTCCTATAAATTAATGGTATTGTATCAAAAGGGAAAATGCTGGTCTCGCCCATCCCTAGTCCATACCACAGGTGGATAACCTGTATATAATTGTCCTCAGATTAAGCCATCTATCCATTCATCCATCCATTTTCTACTGCTTTTCCAGAGGTCATGCAGGCAGCAGCTCAAGCAGAGAAGCCCAGACTGCCCTCTCCCTGGCCACCTGCTCCAGCTCTGCTCCAGCCCTGCTCCCGTTTTGACACCTCGTCAGCTGTGTCCAACTCCCCCCCTCCCCCCAGCTCCACTGCCTCCTCGGTCCCTACTTCATCAAAAGCGGTCCCCCCCTCCTCCCCCCCTACCCTTGTCATCAGCGAGCAGGATGTGCACAGACAATTCTCCAGACTGAACCTGCGCAAGGCCCCCGGTCCGGACGGCATGTCTCCCTCCACCCTGAGACACTGTGCGAAAGAGCTGGCTCCTGTTTTCACAGACATTTTTAACACCTCCCTTAAGCTATGCCACGTGCCGACCTGCCTCAAATCCTCCACCATCATCCCTGTCCCCAAGAAGCCACGGATCACTGGACTTAATGACTACAGACCTGTAGCACTCACCTCTGTAGTCATGAAGTCCTTTGAGCGCCTGGTCCTGCCCCACCTCAAGTCCATCACCACTCGCCTCCTGGACCCACTGCAGTTTGCCTACCGAGCCAACAGGTCTGTGGACGATGCAGTCAACCTGGCCCTCCACTCCATCCTGCAGCACCTGGACTCCCCGGAAACCTACGCCAGGATCCTGTTTGTGGACTTAAGCTCTGCATTCAACACCATCCGCCCCGCTCTGCTCCAGGACAAGCTGTCCCTGCTCGGCGTGCCTGACCCCCTCTGCAGGTGGATCACCGACTTCCTGACGGACCGGAGGCAGCATGTGCGGCTGGGGAAGACTGTCTCAGACTCTGTCAGCATCAGCACCGGATCACCCCAGGGCTGTGTACTTCCCCCCCTACTCTTCTCCCTTTATACCAACTCCTGCACCTCCAGCCACCAGTCTGTTAAGCTGATCAAGTTTGCAGATGACACCACCCTCATCGGGCTCATCTCCAACGGCGACGAGTCCGTCTACAGGAGAGAGGTGGCCCAGCTGGCGTCCTGGTGCAGCCACAACAACCTGCAGCTCAACGCTCTGAAGACAGTGGAGATGATTGTGGACTTCAGGAAAGTCACAACCCCTCTGCCCCCCCTCACCCTCACAGGCTCTCCCATCACCACTGCAGATTCCTTCCGCTTCTTGGGCACCACCATCACCCAGGACCTCAAATGGGAGCCGACCATCAGCTCCCTCATCAAAAAGGCCCAGCAGAGGATGTTCTTCCTGCGGCAGCTGAGGAAGCTCAAGCTACCCACCAAGATGTTAGTGCAGTTCTACACAGCCATCATCGAGTCCATCCTCACCACCTCCATAACCGTGTGGTACGCAGGAGCCACTGCCAGGGACAGACTAAGGCTGCAGCGCGTCGTGCGCACTGCTGAGAAGGTGATCGGCTGCAAGCTCCCATCTCTCCAGGACCTGTACATCTCCAGGACCCGGAGGCGTGCAGGCCGGATCATAGCCGATCCTTCACACCCTGGTCACGTACTGTTTGCCCCCCTCCCCTCAGGTAGAAGACTTCGGTCCATTCAGACTAAAACCTCCCGGCACATGAACAGCTTCTTCCCCTCTGCCATCAGACTGCTGAACACTAAGTGACTTATTGACTCTCGTGCACTATGTACAGCAGCTCAACCAGACTCATGTCAATTATCACTGTTTTCTTTTGCACTACCGACTGCACTATGTGGTACTCCACAATATCTGCTGCTCGCTAATATATTTAAAAACTGCTTTGACTAGTATTACTCATTCTTATTCTACACTTATTGCATGTATAGTTTTTTTTTTTATTCTTTTATCTTATCATGTTTAATGTTGCAGCATTGCACCGAGACAAATTCCTAGTTTGTGTACTACATGAGCAATGGCAATAAATCTGATTCTGATTCTTTAGAGAGGATACCAAGGCGTTCCCAGACCAACTGGGGAATGTAGTGTCTCCAGTGTGTCCTGGGGTCTCCTTTCAGTGGGATGTACCTGAAACATCTCAAGTGGGAGGTGTCCAGGAGGCATCCTGATTAGATGGCCAAACCACCTCAACTGGCTCCTTTTGACGTGGAGGAGCAGTGGTTTTACTCTGAGCCTCTCCCAGATGACTGAACTCATCCAGCAATCCTACGAAGAAAGCTCATTTCAGCAGCTTGTATCCACAATCTTATTCTTTTGGGTATCACTGCAGATGCTGCTCTGGTCCATCTGTCAGTCTCTCGTATCATTCTCCCCTCACTCGTGAATGAGTTTTCTTTCAACTCAAAGCTCAGTCATGGAGTTCCACAGGGATCTGTGCTAGGCCCTATTCTGTTTAGTTTATATATGGTTCCGCTAGGCAACAATATTAGAAAGCACTGTATACATTTTCATTGTTATGCAGATGACACACAATTATACCTGTCAGTGAAGCCAAATGATGGTAATCAATTAGCCAAATTAAAGGCCTGTTTTAAGGAAATCAAAGCTTGGATGACTTGTAATTTCCTGCTATTAAATTCAGATAAGACTGAAATCATTCTTGTTGGTCCAAAAAACCTTAGAAATACCTTTCCAAATCAAACTCTTAGTTTGGATGTGGTAACTCTTTCTCTTAATAGTTCTGAGAGGAACCTTGGAGTTATTTTTGATCAAGATTTGTTTTTTAATTCACATATTAAACTTGTTTCTAAGACTGCCTTCTATCATTTGCGTAATATTGCCAAGATTAGGAGCATCTTGTCTCAGAGTGATGCTGAGAAACTGATCCATGCTTTTGTTAGCTCTAGATTAGATTACTGTAACTCTTTATTATTAGGTTATCCTAAAACATCTTTAAAAAGTCTTTAGCTGATCCAAAATGCTGCAGCAAGAGTTTTAACAGGTACTAGAAAGAGAGATATTTCTCCGGTTCTGGCCTCCTTTGATTGGCTTCCCATAGAGTTTAGAATTAAGTTTAAAATCCTTCTTCTCACTTACAAAGCTCTAAACAATCAGGCCCCTTTTTATTTAAAAGATCTGATACGATCCTATTATCCTAACAGAGCACTACGCTCCCAAAATGCAGGGTTACTTGTAATACCTAGAATCTCCAAAAGTACAATGGGGGACAGAGCCTTCAGTTATCAAGCTCCTCTCCTGTGGAACCAGCTGCCAATCTAGCTTCGGGAGTCAGACTCAATCTCTGTTTTTAAGAATAGGGTTAAAACCTTCCTTTTTGATATAGCCTATAATTAGGGAAGGATCATGTGCCCCTGAACCCTCCCTTAATTATGCTGCTAATAGGTGTAGAAGCCGGGGGACCTCCAACAATGCACTGGGCTTCACTCCTTTCACTCTCAATGAAATATTTTTGCTGGTCATTAACATCTGTTTATTCTCTCCCATAGATTGAGTTCCCTTCGTGCTGTTTGCTCTCTACATGTCTGTTCTTTTCTTCTTCTTCTCTATCCCCTCACCCCCCAACCAGTCGCAGCAGATGACTGCCCCTCCCTGAGCCTGGTTCTGCTGGAGGTTTCTTCCTGTTAAAGGGAGTTTTTCATCTCCACCGTCACCAGGTGCTTGCTCACAGGGGATGGCCTGATTGCTGGGGTCTTTCTGCAATTGTGGGGGTTTCCTCTACAGTACCTCCAGGGAGGTTGGCTACAGTCCCATGGATCTTAAATTTCTGAATAATGTGTGCAACTGTAGTCACAGGAACATCAAGCTACTTGGAGATGGTCATAGCCTTTACCTTTAACATTTTCTTTCTAATCTCCTGAGACAACTCTCTCCTTTGCTTCCTCTGGTCCATGTTTAGTGTTGTACACACCATGTCACCAAACAGCACAGTGACTACTTGTCACCCTTTAAATAGGCCGACTGACTGATTACAAGTTTGTAGACACCTAATGATGATTGAAAATAATCAATCATCTGTGCTGATTTTCAATGTTTTCTAGGGGTACCATCATTTTTGTCCAGGCCTGTTTCATGAGTTTGTTTTTTAAAATAATTCTGTTGAACCACAATTCAAAAGCATTGTCTGATTTTCATTGGTTAATTTTCATAGAATTTTTATTTATTACCACTTTTGTCAGATTCAAGTTATTTCTGTGACCATTGTGGGTTTTTCTTTCATTAACAGAGGGGTACCAACAATTTCGTCCACGTCTGTACTTAAACTCCTCTACTTGGGGCATGAGGTTGTCCCCAACCTCGAGAGGACAACCCACCCTTTTCCAGCTGAGGACCATGAACTTGGACTTGGAGGTGTTGATTCTCATTCCAGCCGCTTCACACTCAGTAGCAAACCGTCCCAGTAAGACCTGTAGGTCATTGCTTGATGAAGCCAACAGAACAACATCATCTGCAAACAGCAGAGATGAGATCCTGTGGTCACCAAACATGACACCCTCAGTTCCTTGGCTGTGCCTAGAAATCCTGTCCATAAAAATTATGAACAGGATTGGTGACAAAAGGCAGCCCTGGTGGAGTCCAACTCTCACTGGAAAAGAGTTTGACTGGGTGTTGGCAATATGAACCAAACACTTTCAATAGTCGTATAGGGATCGGATAGCTCGTAACAAGAAGCCAGATATCCATACTCCCAAGGCACCCCCCATAAGAGACCACAACGGACGCGGTCGAATGCTTTCTCCAAGTCCACAGAACACATGTAGACTGGTTGAGCAAACTCCCTTGTACCCTTGAGGATTCTTAAGAGGGTAGAGAGTTGGTCCGATGTGCCACAGCCAGGACGAATACCACATTGCTTCTCCTGTATCTGAGGTTCAACTAACGGCCGGACTCTCCTCTCCAGTACCCTGGCATAAAAAGGAGGTTGAGAAGCATGGTCCCCCCAAAGTTAGAACCCACCCTCCACAACCCCACATGAATCGCCGCCTTATTATGGTGGGTGGTTTGCGTGCCCTAGTGATCCCAGGAGCTGTGTTGTCCAGGGCAACTTGCCTCTGGTAGGGTCTCTCAAGACAAACTGGTTCTGGGAGAAGGGCTAGACTAAGCGCAATCCAACAGACTCCAACAGGACTTGCCACCTCAGGCTCATAAACTATCAAAAAACTAAATCGGTGTTTCTAATCTAGTTTGATTTTGGAGCACATTTTAACTCTGCCAAATTCCCCATCTGTTTCTCCAGTCCGACCTTTGGCCTCTGTGTGCTTGGTATTTCACCACAGTGACCTCTGATCACTGCACTCCGGGAAATCATTTTGAAATCTGGGTTCTCTAAACAAATTTGTTGTAGCAGTTAGACACAAGTCAAACACAGCTGAATGCAGCAATGTTTGCTTACAGAAAATATATAGAAAAAAACAACTGAAGCTGCAACTAAAGGCACATAATGTACAAAGATAATGAATGACAACAGTCACAATGACGCATTTATTCAGCCACTTAACCCTATTTATTTAATTAACACAGAAGTTTTTTGTAAATGTGATATTAATGAACTAATTAGAAATGTTTTGATTATTAGATGCTCTGTGAGTAACAACTAAAACTGAGTTTAATGTGTTAAAACTTAATTTCTATCTCACTATGAAATGTTTCTGCTTATTCCACTTTGGGGCGGTTGACAAAGGAACGCTGTGATGTCATTCATAGTTGCACTTTTTTAAGCTTGAGGGGAATTGCCTATAACATCTGTGTAACTCCAGCTCTGGACTCATCAGGGCTGCTCACTTACTCTGCTTTTCAGTTTTTCGAATTTCGGACAGAATGCATGTGAGGAACCTTGGATTTGTGCTTCTTGTCTGGTTTCCAGCAGTGAAACATGGTAAGAACATTGCAATTTTATTAAAAAGGAATGCTTTATCTTCATCTTAGACCTTATCTGTTTGTCACTCTTTCAGCTGAAAGTGAAGAAAAATCCTGCAAACGACCCAGTTTTCAACAGGGCTATTTTGTCCCTGACAGACAAACTTATGATCACGGAGCAACTGTCTTTTACTCCTGTGATGCTGGACTTAAACCGGCAGATGTGAGCTGGTGGGCATCGAGTACATGTGAAAATGGAGAATGGACTCATGAACTAAAATGTATAGGTATGGTTTATCTGAGTTGAAAGCTGTTACACAGGCCTACAGAAATATAATAATTTCTTCTAATGGGAAGTTATTCAATCAGAAAAATGTCACTGCTGTAGTTTATTTGTGCCTTACATGCAGTAGCTGGAAGGCAGCGGTGGTGGAGTGGTTAGCACTGCGGCAGCACAGCAACTCACCCTTGGCCGGGGGATCCTGGGTTCAATCCCAGCCCCCGACCAACAGTGATCTGTGTGGAGTTTACATGTTGTCCCCGTGTCTGCATGGGTTTACTCTGGGATTTCTCCGATTTCTTCCCACATGCCAAAAACATGCAAGTTAGGTTAATTGGCGTCAACTGGGGATTCTAAATTGTCCTTAGGTATGACTGTGAGAGTGAATGGTTGTCTGTCTCTCTGTGTTGGCCCTGCGATAGACTGGCGATCTGTCCAGGGTGTACCCTGCCTCTCGCCCAAAGATGCTGGGATAGGCTCCAGCCCCCCCGTGACCCGAAAAGGATTAAGTAGAAGAAGATGGATGGATGGATGAATGCAGTAGCTGATTTGAGGGGGGATTGCGGGGGGGGGGGGCATCTCCCTTGTTAGCAAAAATGATCTCAAATCACCCCCCTTGTTAAGCTGCCATTCTTCCATTTCCATCCCCATAAAGAGTTCAAGGATAACATAGTAACAAGTTACAGCTACTACAATTCCCCTTAAACTAAGACTTCTAAGAGGAAAGTGTCACAAATTGGTGAGTATAGCTGCAAATCTACAATGAAAATTTTGAAAATTCATGGGAAAAAAGTTAAGTGAATTTAATAGAGAAAACTGTCAAATTTGTGAGTACATCTTTGTAAATTTGCGTGGGGAAAACAGTAATAAATTTATCGCAAAATGTAGCAACTTTATAGGAAATGATTACTAAATTTATCAGAAAAGGATCACACATTTGCCAGGGGGAAGCTGTAAATTTAACAGAAGAAAATTGTGAATTTCTCAAGAAATTTATGTTTACAAGAAAAAAACTTCACAAATTGGAAAATTTATGAGGGAAAAAAAAGTCCAAAATTCATACAAATCTGCAGCTTTTGTTCTCATAAATTTGCACATTTTTTCCTGTGTAAATTTGCGACTTTATTCTTTTGAATTTATGATTTTTTTTCTTGGAAATGTGTTTTTTTTTCCTCCCCTGCATTCTTGGCTTGTTTTTTGTAATGGATTTGCAACTTTTTTGTGAATTTGTGACTTTTTTTTTAAAAGTGTAATTTTGTATTTTTGCCATAGATTTTGGAACTTTATTGTTGCAAATTGATACTTAATTTACATTTATATGTTGCACCTTATGCTTATATTTATGTACCATACCCTTACATGGAAAATAACAGTTGAGCGTTAAGCACATCACATCACAGACAACTAACTGTGCAATGACTGTGCTCAGAGAACCCCTGGTTTAATTACAGTGTTGAAGTGTAGAGATTGTTCATGCTACAATACTACAGATATAAAATGTAAAGTGGTGGAAATTAATCCCTGTAATGCTGTTTTATTTGCAGTCTCCTCTTGAGGCTGGTGGGGTAACATCTATGTGTGTTACAAGATTAAAAGACTGTTTATCATGGGTATAACTTGTACACATTAAGTAATCCTGTTGAGTGGTTGTTCCTTTCCTTTAATTTTCTCAGATGAAAATGCCTGCCTTCCGCCAGTTATACCCAATGCAATACACGAACCAAAAAAACCACTTTATGCAGCAAGTGACACCATTGATGTTACATGCCAGAATGGATATGACCTCCAACGCTCCTCTCCAAGTCGTAGCACGTGCAGAAAAGGAGAATGGTCCCCTCTGGCTGTCTGCAAAAGTATGGATTGTTAGCTCCTACAGCTATTAACCACTCATTTCACCACATTAGTATATTATAATGAAAACTTTTTTCTCTTTTTTGCAGTGGGTGATTTTAAATGCAGTGAACCCCCTAAAATCCCACATGCAGTAATTATTCAGGAGTACCAGGAGGTGTTTGCTGAAGGTTCTAAAGTGGAGTATGAATGTGAAAATGGATTCACAGCAGAGGCAAACACCAAAACATCAGTTTGTAGAAATCGAGACTGGATAGGTGGCCCAACATGCAAAAGTAAGTACTAATTTTAAAAAGGAAACCAAAAGTTGTCAAAACATTAAACACTAATAACTGACCACTGCATGGACCAAGAAAATTCACCAGAAACAGATGACCTGCGTGGATTGTCATGGAACAAACCACCGGGGCCTCAAAAGAGAGAGGGCTATAGCTTGAAATGTAAAATTCTGATTAGATTTGTATGTAGAGAAGAACCCACATACACTGCTGTACCTGGAGCCCAAAATTAGATGCCACACCCCTAACTGTAATATTTAAAACACTGTTGTAAACACTTGAGGATATCATTGAAATATAAAAAGCAGATTTTAAAATTATTTCAAAGCTAAACGGTTATCAGAAAGTCCCAAATTGTATTTATCTAACCTCTCTACAGATGCCCTGGTGTAATCACCACACTGACTTTTGTCCAGCGTTCAGCTAAAATGGGCCTAAATGGATTGATCAATAATACTCTGATGGGGGGGGGGGCTTGTAGTTCTGAAAATCTCATCTCTAATGTTCAACATTTTGGAAAGTCCTTGATTTCCTGGCGAGATAGCAGGAAGGAGTCAAGGACGTCAAGGACACACTCCACACTCCACACTGGAGGTGTGGAGTGTGTAAAATAAGAGACATATTCACGACAGACGGTTTATTACACACTTCACATCTTTCAAGCACAGAACAGACTGACTCATTTCAGCAGGCACTCTTCTTTTACCCAAATCTCTCCTCACAAGTTTCATGGCATTTCTCCACACACAACATGACATTTGCATTACACTGCATTCAACCCCCTACGTCCTTGACTCCTTCCTGCTATCTCGCCAGGAACCTCCTGAGCATTGTTCTCCCATGCTTATCCACTGTCTCTTGTCTGAGATGCTAAATAATCTGACTCCCCCAAGGTGCTACACTGCCCCCCCCCCAGCATCTTAGATAGAACAATAGAACATCAGTCCACACGCCGTTTGGGCTTCCGTCTCCTCCCGTATCTGCTGTAACTGGGGTTTACCACCTCCGTGGCGCTGCTGTGCCGGTGGGGGGCTGCTGGGAGTGTGTCTGACTGCGGGTGGGCCGTGGTGGTGGGGGGGGACACTTCGGTCTGTCCGTGTGGCTGCTCTGGTGAATCGTTTCCCTGAGGAGCTCTCCGTGAGGGTCTTCCACGCTGAGGAGCCCTAGCCAACAGCACTTGCTCGTCCGCCACAACAAAAGCGGGTTTGAGTCTGTCTATGCCAATTTTCTCCCGCGTACCCCCCCACGTCTAGCAAAAAATGCTTATCCCCTGTTTCCAACACTCTGAACGGTCCATCATAGGGTGGACGCAATGGAGGGCGGTGGGCGTCGTGTCTGACGAACACAAACTCCGCACTCTTCAAAGTTTTAGGCACAAAAACACGTGGAAAACAGTGGTGGGCAGGGCCCAGCACCGTGCCTGTGCTCTGCACTGTGTGTTTATATATTTACATATTTATTCCATCTAGCTACAATGCTCCGCACTGTCTATATATATATATATATATATATATATATATATATATATATATATATACTGTATATATATATATATATACTGTATATGTGTGTATATATATATGTGTATATATATTTATATGTACATATGTATACTCACTGCTCTTGTTTTTCTCTTGCCTTCTGATTGTTGCTCTGAGTGTTGCTATCCCTGTGCTGTTGCAATCCTGGAATTTCCCCATTGTGGGACTAATAAAGGCTTATCTTATCTTATCTTATTTCGTAATACTAAAGCTTAAATGATAATATATGAAAAGATATTTCAGAAAGACGAAGTGCTCCAACCTTTTTACAATATCTAGATCCATATATACAGAAAATCCACAAGCTTTAAGTTAAAAGTATTTTTTTTTTTCTGCGAACATTTATCTAGCAAAGAACCATATTTGCTAACTTAATGGGAACACTATGTTGCAATAATGTTTTTAGTGGCCTGGGGTGGAAATTTTGAATTTCCAAATATCATAATGAGCCCTCTTTAAAAGGCATGGCTATTGCAGGCAGTTCCCTAAGTGATGATGAGTCACAAATAATGAGCTTCATTTTCTGATCTAGCATTCTCCGATGCTCAAGAAATGCAAGGATGTGCACATATTCTGGCTTTTTTTTTTTTTTTCCCTGGGCAACAGCCCATTTCCTGTGTTTGGCTGTGCTACCCCTTCAGAGGAAACTAATAATGATTTAAAAAAAAAAAAAAAAAAAAAAAAAGAACTGTTGGGCTATTATAGTAGCAGTGCCCCCTGCTGTGAAAAACCTCACAAATTTATGAAAATAAAGTCCTAAATTACAAGAGAAAAAATACAAGTTATGAGAAAAGTTTCAAATTTAATTGAAAAAATGTGTCCATTTTGTTAGGAAAAGGTTGTGAATTTACAAGAAAGCATTGTAAATTGGGAGAAATTTTTTTTCCTCATAAATATGTGCCTGTATACTAGTAAATTAGCGTTTTTTTTTTTCCTGCTCAAATATGCAACTTTTCTCATAATTTTTTCATGCAACTTTGAGACTTTATTCTTATGTATAGATAGATAGATACGTAGATGTACTTCACTGATCCCAAATTGGGAAATTACAGTGTAACTGCAACATGACACAGTAAGACGAACCAAACCAACAGAAATTTGGGGCGGCAGCGGCTCAGGAGGTAGAGCAGGTCAATAACTGGATGGTTGGCAGTTTGAATCCCGCTCTTCCCAGATATCCTGCCGTTGTGTCCCTGGGCAAGACACTTCACTCACCTTGCCTCCAGTGTCCATAACACTGGGTATGAATGTGTATAAATGTTCGGTGGTGGCCGGAGAGGCTGTTGGCCCGGATTGGCAGCCACGTTTCCGTCAGCCTGCCCCAGGGCAACTGTGGCTACAGTAGTAGCTTGCCACTACCATTGTCTGTCTGGAGTGAATGAATAATGTATTTGCAAAAAGCCTCTTTGAATGTATATGATAAAGCACTATATAAATCTGATGCATTATTATTATTAAATGCACACAGAATGATAGAAAAAGGAATTGCCCAGGGAAGTAAAAATGCTTAGATAACTTTATATACAGTACTACATAGGCTTCTACTAGGTTAAATAGTAAATAGTTAAATAGTTAAATAGTCTTTTTTTATCCAAATTTCCAAAACCCTGACTACTCAGAGTTGGGACCAGGAAGCAGAGTCTCAGTCTTACACGCCTCTCTGCAGCTCCTCTTCATCCGCCACCCCTCAACTTAGCCCCTGTCTTCCCCATCAGAGAATCGTTGTCTGCTCCCTCCAAAGTGAATAAAAATATAATGTATAAGCATCCCAAAGTGATAAAGCAAAATATTGGTAAAACTCAAATTAAACATAAAGCCTCTAAATTGAATGATTTGGCCTCTGTTCCTCCTCATAATTTAAAAATTAAATGTGGTTTGTTAAATATTAGGTCTCTAACTCCCAAGTCTCTGTTAGTCCATGATCTGTTAATTGATCATCAGATTGATTTAATTTCCCTTACAGAGACTTGGTTAGGACAAGAGGATTATGTTGGTTTAAATGAATCAACTCCCTCTGGTTATTTAAACTGTCAAAATCCCAGAAGTTCTGGTCGTGGAGGAGGAGTAGCAACAATTTACCATTCCAAATTACTAGTTAATGTAAAGCAAAAAACATGTTATAATTCCTTTGAGGGCCTGGTCCTCAGTATTGGGCACTTTAGCAATTTCAGGTTAAACCCAATTTTATTTGCCATTGTTTCTCGTCCCCCATCAACCTATTCAGAATTTTTATCCAAATTTGCTGATTTCTTAGCTGATTTAGTGTTGAAATCTGATAGAATAATTATAGTAGGGGACTTTAATATACATGTGGATGTAGATAGTGACTGCCTTAATGTGGCTTTTAATTCAATATTAGACTCGATTGGGTTTTCTCAGAAAGTAGGAAATTCTACTCATTACCTCCACCATACATTGGACCTTGTTCTGACATATGGCATAGAAATAGAAAATCTTGTAGTGTCTCCTCATAACCCTGTACTGTCAGACCATTGTCTGTTAACCTTTGATTTTACTATTTCTGACTATTTGGCTCCTAAAGAAAAATATTATCACAGTAGATGCCTCTCAGATGATGCTGTTTCCAAATTTATGCAGATTGTTTCCTCTATGCCATGTGTCAACACAACGGAAATAAGCTATAGACAGCTTGCTCCTTCTGTAATTGATAACATGGTGGATAGTGTTTCAGCTTCTCTGCATCAGGCTCTAGACTTGGTGGCCCCCTTAAAAAAGAAAAAGTCTAATCAGAGATTTTTAACTCCTTGGTTCAACACAGAAACTCGTAGCTTAAAACAGAAGACTCGTCAATTAGAAAGAAAATGGCGCTCTACTAATTTAGATGAAATCTATTTAGCTTGGAGAAATCATCTTTTAATTTATAAAAAATCTCTTAGAAAAGCTAGAACGAGTTATTACTCTGCATTAATAGAAGAGAACAAGAATAATCCCAGGTTTCTTTTCAGTACTGTAGCCAGGTTGACAAAGAGTCAGGACTCTGTCAATCCTAGCATCCCCTTAGAGCTTACTAGTCAGGACTTTATGAACTTTTTCAATAATAAAATTTCATCCATCAGAGATAAAATCAATCAGATTCTTCCCACAGTTAACTTAAATACAGTAACTACTACAACTCCTTCTATTGATGTCTGTCTTGATGAGTTTACTCCAATCAACCTTTGTGAGTTAGACAAAGTAGTTTCCTCATCCAAACCTTCAACTTGTCTTTTAGATCCTATTCCTACCAGGTTATTTAAAGAAGTCTTCCCACTTATTGGTAGCTTTATTCTTCATATAATCAATTCTTCATTAACTTTAGGCCATGTACCGCAGGCTTTTAAAACGGCTGTAATTAAACCCTTACTCAAAAAGCCAACACTAGATCCAGGAGCTTTAGCTAACTATAGACCAATCTCTAATCTCCCTTTCATTTCAAAAATCTTAGAAAGAGTTGTTGCTACGCAATTATTTGACCACCTGCAGGGAAATGGTTTACTTGAAGAGTTTCAATCTGGGTTTAGAATCCATCATAGTACTGAAACAGCCTTAGCGAAGGTCACTAATGACCTCCTCATTGCATCTGATAATGGACTAGTTTCTGTACTTGTCCTTTTAGATCTTAGTGCAGCTTTTGATACTATTGATCATAATATTCTACTTGATAGATTAGAACACTATGTTGGACTTAATGGAACTTCGTTGCAGTGGTTTAGATCTTATTTATCTGATAGGTTCCAGTTTGTTCATGTAAATGATGAGTTTTCTTTCAGCTCAAAGCTTAGTCATGGAGTTCCACAGGGATCTGTGCTAGGCCCTACTCTTTTTAGTTTATATATGCTTCCGTTAGGCAACATTATTAGAAAGCACTGTATACATTTTCATTGTTATGCAGATGACACACAATTATACCTGTCAATGAAGCCAGATGATACTAATCAATTAGCCAAGTTAGAAGCCTGTCTTAAAGAAATCAAAGCTTGGATGACTTGTAATTTCCTGCTATTAAATTCAGATAAGACTGAAGTCATTCTTGTTGGTCCAAAAAACCTTAGAAATTCCTTTCCAAATCAAACTTTCAGTTTGGACGCAGTTACTCTTTCTCTTAATAGCTCTGTGAGGAACCTTGGAGTTATTTTTGATCAGGATTTGTCCTTCAATTCACATATTAAATTTGTTTCTAAGACTGCCTTCTATCATTTGCGTAATATTGCCAAGATTAGGAGCATCTTGTCTCAGAGTGATGCTGAGAAGCTGATCCACGCTTTTGTTAGCTCTAGATTAGATTATTGTAATTCTTTATTATCAGGCTGTCCTAAAACATCTTTAAAAAGTCTTCAGCTGATCCAAAATGCTGCAGCAAGAGTTTTAACAGGTACTAGAAAGAGAGATCATATCTCTCCGGTTCTGGCCTCCCTTCATTGGCTTCCCATAGAGTTTAGAATTAAGTTTAAAATCCTTCTTCTCACTTACAAAGCTCTAAACAATCAGGCTCCTTTTTATTTAAAAGATCTGATACTACCGTATTATCCTAACAGAGCACTACGCTCTCAAAATGCAGGATTACTTGTAATACCTAGAATCTCCAAAAGTACAATGGGAGGCAGAGCCTTCAGTTATCAAGCTCCTCTCCTGTGGAATCAGCTGCCAATCTGGATTCGGGAGTCAGACTCGATCTCTGTTTTTAAGAATAGGGCTAAAACCTACCTTTTTGATCTAGCCTACAATTAGGGAGGGATCATGTGTTTCTGAACCCTCCCTTAGTTATGCTGCTAATAGGTTTAGTCAGCCGGGGGACCTCCAGTAATGCACTGGGCCTCACTCCTTTCCTCACTCTCTATGAAATATTTTTTTTTTGCTGGTCAGTAACATTTGTTTGTTCTCTCCCATAGATTGAGTCCCCATCGTGCTGTTTGCTCTCTACATGTCTGTTCTTTTCTTCTTCTCTATCCCCTCACCCCCCAGCCAGTCGCAGCAGATGACTGCCCCTCCCTGAGCCTGATTCTGCTGGAGGTTTCTTCCTGTTAAAAGGGAGTTTTTCCTCTCCACCGTCGCCAAGTGCTTGCTCACAGGGGATCGCCTGATTGCTGGGGTCTTTCTGCAACTGTGGGGGTCCCCCCTACAGTTGATAGTGCTATGAGATGACTGTTGTTGTGAAATGGCGCTATATAAATAAAGTTGAATTGAATTGAATGATGATCCTTATGAGTCTATGGCTAGTATTGACTGTACAAAGAAGGATTATAAGGCGCAGGGTGAAATGTGAGGTACCAGTTATACTGTAGGTGCAGTATGGCATCATTGTTATGACCAAGATTCCATGTTAGATTGAGTTATTGTACAGTGAAATGGTATGTGGCAGAAAAGATTTCCTGTACCTGGCCGTTCAGCAGCGAAGCTGTAGCAGTCTGTTGGAGAAAGTGCTCTGCTGTCTGTCCAGTGTGTGGTGGAGGGGGTGATCAGGATTGTCCATGATGAATAACAATTTGTTCAGTGTCCTCCTCTCCACCACAGGCTCAAAGGTCTCTGGCCTGAGACCAATCACAGAGCCAGCCTTCTTGATAATCTTGTCAAAATTTGGTTTGTACTGTATTATAGTATATCTGCAATTTCTCATTTATAAATTTGTGAATTTTTTCTCTGAAATGTTCATATTTTTAGTAAATTACCAATTTTTTTCCCTGAAAATATGAAATTTTGGAAGTTCTCATAAATTGGCTACCATTTTCTTGTCATTTATGTGACTATTTTTTCTTCTTTCTTGTTGTTTTACTGAAAATTAGAGACTTTTTCACAAAATATTGAAACTTTTAAAAACTTGAGGCTTTTTCCCCCACTCTTGAATTTCCTTTTTTTTTCCTTGAATTTGGGACTTTTGTGTCATAAATTTACATCTTTTTATTTTCCAACTTTGCACTTTTACCTCAAGAATTCCTCCTCCAATGTCTTTCCATTGACATTGTTTCCTTAAAAATCAATATCATTTTCTTGTAAATGTGCTACTTTTCTTTTGTAATTTTGACCTTTTTCTCAACAATTTACAACTTTTCCTAATGAATTTAATAAATCTTTTTAAAAAACTTACTGTGTTTTTTATATCACTTTGAGTGAAGGTTATTGGACATATGTGACTTTTTTCCTCATAAATTTGCAGCTTTTGTAATGAATTTGTGAATTTTGTCTCACACATTCATGTTTGTTTTTCTTGTAATTTTGAAACTTGTTTCTCATTAATTTAGTACTTCTTTTAAATAAATTTGCATTTTTAATAATAAATGTTATGTATTTCTGGTAAATTTGATGCTTTATTGTATACTGTATATGTTTGCTGTTTTTCTCCTTATAATTCTTAGGCTTTTTCCTCAAAATTTTGCACCTTTGGAAATTTTTGAGACTTTTATCTATGGGCAATCAAGGGGACGGGCAGTGAAGTTCAGCTAGTGATGTCCAAATGGGGATTTGCACTCACAACCTCCCACACCAGAGTCCAATACTCTACTTGTGTCAATAAGAGAGTCCACCCACTTGGCAAACCAAGAAAACATGCTTTTGACTCTTACATATTTCACCTCTAGATTTTTTTTTTTAATTTTTTTTTTTGTTACTTATTTGTACCCGTAGGTAGATTTGGTTTGCAGTCTGGTGACAAGCCACCGGCTGCCGGTCGCTGCGTGCGCGAGCACCCTAAACCTACATGTTTTTGGTATGTGGGAGGAAACCGGAGAAATCCCGGAATAAACCCACGCAGACACGGGGAGAACATGCAAACTCCACACAGCTCACTGTTGGTCGGGGGCTGGGATCGAACCCACGATCTCATGATCCCTGCGATCCCCCGGCCGAGGTTAAAACTGTGCTGCCACAGTGCTAAACCACTGCGCCACCGTGCAGCCAGATTTTGTCTGCACGTTAGCCAGATTTTGACATTGTCCTGACGTCAGAGGTGCATTAAAGCTTTTAAGGATATGTTCACCTTCTGACTATGTCACCACCAGTAAGTCCTGCCAGAAACACCAGTTATGATCAAGGGAGCAGCCAGGTGGTGAAGCCCAACGGGGGATGTCCAAACGGGGGTTTGGACCTCTCACACCAGAGTCCAGCACTCGTGTCTTGTGTCACCAAGACTGTTGGCCCACTTGCTTTTATTGACTCTGTTACATACACTACCGTTCAAAAGTTTGGGGTCACCCAAACAATTATTTTGTGTTTTCCATGAAAAGTCACACTTATTTATCACCATGAGTTGTAAAATGAATAGAAAATATAGTCAAGACATTGACAAGGTTAGAAATAATGATTTGTATTTGAAATAATAATTTTTTCCTTCAAACTTTGCTTTCGTCAAAGAATCCTCCATTTGCAGCAATTACAGCATTGCAGACCTAACATGATTGCACAAGGGTTTTCTAATCATCCATTAGCCTTCTGACGCAATGAGCAAACACATTGTACCATTAGAACACTGGAGTGATAGTTGCTGGAAATGGGCCTCTATACACCTATGTAGATATTGCACCAAAAACCAGACATTTGCAGCTAGAATAGTCATTTACCACATTAGCAATGTATAGAGTGTATTTCTGATTAGTTTAAAGTTATCTTCATTGAAAAAAAGTGCTTTTCTTTCAAGAATAAGGAAATTTCTAAGTGACCCCAAACTTTTGAACGGTAGTGTATATTTGCATAAATATTTTGTCATGATTTTTGAAAGTAATTTTATTGTTTTTACATTTTTTTAACAAAACCACAGAGAGCCACTTGTCATGGGTAAAAGTGGGATCATTCTAGCCTCTGTTAGAACACTGAGTTTGATGGTTGAATCTTGCTACTTAATAGATTATTTATAGTCAACATGAAGCCATATGCAAAGCTTCTAATATTAGAAGATTTACGGTAAGCTGTTAATTACTCAAGTATAAGTCCAGAACTCACAGTGAGATGGTGCTCTTGTTTCAGGTTAGAACAATGACACCTCAAAATGCCTGCACATGTCTCTGAAGAAATGAATGAAGTGCATTAAGAAGCAATTTGAGGGGGAAAAAACAGCTTGTTAATTACACAGGGTTACAAAAATAATTTTTTTGTAAGTTGTCTGTGTTTTTTCAACTGGTTTAAGACAATTTTGCACGGCTAAATCTGAAAATGACATCCGTTTCTCTTGATCAGGTGCTAAGTAAAATCCTGTACTTACTTAGTACTGTGCATGTACTTACCTTTATATAAAGGTAAGTACATGTAAATTGAATATTACGTCATCATTGTTCAACATTCAGAGAATTTCAAGACATAAAAAAGAATTTTGCATCATATAAAGCGAAAATACGTGTACATGTAAACAAAAACGTATAAAACAACATGTGGCCATAATTCAAAAAGTTGACCTGATTGAGCAAAACCAATGTGATTTTTGCATTCAGCATATCAAAACTGTCCTAAATCAGCTAAAAAAAAAACTTAGGCAATAAATTTGGTGTTGACCAGTGTTATCGTTCACACTTCTGACAATAATTGTGTTAGATTCTACAGGTGTGTCAGGAGCAGGAGAAAATGCATCACCTGGTGACAGAAGGACAGATACTGGTACAGGGACAGATGACCTCTCAACATCACAACCTACAGGTGAGGTCTGTTTAGTATATATTACTAATGAGTATTGTACTATTCAGTGCTGAGTACAGATTCTCTTTTTTCTTCTAAATGAAATCAAATAAACTACCAAAGACAAAAAAATGTTTGGATGAAAGCAACAAAGAAATGCATTTAATCTCAAAAAGGAGCAACTGATTGCAAACAATCAGGGTTTTAATGCTGAAAACCAACAATTGTTGGTACTTGTTAGAACTTTATATTATCCAATTGTCTAATAATTATCTCAGGAGCAGGTAATTTAATAAATTTCTCATCAATTTCTAATCCCTCTAGTGAGGGAAACATGTAAATAGTATATCTATGTACAGTCATGTGAAAAAATTAGGACACCCTGTATAAGCCTGTTTTTTTTTTTTTTTTTTTTTTTTTACATATTTGGACGTTTGGATATTTAATATCAGTGTTAAAAATACTCCCCTCATGGATTGTCACCTTATCGTGTGGTGGGTTTGCGTGCCGTAGTGATCCCAGGAGCTATGTTGTCTGGGGCAATTTGCCTTTGGTAGGGTCACCCAAGATAAACTGGTCCTGGGTGAAGGGCCAAGCTAAGAGCGATCCAACAGACTCTCATGATGAATGTTAGAACAAGGATTCAGTGTACCCTGCCTGGTATGGGGTTACCAGGGCCTCACTCTGGAGCCAGGCCTGGGGGAGGGGGTCAATGGCTAGCGCCTGGTGGCCAGGTTTCTGCCCATGTGACCCAGCCGGGCTCAGCCCGTAGGAGTTACATTGGTCCGCCCTCCAGAAGACTCAATATCTGCAGGAGGGACCATGGGGGTCCGGTGCTATGTGGATCAGGTGGCGGTCGAAGGCAGAAACCTTGGCGGTCTGATCCCAGGCTTCCTAAATTGGCTTTTGGCATGTGGAATGTCACCTCTCTGGTGGAGAAGGAGCCTGAGCTGGTGCATGAGGTTGAGAGATACTGGCTAGATAGTCAGCCTCACCTCAATACACAGCTATGGTTCTGGAACCAGTCTCCTGGAGAGGGGCTGGAGCTTGGCCTACTCTGGAGTTGCCCCGGGCGAGAGGCGACGAGCAGGGGTGGTATTCTTGTGTCCCCCCATCTTGCTGCCTCTATACTGGAGTTTGTCCCAGTGGATGAAAGAGTTGTTTCCCTGCGCCTTCGGATTGGGAAACGGGTCCTGACCATCATTTGTGCCTATGTGCCTACCACATGATAGTTCAGAGTACCCGCACTTTTTGGAGTCTCTGACTGGGGTGCTGGAGGGTGCTCCTCTTGGAGACTCCATTGTCCTACTGGCAGACTTCAGTGCGCACGTGGGCAACAATAGTGAAACCTGGAGGGGGGTGATTGGGAGGAACGACCTGCCTGATCTGAACCTGAGTGGTGTTCAGTTATTGGATTTCTGTGCTAACCACAGTTTGTCCATGACGAACACCATGTTCAAGCATGAGGGTGTCCATATGTGCACCTGGCACCAGAACACCCTAGGTCGCAGGTCGATGATTGATTTTGTTATCGTGTCATCAGACCTGTGTCTTGGACACTCGAGTAAAGAGAGGTGCAGAGCTGTCAACTGATCACCACCTGGTGGTGAGGTCGATCCGATGGCAGGGGAGGATGCCATTCAGACCTGGTAGATCCAAATGTATAGTGAGGGTGTGCTGGGAACGTCTGGCTGAGGCCCCTGTCCGGGAGGTCTTCAACTCCCACTTCCGAAAGAGTTTCGACCACATTCCGAGGGAGTCTGGAGACATGGAGTCTGAATGGGCCATGTTCTCCATCTCCATTGTTGAAGCGGCTACCCAAAGCTGCGGCCGCAAGGTCATTGGTGTATCTTGTGGTGGCAACCCCCGAACCAAGTGGTGGACACCAGTGGTGAGGGGGGCCATTAAGCTGAAAAAGGAGTCCAATCAAGCTTGGTTGGCTTGTGGGACCCCCGAAGCAGCTGAGGTGTACTGGCAGGCCAAGCAGAGTGCAGCTCGGGTAGTTGCTGAAGCAAAAACCCGGGTATGGGAGGAGTTCAGTGAGGCCATGGAACAAGACTTTCGGTCGGTCTTAAAGAGATTCTGGCAAACTGTCTGGCAGCTCAGGAGGGGGAAGCAGCTCCCTGTCCACACTGTGTATGGTGCGGATGGGGTGCTGCTGACTTCGACTGGGGATATCGTCGGGCAGTGGATGGAATACTTCAAGGATCTCCTCAATTCCTCTGACACACCTTCCACAGAGGAAGCAGGGCTTGTGGACGAGGGAGACGACTCGCCCATCACAGGGGCTGAGGTTGCCAAGGTGGTTAAAAAGCTCCTTGGTGACCGGGCCCTGGGGGTGGACAAGATTCGCCCCGAGTACCTCAAGACCCTAGATGTTATAGGGCTGTCATGGTTGACATGCCTCTGCAACATTGTGTGGAGGCCGGGGGCAGTGCGTTTGGCATGGCAAACCGGGGTGGTGGTTCCTCTTTTCAAGAAAGGGGACCGGAGGGCGTGCTCCAACTTTAGAGGGATCACACTCCTCAGCCTTCCTGGGAAGGTCTATGTTAAGGTACTGGAGAGGAGAGTACGGCTGTTGGTCGAACCTCGGATTCGGGAGGAGCAATGTGGTTTCGTCCTGGCCGTGGCATATCGGACAAACTCTTTACCCTCTCAAGAATCCTCGAAGGTTCGTGGGAGTTTGCCCAACCAGTTTACATGTGTTTTGTGGACTTGGAGAAGGCATTCGACCGCGTCCCTCGTGTTTTTTTTTTTTTTTTTTTTGTTTTTTTTTTTGTGGGGGGTGCTTCAGGAGTATGGGATATCGGGCTCGTTGTTACGAGCCATCCGGTCTCTATACGACCGTTGTGAGAGTTTGGTTCATATTGTCAACAATTGGTTGGACTCATTCCCAGTGAGAGTTGGACTCCGACAGGGCTGGCGTTTGTCACCGATCATGTTCATAATTTTTATGGGCAGGAGCCAGGGAACACACAGGATCTCATCTCTATTGTTTGCAGATGATGTTGTCCTGTTGGGTTCATCCAGCAATGACCTACAGGTCTTACTGGGATGGTTTGCCGCTCAGTGTGAAGCGGCTGGGATGAGAATCAGTACCTCCAAGTCTGAGTCCATGGTCCTCAGCCGGAAAAAGGTGTATTGTTCTCTCCGGGTTGGGGACAAGCTCCTGCCCCAAGTGGAGGAGTTTAAGTATCTCGGGGTCTTGTTCACGAATGAGGGGAGAATGGAGTGAGAGATTGACAGATGGATCGAAGCAGCATCTGCAGTGATGCGGTCATTGTACCGGTCTGTTGTGGTGAAGAGGGAGCTAAGCTCTAAGGCAAAGCTGTTGATTTACCGGTCAAACTACGGTCCTACCCTCACCTATGGTCATGAGCTTTGGGTAATGACTGAAAGAATGAGATTGCGGATACAAGCACCTGAAATGAGCTTTCTTTGTAGGATTGCTGGACTCACCCTTAGAGACAGGGTGAGGAGCTCAGTCATCCGGGAGAGGCTCAGAGTAGAACCGCTGCTACTCCACATTGAAAGGAGCCAGTTGAGGTGGTATGGGAATCTGATTAGGATTTCTCCTGGATGCCTTCCACTTGAGGTGTTTGGGCACGTCCCACTGGGAGGAGACCCCAGGGCAGACCCAGGATTCACTGGAGAGACTATGTCTCCCAGTTGGTGTGGGAACGCCTTGATATCCCCTCTGAAGAGCTGGAGCCGGTGGCTGGGGAGAGGGAAGTCTGGACTTCTCTGTTTGAACTGCTGCCTCTGTGACCCGAACTTTCAGAAAAGCGGTCGAAGATGGATGGATGGATGGGTTAAAAATACTGGGAGATTCACGTAAGACAACTGAACAATTAAAAATTATTTAAAGACTTTTTACAAATTTTCTTTAAAATGGAATTAAAAACAAATAGTGAGGAATAAATTAGAACACCCCCACATTCATTCCCACTTAAAATGGCTAAAATAAATTTAAAAAATGCAAAAAAATTAAAAAAAAATACAAAACAAGGTTAGACATAAATATGTGAACATTTCTTAATAAAGAACTGAATATTTAAAGGGATGTCCAAATTTTTTCACAACTGTAGATGTCAAGTGAAGTTTAAATGTGTATTTTTGGTAGATAAAAATGAGAAAACATTAATAAAATCTAACATTTAAATATATACCAGAATATCATTATCAATATTAAGTAGATGTAACACTCCACCTCCTATTAAACATAGATATCCTCCACATAGTCATGCAAGTTAAATTTTTAAGATACAACAATGTTCCCACTTCCTCATTTCTGGATTTATTTGAAAACAGCACAAGTACAGCTAAATGGCAAATGAGACAGAACACTATGGAGGGGCAAAATAATGGTTAACAAAAAGTTTTTTAAAATTGGTTTTGCATGTATTATTATTAATAATAATATTAATATAATTTTGTAAACAATGATATTACTAATGTGGAGGTGAGTCTGGAGATAATATACTAGCATTCTGCTATTGTATGCTGATTGGTTTAGAGATTTATAACTTGACCTATCCATTTACAGTGGATATAAACAGTCTAAACACCCCTGTTCAAATGCTAGGTTTTTGTGAAGTAAAAGAATGAGACCAAGATAAATCATTTCAAAACTTTTTCCACCATTAATGTGACTTATAACCTGTACAACCCAAGTGAAAAACAAACTGAAATCTGTTATGGGGAAAAATAAAAAATTTAAAACTTCCTATAACCTGGTTGCATAAATATGCACACTGTAGTGGACTCTAAAGACACAATTCACCACAATACACCAAAAACATGTAGGTTTAGGGCGCTCGCGCACGCAGCGACCAGCAGCCGGTGGCTTGTCACCAGACTGCAAACCAAGTCTACCTACGGGTACAAATAAGTAACAAAAAAAAAAAAAAAATACTGTACGTGTTCATGTACAGAATAATCTGTTTCATGCGTGATCTGTTTAGGCAGTTATAGTTGTGCTTTCAGGCTTTCTCATCAGGCACCTCTCTCGGCAGCCTGAGAGGACCTCTGTTCTAGAGTGTAAAGAGAGCTAGCGTTTTTTTAGCTGTTGCTTTTTGTCACTGCTGCTGGAGAATAAAAACGGCACACCTGCTCGTGCGAGAAAAGCGAGAAATTGCCAGTCTCTTCATTCTTGCAATTCCTACACTGGTGACCCCGACAACAGTCTGTTGAATGTATTCACAGACAGCTTTGAATGGACATGGCAGCTAATGCAGTTTCTCTCAAGCTACCAGAGTTCTGGGAGTCATTGGCTTCAGCTTGGTTCGCCCAGACGGAGGCTTAGTTTGCCCTACGAAAAATCACGGCAGACGACACAAAATATTATGTGGTTTTGGCCCTTGGGAGTTCTACAGCAGCCAGGGTGGTGACCTTGATCAAACATCCCCCGCAGCAAGATAAATACGTGACACTCAAAGCTCACCTGCTTAAAACTATTGAACTCTCTGATGCGGAGCAAGCTAGCCGCCTTTTCTCATTACAAGGCCTCAGCGACAGTAAACCATCTGAACTGATGGACAGGATGCTGGATCGCTTGGGTGAGCATGAGCCAGGTTTCCTCTTCGTTCAGCTTTTTCTGCGACAGCTACCCTCACAAGTATGAGCTGCTTTAGCTAATACCACCATCACTTACTGTCGTGCTTTGGCTGAGGAAGCTGACAAATTTTTCCTGGCCGGGCAGCAACATTGTGCAGCCGCTTTATTACCCACCACGCACCCTCCACTGCTGCCTGTGGACATGACGGCTGCTGCAGTCACTGCGCCCCCCAAGCGACAACATGAATCTGGTTGGTGTTTTTACCATGCAAGATTTGGAGCTAAAGCCAAGTGCTGCTGCCCTCCGTGTGATTTCAATGAGATGGGGCCGGCAGTCAGTAGCGGCCTTAACTGTTGGCCAAAATGGAAAGCTGCTTTTTATTCATGATACCAACTCTGACCGCTGTTTCCTGTGCGACACAGGTGTACAGAAGAGTGTCCTGCCCGCATCAAAGCTGGACATCCTGGCCCCTCCTATGAAAGCAGCAAATGGAAGCCCCATACGCACTTAGGGCACCAGGTATGTCCAGTTGTGTTTTGGCGGACAGCAATTCGGCTGGGACTTCATCATGGGTGGTGTAGCTGTACCCCTCCCTGGAGCAGATTTTTTGTGTGCCTATGGTTTGCTGGTTGATGTCAAAAACCACCGTTTGATTGACGCCACCACGTTCTGCTCGTATGCATGCACATCCGGCGGCCCAGCTTCCAGCGCATTGTCTAGTTCTGTCTCTGCACCTGACGATTTTCTCCAGCTGCTTTCTACTTTTCCAACACTCACGCAGCCTACCTTCTCGTCTGCATCTGCAAAGCATGGGGTGTAGCACCACATCGCCACCACGGGCCCACCAGTTTATGCACGCTCTTGGTGCCCAGATGCTGCTAAATTAGCAGTAGCCAAGGCAGAATTTGAAAATATGGAGCGCCTTGGCATCATCTGCAGCTCCAACAGTCCCTGGGCATCACCGCTCCACCTCGTCCCGAAGCCAGGGAGTGGATGGTGCCCATTTAATTCAATTCATTTCAATTCAACTTTATTTATATAGCACCATATCACAACAAAAGTCATCTCATAGCACTTTCAAATGTAGGGGAAACCCCACAATTGCAGAAAGACCCCAGCAATCAGGTGATCCCCTGTGAGCAAGCACTAGGTGACGGTGGAGAGGAAAAACTCCCTTTTAACAGGAAGAAACCTCTAGCAGAACCAGGCTCAGGGAGGGGCAGTCATCTGCTGCAACTGGCTGGGGGGTGAGGGGATAGAGAAGATGAAAAGAACAGACATAAGAGAGCAAAGATTAACAGAGAGAAGCCGAATACATTATTGGAGGTCACCCGGCAGTCTAAATCTAACAACAGCAAAACCAAGGGGGGTTAAGAGACACAAGATCATTCCCTAATCATAGGCTATAATGAAGAGGAAGGTTTTTTACCCTATTCTTAAAAACAGAGATCGAGTCTGACTCCCGAACCCAAATTGGTAACTGGTTCCACAGGAAAGGAGCTTGATAGCAGAAGGCTCTGCCTCCCATTGTACTTTTGGAGATTCTAGGTATTACAAGTAATCCAGTATTTTGGGAGTGTAGTACTCTGTTAGGATGATAGGGTAATATCAGATCTTTTATATTAGAGGGGGCCTGATTATTGAGAGCTTTGTAAGTAAGAAGAAGGATTTTAAACTTAATTCTAAACTCCATGGGAAGTCAATGAAGGGAGGCCAGAACCAGAGAGATATGATCTCGCTTTCTAGTACCTGTTAAAACTCTTGCTGCAGCATTTTGGATCAATTGAAGACTTTTTAAAGATATTTTAGGACAACCTGATAATAACAAGTTACAATAATCTAATCTAGAGCTAACAAAAGCGTGGATCAAATTCTCGGCATCACTCAGACAAGATGCTTCTAATCTTGGCAATACTACGCAAATGATAGAAGGCAGTCTTAGAAACAAATTTAATATGTGAATTAAAAAACAGATCTTGATCAAAAATAACTCCAAGGTTCCTCACAGAACTACTCAAAGTAAGAGTAGCCACATCCAAATTAAGAGTTTGATTTGGCAAGGTATTTCTAAGGTTTTTTGGACCAACAAGAATGACTTCAGTCTTATCTGGGTTTAATAGCAGGGAATTACAAGTCATCCAAGCTTTGATTTCCTTAAGACAGGCATCTATCTTGGCTAATTGATTACAATCATCGGGCTTCATTGACAGGTATAATTATTGGGGGTGATTATTATCACCCATGCGGTGATTATTGCCAATTCAATGATGCAACGACCCCTGACTGCTACCCAGTTCCACACGTTCAGGATTTTTCTGCCCACCTAGAAGGAAAGGTGATCTTTTCCAAGGTAGAGCTGGTCCGGGGATACTGTCAAGTCCCCATCCACCCACAAGACATTCCTAAGACAGTGGTGATCACCCCATTTGGGCTCTTTGAGTTTTTACAAATGCTCTTTGGCCTCAAAAATGCTGCACAGACATTCCAGCACCTGATGGATTTGGTGCTATGTGACCTCCCTTTTATTTTTGGCTATCTAGATGATATTCTAGTCACCAGCACGTCCAAGGCAGAACACCTGTCCCACTTACGGACCTTGTTTGAGCGGTTCAGTCAGCACAGGTTGATTGTCAATGTGGCCAAGTGCCAGTTTGGGCTGTTAACCATCGAGTTCCTGGGACACAGAGTCACTAACGATGGTGCAGTCCCCCTCCCGTCAAAAGTGACAGCAGTTGCAAATTTCCCATGTCCCCTCACAGTCAAGTCCCTGCAGGAATTCCTTGGCATGGTTAATTTGTACCATCACTTCATTCCCCATGCTACGCAACTCATGCGTCCCTTGTATGAGGCCCTCAAAGGCAAGAGCTCTCGCCACACAGTAGAGTGGTCAGCCGAAAGAGAAAAAGCATTTGAAGATACCAAGTCGGCCCTGGCAAGTGCAACAATGCTCGCCCACCCATCACCCAATGCCCCCATAACCATCACCACAGATGCTTCTGACTATGCCATCGGGGCAGTTCATGAACAGTGGGTCAACAGAATGTGGCAGCCCCTTGCATTTTTCAGCTGACAGTTATGCCCCATTGAGCAGAAGTATTCCACTTTTGATTGCAAACTGCTTGGACTCTACCTGGCCATCCGTCACTTCCGTACCCTGCTAGAAGGCCACAAATTCACGACGTTTGTGGACCACAAACTGCTGACATTTGTCATGGCTAAAGTGACCGAGCCATGATCAAGCCGCCAGCAGAGACAACTCTCCTACATCTCAGAGTTCACCACAGACATACAGCACGTCACTGGCAAGACCAGCCTTGTAGCTGATTGTCTTTCCCGGGCTGTCACGGCAGCGGTTCACTTAGGACTGGATTACACCCACATGGCGGAGAACCAAGCAGCTGACCCAGAGGTGCAAGAATTCAGAACGGCGGTCACTGGGCTCCATTTAAAAGATGTACATTTTGATGATACAGGAACAACACTCCTCTGTGGCATTTCCACTGGCAAGCCCCGGCCCATTGTTCCCAGCAGCTGGAGACGGCAAGTTTTTGACACAATCCACGGCCTCTCCCACCCTGGATGGAAGCCATCTCAGAGACTGGTGGCTGCAAAGTTTGTCTGGCATGGGCTCAAGAAGGATGTGAGAAATTAGGCTAACACTTGCATTGAGTGTCAGTGCTCCAAGGTGCAATGTCATGTCAAGGCCCCACTGATAGTTTCAAGTGCCAGAAACGTGTTTTGACCATATTAATGTGGACATTGTTGGCCCCATGCCCCCTTCTCGTGGCTTTACATACTTGCTCACCATGGTGAATAGGACAACTCGATGGCCAGATGCTGTCCCGTTGGTGTCAGCTACATCTGATGAGGTGTCTCTTACTTTTATCGGGACATGGGTTGCACGATTTGGCACTCCATCTGACCTCTCTTCTGACCGTGGTTCTCAATTCACCTCAGAGCTATGGAATGCTGTCGCAGAGAGCCTGGGGGTGTAAAGCTCCACCATACCACTCGGTGCTAACGGAAAAACTCGACATACCGGGAGAAATAAGGCGAAAACGATGTGGTTGTCGGGCTGGTGTTAGACGGCGGACAAGGAATATAAGGTACAGACCCACCCTCCCATCTGTTGTTATGGGGAATGTATGATCTATATTGGGAAAGGTAGATGAGCTTGCGGCTATCTCCCGCTACGATAGCATATACCGGGAGTGCTCCCTCCTTTTGTTTACCGAGACGTGGCTAACTGAACTAGTAGCAGATGCTAACATTGAGCTGGAGGGTTTCCACGTGATACGGGCTGACCGAACACCAGACAGTGGCAAAGCAAGGGGCGGTGGAGTGTTGATCTATGTTAATAACAACTGGTGCAGACCGGGACACATCACTGTTAAACAACAACACTGCAGCAAAGACATTGAGTTGCTAGCTGTTAGCATGCGGCCTACATATCTTCCGAGGGAATACTCACACGTGATCTGCATTGTTATTTATACAAATCTGACGGCGAACGCTGGGACAGCGCGTGACGTCATCCACTCAGTAACCGGCAGGCTGCAGACAGAACACCCAGATGCTCTTCTCCTCATCTCAGGCGATTTCAACCATGTTTCACTGTCTCCCATTCTACCCACGTTTACCCAGTATGTCACATGCCACACTAGAGACAATAAAACACTGGACTTATTCTACGCAAAAACTAAGGAGGCGTACACCTCATCACAACTCCCCCCACTCGGGAGATCGGAACACAACTTGGTTCATCTCCGGCCGGTGTACAAACCCCTAGTGCACAGACAACCTCCGGCCATGCGCACAGTGAAGTTATGGTCTGAGGAGGCAATGGACGCTCTAAAGGGCTGTTTTGAAACCACCGCCTGGGAGCAGCTCTGCGATCCACATGGTGAGGACATTGATGGCCTCACTCACACCATCACAGACTACATCAGCTTCTGTGTGGACAACACCATTCCCACCAAGACCATACGGTGTTGCTTAAACAACAAACCCTGGATCAACCATCAACCCTGAGATAAAAACACTTCTGAGAGAGAAGAAGAGGATCTTCAGAACGGGGAACAGGGAGATGCTGAAGTCCGTACAGAGGGAGCTGAGGAGAAAGATCAGAGAAGGAAAGGACAGCTTCAGGAAGAAATGGAGGACAAGCTGCAACAGAGCGACATCAGCGGGGTCTGGAGAAACCTTAAAACTATCTCTGGGCTCCAGAATACCTCCCCCCAGGCCACGGGGGGCAGAGAGTGGGCGAACAATCGGAATCTGTTTTTTAATAGGTTTGACCAACCGCCCTCCCCCCCCGACTGCACAACAACCACTGCTGCCTCTGAAGACATCAAGTCCTGCTGCCCACTTCCCACTCCACCATCACCCCCCAACTCCCAACACACAGCCCCCCAACCTGACCCTCACTAAGACCCAGGTGAGGACGGAGCTGAGGAAGATCAAGGCGAGGAAGGCGTCGGGACCGGACGTCATCAGTGCAAAGCTCCTCAAGTCCTGTGCAGACCAGCTGTGTGGGATTGTGGAGTACATCTTCAACCTGAGCCTGAAGCTGGGGAGGGTACCACACTTGTGGAAAACATCTTGTGTGGTACCTGTACCAAAGACTTCCCACCCCAAAGATGTGAACAGCTACAGACCAGTGGCCCTGATGTCCCACATGATGAAGACCCTGGAGAGACTGCTCCTTGCTCACCTCCGCCCCCTGGTAGGACCAGCGATGGATCCACTCCAGTTCGCCTACCAGCATGGTATTGGGGTGGAGGATGCGGTCAACTTCCTCCTTCACCGTTCTCTGTCCCACCTGGAGAAGCCCGGGAATGCAGTGAGGATCATGTTCTTTGACCTCTCCAGTGCTTTCAACACCATCCAACTGATGATCCTGAAGGACAAGCTGCTGTGCGCAGGGGTGGACCAGCACCTGTCGTCATGGATCCTGGACTGCCTCACAAACCGGCCACAGTTTGTGAGAACCCGGGACTGTGTGTCCGACACGATCATCGGTAGCACGGGGGCCCCCCAGGGAACGGTTTTGGCTCCCTTCCTGTTCACCCTTTATACTGCGGACTTCTCACACAATACAACACACTACCATCTACAGAAGTTCTCTGACGACTCTGCGATCGTTGGCCTCATCTCCAACGGAGATGAAGCTGAGTACAGAGGGCTTATCCAGGACTTTGTGGACTGGTGCCATCGGAACTGCCTCCAGATCAACGCGAGGAAAACTTAAGAAGCTGGTGGTGGACTGCCGCAGGCAAGGACAACCCCTCACAGCACCAGTAAACATCCAGGGAACAGACATCGAGATGGTGACATCCTACAAGTACCTGGGTGTTCATCTGAACAATAAACTAGACTGGTCACACAATACTGACGCACTCTACAAGAAGGGACAGTGCAGGCTGTTCCTACTGAGGAGACTCAGGTCTTTTGGTGTACAAGGGGTGCTGCTGAAGACATTCTACGACACGGTGGTGGCATCAGCCATCACTTTTGGAGTGGTCTGCTGGGGCAGTGGCATTACAGCAGCCGATAGGAAGAGACTGAACAAACTGATCACGAAAGCTACCTCTGTCCTGGGGCAGCGCCTTGACCCAGTGGAGGAGATGGGAGAGAGAAGGATGGTGGCTAAACTGTCATCTCTGCTGGAGTCCGAGTTCCACCCTATGCAGGACACACTGAATGCACTAAGGAGCTCATTTAGCAGCAGACTACAGCATCCTAGGTGCACAACCGAGAGGTTTCGCAGGTCCTTCCTACCAATGGCTGTCAGACTGTATAACTTAAGCAGGGCTGCTCGCAGAGATAGCAAAAAGACGTGACAACCTAATAGTATTTGTAACCCAGCTGAGAAAATGACCCTTTTTCTCAGATTTCATTTGTACTAATGAAAGTATGTGATTTTATTTTGAAAACCGACTATCTTGGGGAAGAGGAAGTGCGATCCTCGTCATCCAACTTTTGAATTTCCGGTTCATGGTCACGTTGGGTGATCTGGGTCTTTCTATTCGTTAAGAGCAAGATTAGCCCCGCCTTCCGAGCAAAGTGCTGAGGCGCTATGCTGGAAATCGGTCTTTTAACGATACGAGCGCGGGCGAGGGAGGTTGTGAAGTGATTCACACAGATACCTCTTTCTTGTTGACGGGAGCACAAGCGTGAGGGGCATTGTGGCTGTGTCCTTTGCTGTATTCACACTGAAATCTCATCTTGGCTAGGTTTTTTCTGGTTGCCGACCAAAAACCTTCTGGATCCTGGATTTTCTCCGAATGGAGATGGTGAGCCTGACCCGAGATTGAACCGAGATTGAACAGAGGTCTGACCAAGGTCTCAATTGAAGGACATCCCTCCTCTCTCCAGTGCCCAGGATTTAAAGTAGTAACAACCCAAGTCACCGCTTTAAAAGAGGAAAACAAACCTGAGTCTGGAGTTACAAGACATCTTGACTGGTCAAACGACTAACCCGAAAGGACAAACACTGAGCTCAGTAGGACACTTTTGGGGTTTTATGTCATGTCGGCCGTTGTTATATTTGTATATTTGTACATTGTTTGTATATTTTGCTCCTTCTATATTTATTAATAACAGACATGAATTGCTCATTTCTTGCCTCCAGCTATTTCATTCCACACTCACTCTAATTCCCTATTGTAACCCTTACGAACCTAGCAACTGGTCTACACTTAATTATTTCCCTTACCCAATTAACATAAGGCAAGGGTTACGTACTGAATGCAAAAGATGCAATAGACTTACACAATGGTCCCCTCCGGTATACAACTAGGAAAATACCGGTAGCTACGGAGGGTGACAATATGTATGGGTGAGGCGGATGTTAAAATAGGCAGCGAACTGAGGGATTTAAGTAGGTTTATTAAATCATACCGCCATACCTTGTGCAGGCAGGCTGGAGCGGGTCCTCAGGCTCTCAGCAAAGAGACACAGAATGCATGTGTCAGCAGCAGTTGTCTGAGTGAGAGGATGAACATGAATTTCAGTCAGCTTATATACCCAGTTACAGACAATACATGAAAGGCATGGGACATTTGCCTCACAGTAGGAGCAGGAAGCATGAACACAATGCATAAATGGCACATTAACATCACAGTACTGAGCAGGAAAGAGCCAGACGAAGCAAGGCTGCCTGTTGACATTAATACACACATTTTACTGTTATGTTAACTGCTCTAGCCGAGCGCTGTGCTTGTCTCAGTCTGTTGTGGGGGTGCCCCCCCCCCCCCCCCCCCCCCAGAGGGCCCAGCGGGAAGCTGAGGCCTCGATAGTCCGGCTTTGGGAGCGAGCTGCGGGGGAGGCTCGCTGTAGGCGGCGGTGGAGGGAGGGGGTGGGGGTAGCAAGTGCCGGCCCGGGACGGCGAAATTGTCTGGGCCGCGCAAAAATTGCCTGTGGATCCGCGATGTTGAGAATCAGAATCAGAATCAGATTTATTGCCATTGTTCATGTAGTACACAAACTAGGAATTTGTCTCGGTGCAATGCTGCAACATTAAAACACGATAAGATAAAGAGATAAACTAAAAAACTTAAAGACTAAAAACATGCAATAAGTGTAGAATAATAAGTAATAATAATAATAATAATAATAATGAGTAATACTAGTCACAGCAGTTTTAAATAAATTAGCAAGTAGCAGATGATGTGGAGTACCACATAGTGCAGTCGATAATGCAACAGAAAAACAGTGATGAATGACATGAGTCTGGTTGAGCTGCTGTATGTAGTGCACGAGAATCATTAAGTCACTTAATGTTCAGCAGTCTGATGGCAGAGGGGAAAACAAGCCCCTGGGAAAACAAGCCCCTGAGGGGCTGTCCCGCTGAACGTGCGGAGGTCCACAGCAGCTGTACGAAGAAAAATTAGTCACTGACTCCTCTCGCGGTTAAGTCCTGCGAGGATTAACAGCGGCCATGAAGAAAAACAGGAGCGGCGAGGCTGCGTAGCGGCTGTAAGAAAAAAACAAAAGCAGAGGGACTTGGCGTGTTGACTTTAGGTGCGGGCGCAACCCTAAAGCCTTCGGGAACCGCAGACTGCTGAATTCCCGTTGTGCGCTGTGGCTAAGACCATTAGAAAATCCTGTGAGCAAGCTGCGTGCGTGCCTCAGTTGTACGAGCAGCCCTGAAGGTTCTGTGTGCAGCGGCGAAGGACGATGGCGGTCTGTGGAGCCGTATTTGTCCCGTGCGTGGTGTGCCGTCCTCGTAACCCCCCGGTGCGTGTGCAGGGGTTCCGTACGTGGGTAGGCCCGCTGGAGAGGCGAGTCAGGGTCAGGGAGCTTGCTGGAGATCAGCGTAGTCGGCGCTGATAATCTTCCCTGTTGTCTGTTGCGTCGTTCGCTCGTGGTGCGTTGGAGCGGTGAAAGGAAGTAGACAATCTTTGTCCCTCAGGCTCGTCAGATGCGTTGGAGCGGTGAGAGGGAGGAGACGATCTTTGTCACTCGTTCGGCCATGGTGCGTTCAGGTCCACGCGCTGCTTTCTCCGTCGGCCCTGGAGGTCGCCATCGTGGAGAGAGGACGAGGTGCATGTGCTCTCGTGTGGAGGAGCTGTGAGAGCGGCCGGTCCCAGCGTGGATGTGCAGATCTCACCGTGAAGTTTTCTGCAGCTTTCTCGGTCGTGGGTGATCTCCGGAGAGTTTCGCCTGGTAACTCTGCGTCGAGGTCTCCCTGTAGCAGAAGGGAGGGCAGATCATTTGCGCCAGGCTGCTGCGTTCACTTGTCGTCGGAGAATCACCGCCGGGTGCTGCGTTCGTTGTCGTCGGGTCACCAGCTTGGCTGTCCAGACCAGAAGGTTGCGTTGCACAAAGCGTGTGCATTCTCGGGGTCACTAATGAGGCGGATGTTAAAATAGGCAGCAAACTGAGGGTTTGAAGTAGGTTTATTAAATCATACCGCCATCATAGGAACTCGCTCCAGCCCTTGTGCAGGCAGGCTGGAGCGGGTCCTCAGGCTCTCAGCAAGAGACAAAGAATGCGTGTGTCAGCAGCAGTTGTCTGAGTGAGAGGATGAACATGAATTTCAGTCAGCTTATATACCCAGTTACAGACAATACATGAAAGGCATGGGACATTTGCCTCACAGTAGGAGCAGGAAGCATGAACACAATGCATGAATGGCACATTAACATCACAGTACTGAGCAGGAAAGAGCCAGACGAAGCGAGGCTGCCTGTTGACATTAATACACACATTTTACTGTTATGTTAATTGCTCTACCCGAGCGCTGTGCTTGTCCCAGTCTGTTGTGGGGGTGCCCCACAATGGGTACATAATCATACCATGTAGGATAACTAAGTAGACGGTTATGCTGTTTCATTCCATCTAGCTACAATGCTCCGCACTGTGTGTGTTTATATATTTATATATTTATTCCATCTAGCGACAATGCTCCACACTGTGTGTTTATATATTTACATATTTATTCCATCTAGCTACAATGCTCCGCACTGTTTATATATTTACATATTTATTCCATCTAGCTACAATGCTCCGCACTGTGTGTGTGTTTATATATTTACATATCTATTCCATCTAGCTACAATGCTCCGCACTGTGTGTGTGTTTATATATTTACATATTTATTCCATCTAGCTACATTGCTTCGCACTGTGTGTGTTTATATATTTACATATCTATTCCATCTAGCTACAATGCTCCGCACTGTGTGTGTTTATATATTTACATATTTATTCCATCTAGCTACAATGCTCCGCACTGTGTGTGTTTATATATTTACATATTTATTCCAACTAGCTACAATGCTCCTCACTTTGTGTTTATATATTCATATATTTATTCCATCTAGCTACAATGCTCCGCACTGTGTGTTTATATATCTATATGTTTATACCATCTAGCTACAATGCTCCGCACTGTGTGTTTATATATTTACATATTTATTCCATCTAGCTACAATGCTCCGCACTGTGTGTGTGTTTATATATTTACATATCTATTCCATCTAGCTACAATGCGCCGCACTGTGTGTGTGTTTATATATTTACATATTTATTCCATCTAGCTACATTGCTCCGCACTGTGTGTGTTTATATATTTACATATCTATTCCATCTAGCTACAGTGCTCCGCACTGTGTGTGTTTATATATTTACATATTTATTCCATCTAGCTACAATGCTCCGCACTGTGTGTGTTTATATATTTACATATTTATTCCAACTAGCTACAATGCTCCTCACTTTGTGTTTATATATTCATATATTTATTCCATCTAGCTACAATGCTCCGCACTGTGTTTATATATCTATATATTTATACCATCTAGCTACAATGCTCCGCACCGTGTGCCTATATATTTGTGTTTATATGTACATATGTATACTCGCTGCTCTTGTTTTTTCTTGCCTTCTGATTGTTGCTCTGAGTGTTGCTATCCCTGTGCTGTTGCAATCCTGGAATTTCCCCTTTGTGGGACTAATAAAGGCTTATCTTATCTTATCTTATCTTATACCATGGCATACCACCCTCAGGCTAACGGGTTATGCAAATGCTTTTACCGTTCTATGAAGGACGCTCTTCGAGCCAGCCTCACAAACAGCAGTTGGAGAGATAGGCTTCTGTGGGTCATGCTGGGACTTAGGACTGCTCCTAAGGAGGATCTCCAAGTTTCATCTGCAGAGTTGGTTGATGGTCAGCTGCTACATGTCCCAGGAAATTTTGTCCCCAACACGACAACCCCTTGGTCTGCAGCTGCTCAGTGCCAAACGCTCCTGGAGAATACCAAAGCTTTTGTACCAGTTCCCACTTCGCAACACGGGCTCCCTCAATTGCACTTTCCTATGAGTCTGCAGTCAGCGAATTTTGTTTTTGTCCGCCATGATGCTCACCATGGCCCTTTGAAACCTCCTTATGATGGTCCATTTCATGTATTGAAGCCGGGAGAGAAACACTTTGTTGTAGAGGTTGGAGGCAAGCCAGAGAAATTTTCAGTGGACCACTTAAAGCCAGTCCACCTGGATGTAGACAGACCTGTCACTCTTGCACAGCCCCCTCGCCGGGAGTGCCCGGCAAGGGGCACCACAATACATGTTCATGTACAGAATGATATGTTTAGGCAGTTATAGTTGTGCTCTCAGGCTTTCTCATCAGGCATCTCTCTAAACAGCCAGAGAGGACCTCTGTTTTAGAGTGTAAAGAGAGCTAGTATTTTTTTAGCTGTTGCTTTTTGTCACTGCCACTAGAGAATAAAAACGGCACGCCTGCTCCTGCGAGAAAAGAGAGAAATTGCCAGTCTTGTGGAGTGTGTAATTGATGAGGCAGGTTTTATCTCAAGGCAGTTTATTACATGCTCCAACATGAGCAAAGTAGAAAAGAGAACATCACAGAAAAAACTCGTCCCTTATATACCCAGGACTCTCACAGCTCACAAGTCACATTGCATTATAATCACAAGTAACAATGCCTTTCCTCTTCAGCTCACAAGTCACATTGCATTATAATCACAAGTAACAATGCTTTTCCTCTTAAATCCCATAGCATCCCCCTCACAGTCTTTAGCCTCCAAGCCGTCTCTCAGCACACAACGGATCCCCCCCAAGCAGTCTCTGCATACCAAAGGTTACCCTTTCACAGTTTCCTGTACTTTGTTCTTATCTAATATGTGAGGCATTATGCAAAGCATTAAGTAAGTCACACGAGTGGCTACACCCCCCCCCCCCAAACATTTAGATTGAACAAGAGAATAACAGTCTGCATGCCATGATAGAATCATTAAACATCAGTCCACATGCTGCTTGGGCTTCAGTCTTCTCCCGTATCTGCTCTAACCAGGATTCACCTCCTCCGCGGCGCTGTCATGCTGGGGAGCTGCTGTCTGAGGGTGAAAACCTTTTGTCAGTCCCTGTGGGTGTTCTGGGGGAATATTACTCTGGGAAACTCCTCGTGGGGGTCTTCCTCGCCGAGGAGCCCTCGCCAACAGCACTTGCTCGTCCGCCACCACAAAAGCGGGTTTCAGTCTGTTTATGCCAACCTTTTCCCTCCTACCCCCCAAATCTAGCAAAAAATGCTTGTCCCCTGTTTCCAACACTCTGAACGGTCCACCATAAGGCAGTCGCAGTGGGGGTCGATGTGCATCATGTCTGACAAAAACAAACTCTGCGTTCTTCAAAGTTTTAGGCAAAAAAACATGCAGAAAGCTGTGGTGGGCAGGGCCCGGCAGCGTAGCTGTGTTGATGCTACGCTGCAACAGCTGGGACGGGGACCTGCCTGGCGCCGGATTACCCGGGAGAAACTCCCTGGGCAGCCGAAGTGGCTGCGCAAAAACGAGTTCAGCTGGGGAAGCCTCTAAGTCTTCTTTAGGCGCAGAACGCAACCCTAATAAAACCCACAGAAGCTTGTCCACCCAATTTGCATCTGTCAGTGACGCTCTAAGAGCTGCTTTCAATGACCTGTGAAAACGTTCGCATAACCCATTAGCCTGCGGATTGTACGCGGTTGTACGGTGAATTGCGACACCTAGGCTGCGGGCCATTGTTGACCAAAGTTTGGAAACAAATTGAGGACCTCTGTCGGATGTAATGTCCGATGGGACTCCAAAACGCGCCACCCATGCCGTTACAAATGCGCGCGCCACCTCCTCGGCTGTGGTTGACGCCAAAGGGACTGCCTCCGGCCAGCGCGTGGTGCGGTCCACCATTGTCAGAAAGTGCGTGTAGCCCTGTGATGGCGAGAGGGGGCCCACGAGGTCCACGTGAACATGGTCGAACCTCTTGGCCGGAATGAGAAATGGCTCCAATGGAGCCTTCGTGTGCCTGTGTACCTTGGCCCATTGGCACGCCATGCAGGCTGCCGCCCACTCTTTAACTTGTTTGCGAAGGCAGGGCCACATGAATTTTTCTGCTACCATTTTGACCGACGCGCGCACCCCCGGGTGTGCCAAAGAATGAATCGAGTCGAAAATGCGGCGGCGCCACACCGCCGGTACCACGGGACACAGTCGTCCCGTGGAGACATCGCAGATTAAGGGGGGCATACCATCTTGCAGCACCCTGCTCTCCAGCCTTAACCCTGTTGGTCCAGACTGGAGCGCGTGCACATCCGCGTCACTACCTTGCTCCGCGGCCAAGGCTGAGTAATCTATCCCCACGCGGACGGGGGCAGCCACGGCGCGCAAGAGGCAGTCTGCCACTACGTTCAGTTTACCCGACACGTGCTGAATATCGGTAGTAAACTCTGAGATCGCGGCTAACTGCCTCTGTTGCCGGCCCGACCACGGCTCTGAAACTTTGGCCATTGCGAATGTTAGCGGCTTGTGGTCAACAAATGCGGTGAAACAGCGCCCTTCTAGCCAGAACTGGAAGTGGCGAATGGCCAAATGGAGAGCCAGCAACTCCCTGTCAAACGCGCTGTATTTACGCTCACTATCGCGCAAGGTCCTGCTGAAAAAGGCGAGCGGTTGTCAAGCTCCGGCTACTTGCTGCTCCACGACCGCTCCTATGGCCACGTCAGAAGCATCAGTGGTGAGCGCTACGCGGGCCATTGGGTCCGGATGTGCCAACAACGCAGCGTTTGCCAGGGCTGTTTTGACTTCAGAGAACGCTCGCTCCCGCTCCGGGGACCACTCGATCTTATTCGCGGGTTTCTGTTTTTTGAGTGCGGCATACAGCGGTTGCATGAGTTGCGCTGCACCGGGGAGGAAACGGTTATAAAAATTCACCATTCCCAAAAACTCCTGTAATGCCCTGACCATCTGCGGCCGGGGGAAATCTGCCACCGCACGCACTTTGTCAGGTAGCGGAACCGCTCCTTCGGGGGAAACTTGGTGTCCTAAAAAAATCGATCTGCGTCACCCCGAACTGACATTTCGCTGGGTTGATTATTAACCCGTGCTCTCCCAACCTCCGGAAAACTGCTGCGAGGTGGTTTTCATGTTCGTCTTCGGACGCGCTGGCTACCAAAATATCGTCCAAGTAGATGAACACGAAAGGGAGATCGCGCAGCACTGCGTCCATCATGCGTTGGAACGTCTGTGCAGCCCCTTTAAGCCCGAATGGCATGCGCAAAAACTCGAATAGGCCAAATGGAGTTATCACCGCTGTTTTGGGTATGTCCTCAGCGCGCACTGGGACTTGGTGGTAACCACGGACCAAGTCTATTTTAGAAAAAATGCGCGCCCCTGCCAAATGAACGGAAAAATCCTGGATATGCGGGATTGGGTAGCGGTCATGCGCTGTGGTGCTGTTCAACCTGCGGAAATCCCCGCAAGGCCGCCATGAGCCGTCAGCTTTCGGGACCATGTGTAGCGGGGAAGCCCATGGGCTGTTCGAATGCCTGACGATGCCTAACCTCTCCAGGTTGGCGAACTCCTCGCGCGCTATGGCCAGTTTAGCTGCGTCCAAGCGCCGAGCCTTTGCAAAAACAGGCGGTCCGGTTGTGGTAATAAAATGTTCCACTCCGTGCTTAGCGACGGTTGCCGAAAATGTGGGGACCGTGAGTGCTGGGAACTGAGTGAGCAGTGTGTGGAACTTACCGCTTGCAGCTGTGACGTTGGCTTGTGCTGTTGGCCGGGCCGCTCGAGCTGTACAGGGGATAGAGTCAAAAGAAAGTGCATTAACCAGGTGCCTGTTAGCGACATCAACTAACAAACCATGTGAGCACAAAAAATCAGCCCCTAAAATATTGAAGTTCAATGCTGCTATGACAAAAGTCCACTCAAAAGTACGGCCATGTAGCGACAGAAGCAGAGTCCTCTCACCAAAGGTCTTAATCCTCGAGCCGTTCGCTGCCGCCATCTCGGGACCGCTGGAACCCGCCAGCCGGTCAGCCGAGGAAGGCGTGATGAAACTCAACTGGGTGCCTGTGTCCACGAGGAAATGTCTCCCCGAGCGTGCGTCCGTCAAGTAGAGCAGCTTGTTCTCCTCCCCGAGGGTCGCAGCTGCTACCGACCCCCGGTCTTGGTGTTTCCTGAGTGCTTGAACTGGTACGGTGGTATACATTTGCGTGCCTTCTCTGCAAAGTGGCGGTGGTAGAAACAAAGGGTGTCTCCTCCGCGTTCCTTGGCCCCCGCCGCCGCTGTCGTTGGTGGTTCTGCTATCGCTGACCCCGGCTCCCTGCCATCTCCGGCCGTCGCGCCGAGCTCCGTCGCTGCCGCCGTGGCCGTGCGCTGCCTGCTGGCATTGAGAATCCGATGCGCCTCCCGGGCCAGCGCGGAAGTCCCGCTGGGCCAACAACGGCGAACCGGCCAGGGTCACCCTCGTCGCTGATGGTAGGGTCCTGAGGAAAATGTGGGTAAAGATGAAGTGGTCGTCGTCCGAGCCTTTCAACCTCAGCATCTTCTCCATCAGATCAATGGGTGTGTCATCTCCCAACTCGGTCAGCGCCAGGAGTCTCTCTGCTCTCTCCTCGACCGAGAGGGTGTAGTGCTTGATGAGTGCAGCCTTCAACGCGCCGTATTTGTCGCTGGCTGGCGGCTGCTCCAGAAGGCTCTCCACATGCTGGGCTGTGTGGTTATCAAGCTTTGCGACCACATGGTAGAATTTTGTGTCATCTGCCGATATCCCCTGGAGGGTGAACTGTGCCTCCACCAAGTGGAACCAGGAGCACGGGTTGTTTTGCCAAAAGTCCGGTAGCTGGACTGTAACGGCATACGTTTAGCTGGGGGCTCCCGATGAGTCTGGCCCCGGGGAAATCACCTCTTGCTGCATGCTACGTCTTGGGTCACCAGTGTGGAGTGTGTAATTGATGAGGCAGGTTTTATCTCAAGGCAGTTTATTACACGCTCCAACATGAGCAAAGTAGAAAAGAGAACATCACAGAAAAAACTCGTCCCTTATATACCCAGGACTTTCACAGCTCACAAGTCACATTGCATTATAATCACAAGTAACAATGCCTTTCCTCTTCAGCTCACAAGTCACACTGCATTATAATCACAAGTAACAATGCCTTTCCTCTTAAATCCCATAGCATCCCCCTCACAGTCTTTAGCCTCCAAGCCGTCTCTTGGCACACAAAGGATCCCCCCCAAGCAGTCTCTGCATACCAAAGGTTACCCTTTCACAGTTTCCTGTACTTTGTTCTTATCTAATATGTGAGGCATTATGCAAAGCATTAAGTAAGTCACACGAGTGGCTACAATATAAACACACAGTGCGGAGCATTGTAGCTAGATGGAATAAATATGTAAATATATAAACACACAGTGTAGAGCATTGTTGCTAGATGGAATAAATATATAAATATACAAACAAACACACACAGTGCGGAGCATTGCAGCTAGATGGAATGAAACAGCATAACCGTCTACTTAGTTATCCTACATAGTATGATTATGTACCCATACATATTGTCACCCTCCGTAGCTACCGATATTTTCCTAGTTGTATACCGGAGGGGACCATTGTGTAAGGAATACACAAAACCATGGAACACAGTGAAGACAGTCATCATCAAGTGGAGAAAATATGGCACAACAGTGACATTACCAAGAACTGGACGTCCCTCCAAAATTGATGAAAAGACGAGAAGAAAACTGGTCAGGGAGGCTGCCAAGAGGCTGACAGCAACACTGAAGGAGCTGCAGGAATTTCTGGCAAGTATTACCTGTTTAATATATGTGACAACAATCTCCCATCTAGGGTGGCAAGACGGAAGCATTATCTTATGAAGAAAAACATCCAAGCCTGGCTACATTTTCATCCAAGCCCGGCTACAAATCTTCCAAATGCATGTGGGAAAATGTGTTATGGTCCGATGAAACCAAGGTTGAACTTTTTGGCCATAATTCCAAAAGGTATATTTGGCACAAACAAAACACTTTTTATCACCAAAAGAACACCATACCTACAGTGAAGCATGGTGGTGGCAGCGTCATGCTTTGGGGCTGTTTTTCTTCAGCTGGAAATGGGGCCTTAGTCAGGGTGGAGGGAATTATGAACAGTTCCAAAAACCAATCAGTGTTGGCACAGAACCTTTATGCTGCTGCTAGAAAGCTGAAGATGAAGTTCATCTTTCAGCACAACAATGACCCAAAGCACACATCTAAATCAACAAAAGAATGGCTTCACTAGATGAAGATTAAGGTTTTGGAATGGCCCAGCCAGAGTCCGGACCTGAATCCGATCGAACATTTGTGGGGTGATCTGAGATTGCGAGCATTCTTGCAAAGAAGAGTGGGCAAATGTTGCCACATCAAGATGTGCTACGCTGATAGACTCCTACCCAAAAAGACTGAGTGCTGTAATAAAAGCCGAAGGTGATGCAACAAAGTATTAGTATAAAGTGCTCATGACACGATTTTGACATTTTTTTAGCATGTTGTATAAACCCAAAAGTCATTGTCGATGATCAATATAACATTTACAAGCACGCCTGCATAACATACACTACCGTTCAAAAGTTTGGGGTCACTTAGAAATTTCCTTATTTTTGGAAGAAAAGCACTTTTTTTCAATGAAGATAACTTTAAACTAATCAGAAATACACTCTATACATTGCTAATGTGGTAAATGACTATTCTAGCTGCAAATGTCTGGTTTTTGGTGCAATATCTACATAGGTGTATAGAGGCCCATTTAATGGTACAATGTGTTTGCTCATTGCGTCAGAAGGCTAATGGATGATTAGAAAACCCTTGTGCAATCATGTTAGGTCTGCAATGCTGTAATTGCTGCAAATGGAGGATTCTTTGACGAAAGGAAAGTTTGAAGGAAAAAAATATTATTTCAAATACAAATCATTATTTCTAACCTTGTCAATGTCTTGACTATATTTTCTATTCATTTTACAACTCATGGTGGTAAGTAAGTGTGACTTTTCATGGAAAACACAAAATAATTGTCTGGGTGACCCCAAACTTTTGAACGGTAGTGTAGTTATCATCAGAAAACCACCAAATTTGACTAGACTGTGGCGCCCCTCACCGAATGAGGAAGGAGGTGGAAATGACGTCACCACGAGAACTGACGCCGGTTTTGTTGATAGGAATGCCATCAGCTTTGTAGCAGACAGTTTCTCTGGTTTCTTATGTTAGTTTTATAGCTATGCCTTCGTGTTGTGTCGCAGACGTAGATAAACAGCAGGCCGTGAAAGACCACATCACACGCTTCAGCTCCAACTGTCATAAGCCTCCTCGTGCGCTTTTACGCAGTGCACGGAGGAGGGAAGGATGAATGGATTTACGTGCAGGATTCACCACAGCACATTTATTGAACATAAGACTGATGACAACAGTTCCCAAAAAGGTGAAAACTTCCAAAAATAAACAGAAACACTTACAGTTGGCGTTTGGGGCCGACATCACCCAGTGAACGCATGGAGAGGAGACATGTTAACCACGGTTGCACCCCAGGGCCGACATCACTTCAAGGGGCGCAACAGAACCACGGCTGTGTGGAGTGGCTAGCACGTCGTGATAGTGTTGGCAATATTGGCTGGCTGACAACACAGCAGATGATGCACACAAACCATCAACAGCTGACTGTCAAAGAGAGAGGGGGCGTGGTCGGACTGGCAAATGTTGGACAGCGCCCACCTGAAAGTGGGTCAAAACGGCTGCCCAATAACTGCCAGCCAGAGCGGCGGCTACAGGTATGGAAAAGAAAAGGAACACAGACATAAAAACAACAAGAACTCAAAAACTAATACATAACAAACCTGATGCCTGAGCCACAGAGAACGGTCAGAACCAAGCCTACAGGATAACATGGGCTCGGTTTGTGACACCAGCTGACTATATTGTATTCATTGCCACTAATTTGGACTTTTTCCTGTTATAATAATTAATTTAATATTTTTGATAGTTATAGTACATGTACTATACCAGTAATGAGTATTGTTTTTCTTGCGACCAAACTAGAAAAAATGAGGACTATCAATACTATATTATTATATTATTGTTGAAAATCATATGATCAATCAGTTGATACAAGACAAAAGCAGTTAATAAACAATGATAACAAACAAAACTGCATTTTTATTGAGACATAAATAATGGGGAATACATTATTTTTAAGGATCTTGCCATCAGTAACAGAGAATAATTTCAATTTCTAAAGGGGTTTTACAGATAATTGAACTTTAAAATGATAAGTTATGGCCATGAGTATGCTCTAATTTACTAAAAAAATATTTATACTATATTTGCAAAATAAAAAAAAATTCTATCTCTTGTTCAAATACCCAGGATTGATACAGGATTGCATGCAGCGTCCCAGTGATGACAACAGTTATGAGATTTTCAAGTATCACACTATAAATATTTTGTAATTTTATTTTCTTGTAAAAATTGACAACGGTTGTGGTCAGATAAACATGTATTGAATGAAAAACAATACCATGAAAACATAAAGGTAGTTAGTCAGCACAAGTAAAACCAACATATTGTCCCTCTTGTAGTGGAAAGGTCTCTCTGATCTTGTGAACGACAGGCAGGTATTGGCACTTGGACTTTCTCACCAAGGTAGTGGTAGCACCATCTGATGAACTCTCTGTAAGCTGTATATCACTTCCAATTGTTCCCATAATCCATATTCACATAATGTTTATAGGTGAAGTAGGCCACTTCCAACACATCTTCAGACACACCGCGGGGAAGTTTTGTGATGACCAGTGATACACTTTATAGCACCATCCGGAATTTTCTGCTTCACCTTGTCCTGCTTCTGACAGCAAATACTCTCCTCCTTTATTGTCATGCTTACACACAGACCACACTGGCACCTGCAAAAATAAAAAATAGTATCTTTTGATTTGTTTATTTTTTTTTGGGGGGGTGACACTATCAGGTAGATGTTTCAATGTGTCTCTGTGTTGGCCCTGCGATGGACTGGCGATCTGTCCAGGGTGTACCCTGCCTCTCGCCCAAAGATGCTGGGATAGGCTCCAGCCTCTTGTGACCCGAAAAGGATTAAGCGGAAGAAGATGGATGGATGGATGGATACAATGCTATGATTTTATTGAAAAATTGGGTTTAAATGAATTATATTTATGAGCAAATAATTTGTTGCAATATCTGTAACAAAAGCATACCACTCAGTGTTCCCCAGCCTTGTGTTTGCCGCTGCTGCTGCGGTGGGCATGTGTGCCTCACCACCATCACTCGCTGAGTCTGACTCGCTAGGCACGATGTTCGCTTGGTATGGCTCAAACCTATAAGGTCTGATGTCCCCAGATTCTTCATTGTCATCCCATTCTTCTGAACTATAATCGTCTGAAGATTGGACAACACAAACCAAATCCAGACTACATGTGCAGGAACCATCATCAATGGTTTCAACCGCTTCCATCATGTGTATAGAATGGGCAGCCAACCACTGTGTTCTCCCGCTGACGTCACAACATGGCCAGGGGTTTTTTCCAGCCACTGACACAATTGGTGCTGCGCCGCTCTTGGAAACGTCGGATAGTCACGTGAAAACAAGCCTGTTTGACTTAGAACAGCACAGACCCACCTATTTTGTCATATAGTATTATGTGCTTGCAAAATTAAATGCAGTCAAAATCGTGTCATCAGCACTTTAAGGGTGTGTATATTTATGCAACCATGTTATTGTAAGTTTGCAGCGGATGATAAAAAATATGCAGCGTTGGTGAAGGTTTTAAGCAGAGTTTTATTATATCATATCGCCGTCACGAGCTCCGCTCCCGGCTCCGTGCATGCGCGCCGGGAGCGAGCCCACGGCTCTCAGAGAAGGAGGACACAAAGTCTGTGTCCTGCAGCAGCAGTTGCAGAATCAGAATGAGAGGGGTTTGCGTTACAGAGTTGCAGCCTATATACCCAACAACAATACATCAAAGAGCAGATTCACAGCAGTTGGTACGATCAAAGGGACTGCAGAACAGGCATGAGATATTTGCATTTGAAAGACCTACATAACAATAGGCAGATTTGCTAGCCTCTGCTCCAGGTGTAGGACAAAGAGGTTACAAGGCACATCTACATATTGATCTCAGCCTCTAGGTCACAGTAAGGACAGGACACCTGAACACTACACATGAATGGCACATTACATCACAATACATGAATGGCACATTACATCACAATACATGAATGGCACATTGCATCACAATACATGCATGGCACATTGCATCACAATACATGAATGGCACATTACATCTCAGTAGTGCAGCGGGAAAAACCAAGAGAAGAGAGCTGACTGTCCTGTGTGTTGGGGGGGGGGGGGGGGTTTGAATCAACCCGCCACAAGTTTTTAATTTTTTCCTCTTAAAAGATTTCAGTGTTTCTCAGTTGGGTTGTGCAGGTTATAGGTCATATTAATGGTGGAAAAAGTTTTGAATTGATTTATCTTGGTCTCATTTTTTTACATCACATAAACCTGATATTTGAACAGGGGTCTGTAGTTTTTTTTATATCCACTGTATACATATTACAGTTGAAACCAGAAGTTTGCACACACTGTATAAAATAACACATTGTAGCACCTTGGGAGAGCCTGATTGTGTAGCATCTCAGACAAGAGACAGTGGGAACAAAGAGCAGGGGATTCCTGGTGAGATAACGGGGAGGTGTCAAGGATGAGGGGGTTGAATGCAGTGTGACGCGAAGGTCATCTTGTGTGTGAGAAAATGCCAGAAGAATGCCATGAGACGTAAGAGAGGGGTTTCTGCTGGAGTATTCATTCTGTCTGTGCTTGAGATGTGAGAGTGTGTAATAAATCGTCTGAAACAAATCTGCCTCTTCATTTACACGCTCCACACTGGTGACCCAAGATGTATTATGGAACACGAGGCAAGATCCCCGGAGCCAGCCGCGACTGGAACCTCCAGCCACGCATGTGCGGTTTCAGTCAAGCTACCGGATTTCTGGCAGCACAACCCGCGCTCTTGGTTCCACCTCATCGAGGCTCAGTTCGCCCTCCGGGGGGTAACAGCAGATGACACCAAATTCTACCATGTGGTCGCAGCGCTCAACGCCCGCACAGCTCAACGCCCGCACAGCTCAGCACGTAGCGAGCCTGCTCGATCAGCCACCAGCCAGCAACAGATACGAGGCGCTCAAGGCTGCGCTCATCCAGCGCTACACGCTCTCGGACGGTGAGAGAGCAGAGAGGCTCCTGATGCGGACCGAGTTAGGAGATGGTTCGGCTGTAGACCTCATGGAGAAGATGCTGGCATTAAGGGGCACGGACGACGAGCACTTTCTGTTTGCCCACCTCTTCCTCCGGAACCTTCCGACAGCGGCGAGAGCGGCCCTGGCCAATTCGCCATTGCTGGCCGCGCGGGACCACCGTGCGCTAGCACAGGAGGCAGACCGGATCATCATCGCCACCAGGGCGATCACAGTCAACGCGGCAGCGGCGGAGCCCAGCGAGACGACCAGAGGAGGCGAGGAGCCACCGACGGTAGCAGCAGCGGGGGCCAAGGAGCGCCAGGGAGACACGCTCTGCTTCTACCACCGCCGCTTCGGAGAGAAGGCACTGTGCCAATTCAAGCGCTCGGGAAACGCCAAGACCGGGGGTCGGTAGCAGCTGCGACCCTTGGGGAAGAGAACGAGCTGCTCTACCTGACAGCGCATGATGTATGCAGTGCTGCGCGACCTCCCGTTCGTGTTCGTCTACCTGGACAATATCCTGGTAGCCAGTGCGTCCAAAGACGAACACGAAACCCACCACACGACGGTTTTCCGGAGGTTGGAGGAGCACGGGTTAATAATCAACCCGGCGAAATGTCAGTTCGGCGTGACGGAGATTGATTTTTTGGGGCACCGCATCTCTCCCGAAGGAGCGATCCCACTGCCTGACAAAGTGCGCGCAGTGGCGGATTTTCCCCGGCCTCAGACGGTCAGGGCGCTGCAGGAATTTTTGGGAATGGTGAACTTTTATAACCGTTTCCTTCCCCGCGCAGCACAGCTCATGCAACCATTATACGCCGCGCTCAAGAAACAGAAACCCGCGGACAGGGTTGAATGGTCCCCGGAGCGAGAGTGGGCGTTCTCGGAAGTTAAAGCAGCTCTGGCAAACGCCGCACTGCTGGCGCATCCAGACCCGACGGCCCGCATAGCGCTCACCACCGACGCTTCAGATGTGGCCATAGGGGCTGTCGTGGAGCAGCGCGTCGCCGGGGCTTGGCAGCCGCTCGCCTTTTTCAGCAGAACTTTGCGCGACAGCGAACGTAAATACAGCGCGTTCGACAGAGAGTTGCTGGCCCTTCACCTGGCCATTCGCCACTTCCAGTTCTGGCTGGAAGGGCGCAGCTTCACCACGTTTGTAGACCCCAAGCCGCTAACATTCGCAATGGCCAAGGTTTCGGAACTGTGGCCGGGCCGGCAGCAGAGACAGCTGGCCGCGATCTCAGAGTTTACTACTGATATTCAGCATGTGTCTGGTAAACTGAATGTGGTGGCGGACTGCCTCTCGCTTGCCGTAGTGGCCCCTGTCTGCGTGGGGATGGACTACGCAGCCATGGCCGCGGAGCAGATGAGCGATGCAGACGTGCGCGCGCTCCAGTCTGGACCAACAGGGTTAAGGTTGGAGAGCAGGGTGCTGCAGGATGGCGGCCCCCCCCCCCTAATCTGCGATGTCTCCACGGGTCGCCCACGTCCAGGGTCCCAGCCGCGTGGCGCCGCCGCGTGTTCGAGTCTGTTCACACTTTGGCACACCCAGGAGTGCGCGCGTCGGTCAAAATGGTGGGAGAGAAATTTGTGTGGCCGAGCCTACGCAAACAAGTGAAGGAGTGGGCGGCAGCCTGCGTGGCGTGCCAACGAGCCAAAGTACACAGACACACGAAGGCTCCCTTGGAGCCGTTTCGTATTCCGGCTAAGAGGTTCGACCATGTTCACGTGGACCTCGTGGGCCCCCTCCCGCCATCACAGGGGTGCACGCACCTCCTGACAATGGTGGACCGCACCACGCGCTGGCCAGAAGCGGTCCCGCTGGCGGCAACCACGTCTGCGGAGGTGGCGCGCGCTTTTTTAACAGCATGGGTGGCGCGTTTTGGAGTCCCGTCGGACATTACGTCCGACAGGGGCCCTCAATTTGTTTCCGAACTCTGGTACGCGATGGCCCGCAGCCTGGGTATTACAATTCACCGCACAACTGTGTACAGCCCACAGGCTAATGGGTTATGCGAGCGTTTTCATAGATCACTGAAAGCCGTGCTCAGGGCTTCATTGACGGATGCAAATTGGGTAGACAGGCTGCTGTGGGCTGTATTGGGGTTGCGCTCCGCGCCGAAAGAGAATCTGGAAGCTTCCCCGGCAGAGCTTTTGAGCAGCCACTACGGCTGCCCGGGGAATTTCTACCAGATAATCCCGCGCCGGGCAGCTCCCCGTCTCAGCTTTTGCAGCGTAGCGCAAACACAGGCACGCTGCCGGGCCCTGCCCACCACAGTTTTCCGCGTGTTTTTGTGCCTAAAACTTTGAAGAACGTGGAGTTCGTGTTTGTCAGACATGACGCCCACCGCCCTCCACTGCGCCCACCCTATGATGGACCGTTCAGAGTGCTGGAAACAGGGGATAAGCATTTTTTGTTAGACTTGGGGGGGTAGGAAGGAAAAAATTGGCATAGACAGACTCAAACCCGCTTTCGTTGTGGCGGACGAGCAGGTGCTGTTGGCGAGGGCCCCTCGGCATGGAAGACCCCCACGGAGAGCTCCCCAGGGAAACGATTCACTAGAGCAGCCACACGGACAGACTGAAGTGGTTCCCCCCCAGCAACAGCCCCCCATAGGCACGGCAGCGCCGCGGAGGCGGTGAAACCCGGTTACAGCAGATACGGGAGAAGACGGAAGCGCAAGCAGCATGTGGACTGATGTTCAATTGTTCTATCACAGCATGTGGACTGTTATTCTATTGTCCTATCTAAGATGCTCGGCGGGGGGTGGGGGTGTAGCACCTTGGGAGAGCCTGATTGTGTAGCATCTCAGACAAGAGACAGTGGGAACAAAGAGCAGGGGATTCCTGGTGAGATAACAGGGAGGTGTCAAGGATGAGGGGGTTGAATGCAGTGTGACGTGAAGGTCATCTTGTGTGTGAGAAAATGCCAGAAGAATGCCATGAGACATAAGAGAGGGGTTTCTGCTGGAGTATTCATTCTGTCTGTGCTTGAGATGTGAGAGTGTGTAATAAATCGTATGAAACAAATCTGCCTCTTCATTTACACGCTCCACAACATCACCTTTTTCCCTTACTGTCTGACTTTAAATTACACTAAATTTTTCCTTTTTTAGGTCACTTAGGATTACCAAAATAATTTGTATTTGCTATTTTTTTTTTTATATTTGGTAACTAGTTTTTTTTAGAGAATTTTTTATTACTTTCTTCAAAGTCAGAAGTTTACATACACTAATATCGGCAAGAGAATTTTGTGCCTCCACAAATCTGCATCATACACTTTCCAGATGCCTGAAGGTGCCACGTTCACGTGTTCAAATAATTATATGCAAAAATAAACACCATGGGAATGTCCAGCGATCATGCCATCAGTCAGGAATGAATATACAGGACATAAACAGACATATACTACCACCAACTATAATTATGGTGACAAGCAGTAAAATTCTTTGAAAAAAAGTATTTCACTGCTTCTCACGATCCAGTTGAATTAACTGAGCTTGGATACAGGATACTTAACTGCCTGAATGACTAGGAATCTTCATCAAAGTAGGTTCCATGTGGTGACTGAGATGTTGCACATATTTAAATGTCAGCATGCGTGTGAGGCTGCTGAGCAGTTGTTCTATTAGGTATCTGCTGGTATTAATCCCTACTGATCCTCTGCTGTGTGAAATAAAAATGGTGCATGCGGTAAAGTTTTATCCTCTGCTCTGGACATGTTTATATGTAATTTTAAAAATTACTAAAATCTTTACAAGAAAGGAGCTATTGTCTGATTCATCTATATGTGTACCTTCTCTGCTTGGTATTCAGGAACCACATCTGAGACAAACGGCAGAGGGCCTACGAATCCAATAATACCCAGTAGGTTACTCCCATCCTTTGCATTACATTTAATGCAAGTATATGAATTTTTTTAAATTGTGCCTTCACTTTTTGTGAATACAACTTTTCAAAAATATGCATTTTCATTTTGACAATTTAATGTAAAATCACACAACATTGCTACAGTGGGACAAAAAAGTATTTAGTCAGCCACTAATTGTGCAAGTTCTCCCACTTAAAAGATGAGAGAGGTCTCCAATTTTCATCATAGGTATACCTCAACTATGAGAGACAAAATGAGAAGAAAAAAAAATCCAGAAAATCACATTGAAGGATTTTTAATGAATTAATTGGTAAATTCCTCGGTAAGATAAGTATTTGGTCACCTACAAACAAACAAGATTTCTGGCTCTCACAGACATGTAACGTCTTCTTTAAGAGGCTCCTCTGTCCTCCACGCATTACCTGTATTAATGGCACCTGTTTAAACTCGTTATCAGTATAAAAGACACCTGTCCACAACCTCAAACAGTCAGACTCCAAACTCCACTATGGCCAAGACCAAAGAGCTGTCAAAGGACACCAGAAACAAAATTGTAGACCCGCACCAGGCTGGGAAGACTGAATCTGCAATAGGTAAGCAGCTTGGTGTGAAGAAATCAACTGTGGGAGCAATTATTAGAAAATGGAAGACATACAAGACCACTGATAATCTCCCTCCATCTGGGGCTCCACGCAAGATCTCACCCCGTGGGGTCAAAATTATCATGAGAACGGTGAGCAAAAATCCCAGAACCGACTTCTGGTCTGGACGCCATGGTGATAGCCACTTAACGCTGAAGCTCCCAGACCCAATCCAAGGAAAACATCTTCAAAATCAGACTTAACGGATTTTTGGAAGAATAAAAATCAAAAGACAAAAACACCATGCCTAACCAAAAACAGAAGAAACTGACATTCCCCAGGTCAGGACGCGCAGCGGCCGCAGAATCCGAACTGGAGGACCTCCGTTCAGAAGGCGAGGAGCTGGACCTAGCTAACAAAAAGGTTAGCTTGAAATCGCTATTTGATGAATTACGACAATTTCGGGCCGAATTTCATGAATTCAGAGAGGAATTAAAAAGGACGAACAGCAGAATGGACCAGGCTGAAAACCGAATCTTCGAAGCTGAAGAAAGAATAAAAGTGCTTGAAGATTCTATGCTGGATTTACACAAAAAACAGTCAAGGCTGGAGGCTAAGCTAACCGACCAAGAAGGAAGACAGAGACGAGATAACATCAGAATTCACGGTCTGAAAGAAGGAGCTGAAGATAGTTTCAATACAATGGCGGAATGCGTGGAATCCTTATTGAGAGAGAAGTTGGATATTCCACAAACCACCGATTTGAAGATAGAAAAGGCCCATCGTACATTAGCCGCAAAGCCAGCGGCAGAAGCGCCCCCACGTTCGGTGGTGGTAAGATTCTCCGATTTCAAAATAAAACAAGAGGTTGTAAGACGGGCTTGGCAGAAAAAAGGATTTATGCATCAAGAGAGAAAAGTCTTCGTGGAGCATGATTACGCCCCAGAGGTTCTTAAAAAGCGATGGGAATATAACAACGCCAAAAAGGTTCTACGGGAACAGAATCTACGCTTTCAGACGCCATTTCCTGCGAAGTTAAGGGTCTTTTACGGTGAAGAGTCATGTCTCTATAATTCAGCGGAAGAAGCAACAATTGACATGGCGAGAAGAGGGCTCCCGGTATCGGTGTTTAAACCCGCAGCGGATCTGAGCAAGAGGGTCAGAGCTCAAACGTGGTCCACTCAGAGACCCTCAAAATCCACGGGCCAGCAGCGGGAAACCCAGCCCCAGAGCTACAAAGATAAGCTTTCCAGTTCCAGGAAGGAACAGCGACCTTTTTGTTTTTTTTCTTTTCAGTCATTCTGCACTTCCATCCCCCCTCCTACAAGGTAACAAACATTAAAGGAGATGCAGAATCAGCATGTGGTAAAACCTTTCATGGAGCAGTTATAGCATTAGAAACAAATGTCTTCTTAATTTAAAGGGAAAAAAAAAAGCTTGTTAAAATAGAAATGTAACAATGACCCACATGTTCTCCCTACACTAACAACTACTGTATTAGAGTGAATGTTTGCTGTGATGGGGGTGGGAGGGTGCACACAATCTCATAGGGTATAGGCATAAAAAAAAAAAAAAAATCATTACAAATTTGGATTGGGATCTGAAATTCACGTTAAAAACATGGGACAACTTACAGGGGTAAGAGAGGGCCCTCAACACGTAACAGAGTTTGAGGAATTTCCCTCAGAGCCTACACTCCATCAGGGCTCTTACAGGGTCTTTAAAGAGACCCCAGCTCAGGAAGTTTTTTTGACAGTTTTTTGTTTTAAAGTTTCATACACTATGCTCTTAATGTTTTTTATGTTCTTAATGTTCTTTCAGTTTCTGAGTAGCAAAAAAGAGGGCCACCACACTGTTATACTAAAAAAGAAAATACAATGGAGAAACAGGGTGTAACCAAAATAGCCTCATATAATGTAAAAGGGATCCTGAATCCAGTTAAAAGATCCAAGATTCTACGCAAAATGAAAAAAGACAAAGCAGAAATAATATTTTTACAAGAAGCCCACCTAACAGACGTGGAACACACTAAACTCAATAGACAAGGGTTTAAAATGATCTCTTCATCTTCATATAAGTCAGGGAGGAGGAGGGGAGTAGCGACATTGATATCAACCAAAATTACATTTGAAAAAAAATCAGAACACAAAGATGAAGAAGGGAAGTACAGTTTGGTAATTGGGCGGCTAGAGGGAGAAGATATCACCCTGCTGAATGTATATGCACCACCAGGGGCTAAATGGAAATTTTATAAAAATGTATTCAACCTAATGATAACTAAAGCCCAAGGTTTAGTGATATGTGGTGGAGACTTCAATCTAAGACTGAATCCATACTGGGATGCAACAGGTAATTCTTCACATCAAAATAACACTGAAAGTAGGAAAACTCGGATGCTATTAAAAGAAATGGGAATCTGTGACGTATGGAGGGAATTCAACCCCAATGTTAAAGATTATACTTTTTATTCAACGCTACATTCATCTTACTCAAGGATTGATTACTTTTTAATGTTTAATAGAGACATTGGAAGAGTAAAAACATGTAAAATAGGACTGATGGATCTCTCTGACCACAGTCCGATCTATATGGACTTAAACATCCAAAAATACACAAATAATACATTTTCCTGGAGGTTGAATTCAAATGTCCTGAAAGGACCACTGAAAGATGAATTGGAATCAGATATTCTCAGATATTTGGAAGAAAACGATAATGGAGAAGTATCCCCTTTAATACTGTGGGATGCGTGCAAAGCTGTAATAAGGGGAAAAATTATTGCAAAACTGGCAACCCAAAAGAAACTGAGACAAGAAAAACTAATCACACTAGAGTCAGAACTCAAGAACCTAGAAAAAGAACACAAAGACAACACTCATTCTAATGGCTCGCTCAAGATTAAAGAAATTAAAAATCAAATAAATGAGATCTACACAATAGAAATCCAGAAGAAACTTACATTTCTGAAACAAAAACACTATGAAGCAGGCAGTAAATCGGCAAAATTACTAGCCTATAAATTGAGGAAACAACAAACAGAAAGAGCAATCTACAAAATCAGAGACCCAGTATCAAAGGAAATAAAATTCAGAATTCAGGATATTCTTAAAAGCTTCGAGAATTACTATAACAACTTATACTCCCACAAAAAACATAAAAACGCATCCGAGACATTCCTAAACACATTAAACCTTCCCCAACTTACGGAATCACAAAATAAAACACTACTGTCAGAAATACAACCTAAAGAATTGGAAAAAGCAATTATGAAACTTAAAGCTAACAAATCCCCAGGAGCAGATGGCTATACAGCAGAATGGTACAAAACCTTTAAACAGCAACTATCTCCTCTCCTCCTGAAAACATTTAACTATATCCTCCACACAGGGGAAATCCTCCCCCCCGGAGAGAAGAGGTCATTGCAGTTATATCTAAACCTGAAAAGGATAAACTAGAATGCTCCAACTACAGACCAATCAGTGTTTTAAATCAGGACTATAAGCTTTTTACCATTATCCTTGCCAAAAGGTTAGAAAACATACTGACAGACTTAATTCACTTAGACCAAACAGGTTTTATAAGACAAAGACAGACACAAGACAACATTCGACACACTTTACACATAATCCATCATATAAAAAAATATAACTTAAATGCAGTCATATTGGGATTAGATGCTGAAAAAGCATTCGATTCGGTTGACTGGTCTTTCCTATATAGAATCTTATCCAGTTTCAATTTTCATAACAACTTCATTAGAACTATACAGGCATTATATAAAAAACCAACAGCTAAAATAAGGATTAACGGTAATTTATCATCATCTTTTGAGCTGGAAAGCGGATGTGGTCAAGGCTGCCCCCTGTCTCCACTGCTCTTTGCAATCTTCATAGAACCTCTGAGCCAATGGATAAGACAAAATCAAGAAATTCAAGGTATTACACTTGGTCAGAAGGAACATAAAATAGCACTCTTTGCTGATGACATTTTAATATACCTAGGGCAGCCAGACACTTCTTTACCAGAACTAATCTCAGTTTTTTCAGGCTATGGAGATTTATCGGGGTACAAATTAAACATGCATTAAACCCAAGTTTTAACATTCAACTATGACCCAAATCATTATTCACTAAGTGAACTCAAAACTAACTGGGAGTTGGAATCTATGAAATATCTGGGGGTCAATATCCCGAAACAACTCAACAAAATTATAACACTAAACTATGATCCACTGGTGACAAAAATAAAATCTGACCTAGCAAGATGGAATATGATACCATTCTTAGGTACTGCACAAAGAATTGAAGCAGTCAAAATGAATATACTTCCACGTCTTCTATACCTTTTCCAAACAATACCGGTAGAACCTCCCAAAAAAACATGGCAGGAGCTGGACAGAAGGATCTCAAGATTCATATGGCAGGGCAAGAGACCTACAATCAGATATAGAACCTTACAGCTAAACAAAGACTCACGCTGTCAAATATCAGGGACTATTTTAAAGCCGCACAAATTAAAACTTTAATAGAGATATGTAACCCAGTCTACACTGCACAATGGAAGGAGATGGAATGCCAAATAACAAGTGACATCCCCCTACAGGCGATAATAGGGAACAATGCCTTACCTAAACTCTTGAATAACACTAACCCGTGGATAGAGACCCCGCTAAAAATTTGGTTTAAGATAGTCAGAGAGAATCAAGCTAAAGAGCCCTATCGACTTCTGCAATGGATTGCCTATGATCAAGATTTTACCCCCAATAAAACAGACACTAGATTTAAAGAGTGGAAAGAGAAAGGGCTGATAAAAATATTACGATTTTTTTAAGGGGCAAACTTTAAGAAGTTTTGAAGATTTGAAAAAACAAGGTCTAATAAATCAAGATCTTTACAGGTTCTTTCAGCTTAGACACCACATAAACAATATACTTAAAAAGGAGGATTTGGAAAGGGCCCAGTCAGGTGTTCTGAAGGTCTTCTTAATGGCATATAAAGGGATCCCAGGGCTCAGATACATTTCTAAAATATACCAAGGTCTTCAAGACTTAAAAGGAGACAACACATCATATACTGTATAAAAGAGAGATGGGAAAAGGAGGGGAATTTCACTTTACACAATTGGAAATATGGGAAAAGCTAAATAAACAGCAATGGAAAAGTACCTCATCCCTGCAGTGGAGAGAATTTGGATGGAAAAATTTGGTAAGATTTTTCAGAACACCTGCACAAAACAAATTTACCCATAAGGGGTTGAACTGTTGGCGCTTGTGTGGTGAAAAGACTGCAAATCATTTTCATGTGTTTTGGTCATGCCCAGTTATCCACCAATATTGGACCAATGTACAGACAATATTGGGGAAAATATTCAAAATAACAGTTCCCTTTTCTTTTGTAACTTTGTATTTGGGTTTACTACCGGACTCACTGGAAAGACGAGGAGATAAATACTTATTCAATGTTTTAATATTGGCAAGTAAAAAAGCCCTAACTAAAAAATGGATGCTGAAGGACTGTCCTACACCTGAAGATTGGATTAACGTGATTCAAGACATTTACTCGATGGAAAAGTTGACAGTCGCACTGAGACAGGACATGGATGGGTTCATGAACTTTTGGCAACCCTGGATCGCATATGTGTCTTCCATTAGATCTAATCTTTGACAAATACCATTTCAATAATGGTCCCGCTCTTTGTTCCAACGCTACTCAGATGCTCTTTTACTTTTAATTACTTAATTTTCTGTTTGTTTGTTTTTTGCTGTTTGTTTGTTTGTTCATTTTTTTATTTTGCTCTCTTTAATTTCACTTTTTCTTTCACTTTAAAAAAAAAGGGGTGTTGTAATAATTATCCTACCAATGTTGTCAAGCAAAAAGTAAGGGAACATGTGATGAAAATGTAAACAATGCAATGCTGTAATGACCTGTATACCCTTTACAAAAACTTAAAAAAAAAAAAAAAATAATCCCAGAACCACATGGGGGGACCTAGTGAATGACCTGCAGAGAGCTGGGACCAAAGTAACAAAGGCTCCATCAGAAATACACTACGCCGCCAGGCACTCAAATCCTGCAGTGCCAGACGTGTCCCCCTGCTTGAGCCAGTACATGTCCAGGCCCGTCTGAAGTTTGCTAGAGAGCATTTGGATGATCCAGAAGAGGATTGGGAGAATGTCATATGGTCAGATGAAACCAAAATAGAACTTTTTGGTAAAAACTCAACTTGTCGTGTTTGGAGGAGAAAGAACACCATACCTACTGTGAAGCATGGGTGTGGAAACATCATACATACATACACATCATACACATACATCATTGTACTAGATCCTCAACTCAAATTTAATCTTCACATAAAGAAAATTTCAAAAACAGTAAAAAAAAATCTGAACTGCTTTAAATTAATTAGATATTACATACCTTACGAAGCAGCTGCACTGTATATGCATTCTATGGTTTTTTCTCATATATCATACTGTTTGACAGTCTGGGCTCAAGCAGCCCCTTCCACAATAAGACATATAGGTTCATTATATAATCAAACCCTAAAAATCTTGGACAAAAAGCCCATTAGGTGGCATCACTGTAATGTTTTAAAAAAATACAACCTATTGAGTTTTGAGAGCTTCATTGACCTCTGTTTTCTGAAATTAACGTTCAAATGTTTCCATAAATCAGCACCCGAGCCACTTGCTGGTTTCGTCCAAAGACAGGACAGCAGCAGAGCCACCAGGAGTTCTGTTAACAATAACTGTAAAATATTCCACCGCAGAACCACATTTGGACAAACAGCTTTCTCTATAAAGGGCAGTCACATCTGGAACACAATGCCAAATGAAATTAAAATAATAACGGACTTTAAAACATTCACTAAAAAGGTTAAAAACTGGCTGAAAAATAAACAAGAATGCACTCATGTATGAATTAATTGTCTGCAAAGTGAGAGTAAATGAAGGGAAGGAATAAATGTGTGTTTATAGTGAGTGACGAAGGGAGGGAGGCCTGAAATAGGCAAACGTGAGTTATGTTATATGTGTTAAATGTGAGTCAGGCTGTTATATTTGTGTATTTATAATATTTATAATATTTATATTAAATGTGAGTCAGGCTGTTATATTTGTGTATTTATAATATTTATAATTGTGTATTTATAATCTTTCTGCATTGATGTATGTGGTTATTGTGTATATATATATATTTTTTTCCCCATCTTTTACTTGATTCTTTTTTCTAAAGCCCATCCAGGGACAAGAGTTGCAAATTAGCTAATAGCTATACACTCTATGTGCAACACATCAGATTGATTGTCTTTGATTAATTGTCTATGTTTATTGCACTGTCCCTGTCAAATAAACTAATCTACTACTACTACTACTTTGGGGCTGTTTTTCTGCAAAGGGACCAGGACAACTGATCTGTGTAAAGGAAAGAATGAATGGGGCCATGTATCGTGAGATTTTGAGTGAAAGCCTCCTTCCACCAGCAAGGGCATTGAAGATGAAACGTGGCTGGGTCTTTCAGCATGACAATGATCCCAGACACACCGCCCGGGCAATGAAGGAGTGGCTTCATAAGAAGCATTTCAAGGTCCTGGAGTGGCCTAGCCAGTCTCCAAATCTCAACCCCATAGAAAATCTTTGGAGGGAGTTGAAAGTCTGTGTTGCCCAGCGACAGCCCCAAAACATCACTGCTCTAGAGGAGATCTGCATGGAGGAATGGGCCAAAATACCAGCAACAGTGTGTGAAAACCTTTTGAAAACTTACAGAAAACGTTTGACCTCTGTCATTGCCAACAAAGGGTATATAACAAAGTATTGAGATGAACTTTTGTTATTGACCAAATACTTATTTTACCGAGGAATTTACCAATTAATTCATTAAAAATCCTTCAATGTGATTTTCTGGATTTTTTTTTCTTATTTTGTCTCTCATAGTTGAGATATACCTATGATGAAAATTGGAGACCTCTCATCTTTTAAGTGGGAGAACTTGCACAATTGGTGGCTGACTAAATACTTTTTTACCCCACTGTAAATGCTTTGAGACTGATCTGTTTTTAGTTCTCAAAATTATGAAAGGGATTTTTATCAACTTTAAGCTCACAGATATTCTGATAAGGTACCATGCTTGTCAGCAGAAAGGAAATGATGAAGACAACATGTTGATTGTATGCTGTTCATTTTATCAAAATAAATCCAGACAACCAATGTTTTTGTTTCAGCTAGATTCTGTGGAGATCCACCCGTCATCCCAAATGCTGTCGTGGAACAGAATCATAATGCTTTAATTTATCGTTGTAATTCCTATTACAAGATTGTTGGTCCAGAGACTGTGGTGTGTTTCAGTAATGGTCCCAGCTGGTCAGAACTACCCACCTGTGAAGGTATTAACACATTAATAGTTTTTAATTCTGTAAGGGTGTTGACTAAATATCTTTTTTTCTTTTTATTTCTGCAGAAGCATTCTGTACCATGGATCCTGCTGTTTATGCTAGTCATTATTTCAAACCCGTTACATATGAACAATTGAGAGAAGGAGAAGTGAAATACATCAACTGTAATGCTTGCGGCGTTTTTATTTATGTTAAATGCATAAATAAAAAAATATTTTCGCAACATAGTAAGTATACAAGTGAAATGCTTGAATTTACTTGACTTGATTCACATGATGATGATAACTATCATTAATACAATAGCAGGCCTAAATGTTTAGAATAATTATGAAGAACAATGAAGGAAAATTTTGGACATATTCAAAGAAAAACATTGTGCAAATTAAACATATCTATCCAACAAAAAATCTATTTACTTTTTGTCAGGGAATCTCATGAAAACAATCAAAAGTAGGCATTTATTCAACCACATGAAAAATATATATATATATCTACTTGTGTATCTCAGTAAATTAGTGCATTGTAAAAAGGTTAATGATTTTTTGCAATGTGAAAAGATACACTACCGTTCAAAAGTTTGGGGTCACTTAGAAATTTCCTTATTTTTGAAAGAAAAGCACTTTTTTTCAATGAAGATAACTACACTCTATACATTGCTAATGTGGTAAATGACTATTCTAGCTGCAAATGTCTGGTTTTTGGTGTAATATCTACATAGGTGTATAGAGGCCCATTTCCAGCAACTATCACTCCAGTGTTCAGAAGGCTAATGGATGATTAGAAAACCCTTGTGCAATCATGTTAGGTCTGCAAAGCTGTAATTGCTGCAAATGGAGGATTCTTTGACAAAAGCAAAGTTTGAAGGAAAAAATTATTATTTCAAATACAAATCATTATTTCTAACCTTGTCAATGTCTTGACTATATTTTCTATTCATTTTACAACTCATGGTGGTAAATATGTGTGACTTTTCATGGAAAACACAAAATAATTGTCTGGGTGACCCCAAACTTTTGAACGGTAGTGTATATTAAGCATTCATTGATTTTATTTTGATAGTTATGGTTTTATAAATTTACATTACAAATCATGATATTCTAATTTACTGTGAAGCACTTGTATTTTTAAATGTTAGGCTAAAGTCTCATATCTTCTTGTTCTGTTAGAAACATTACAAAGTTAAATTTAACTACAAAGACACATTTAATAAAACTCCACCAATAACTGTTCATAAACTAAAAAAAAGGTAGGGGGGCTTAAGCTGGGTTCACACTATAGCATTTGGACCTACTTTTACAGACGTTTTGAAAAATCAGAGAAATTAGTCCAAACGTCAGTTAAATTACGTTCGTGAGTAGGGTTTTTTTAATAAAGTGCATACCAACTTTTATGAACTTTTACAAACTTTTGTTAGCATTTGCCAGCGTTGCATTCAGCATTGGCAAACTTTTGCCATCTTAGGTTAGCGTATGTGTAGCTGTTGCCAACTTAAGCTAACTTAATGAATAGTCAATGAAGGTCAACTGACATCAGTGTCAGACAACGCTCATATAAAGATCAGCATTTGTGGAGGCTTCCTGCCATTCTGGATCTACTTTTGGAGTGAACACATCTCCCTTGGTCACACGTTTCTGTATTTATTTTCGTTTTATATTCCTATGTAGTTACTTCTGCATGCCCTTTTCCCCTGTTCATTCATTCATTCCTCTAAAAAATAATACAATAATGCCTATCTATAGACTCCAACAGTAAGTCCACAATTAAAATGTGAATGTGGATGGAATTTTAAAAAATATTTAGTTTATCATCATATAAATAAAATGACGAGTGATTTATATGTTGACTGTTACAACTCTCCATTAAAATAACATAAAATCCCATTAAATGTCATTTACTTTTTGACACCACATCAGCACTTTTTGATTCCACACAATGGAAGCCGAACAATAAATCCTGGAGAATGATTACACACGGAGCAGAAAATTAAGAACAGTAAATTTTGTGAGATTTTTTTCTTTTGGGCTGTCACATTTTTGGGAGATTATATATTTTTTTTCTTTTTTAAATTCACCTTGCTCTCCATTTCTCTTGTGTTTGTGTATGTTGAAGTGAGTTTCGATCTAAAAACATCTGCTTTCACCAGCATTTCAATCAATGTTTGCCAACGGAGCTTAACTTAGACCGACTTAGGCAAACTCTGCATAACTTAGCCCAGCGCTCAAGAACTTTTACAAACTGAGCACAACTTTCACAAACGTGTATTTCCAACATCGGCAAATTTTCAGCATGCTAAAAATTTTCAAAGAACACAACTTTCACCAGTGTTTGCCAACAAACACCAACTATCATTAACTTGTACCAGCTTTTGCTAGAAGAGCCAGGCATTTACTAAAATGGCAGTAAAAGTTGGTCCAGACGTTGTAATGTGAATCCACCCTGACAGATACAGTGCACCCAGAAAGTATTCACAGCGCTTTTTCCACATTTTGTTATGTTACAGCCTTGTTCCAAAATGGATTAAAGTCATTTTTTTCCCTCAAAATTCTACACACAATACCCCATAATGACAATGTGAAAAAAGTTTTTTTGAGATTTTTGAAAATTTATTAAAAATAAAAACCTAAGAAATCACGTGTACATAAGTATTCACAGCCTTTGCCATGAGGCTCAAAACTGAGCTCAGGTGCATCCCGTTTCCACTGATCATCCTTGAGATGTTTCTACAGCTTAATTGGAGTCCACCTGTGGTAAATTCAGTTGATTGGACATGATCTGGAAAGGCACACACCTGTCTATATAAGGTCCCACAGTTGACAGTGCATGTCAGAGCACAAACCAAGCATGAAGTCAAAGGAATTGTCTGTTGACCTCCGAGGCAGGATTGTCTGCAGGCACAAATCTGGGAAAAGTTACAGAAAAATTTCTGCTGCTTTGAAGGTCCCAGTGAGCACAGTGGCCTCCATCACCCGTAAATGGAAGAAGTCCAGAACGACCAGGACTCTTCCAGGAGCTGGCCGGCTGTCTAAACTGAGCGATCGGGGGAGACGGGCCTTAGTCAGGGAGGTGACCAAGAACCCGATAGTCACTCTGTCAGAGCTCCAGCATTCCTCTGTGGAGAGAGGAGAACCTTCCAGAAGGACAGCCATCCATGCATATATTACTAAGGAGTGGCTGGACGGAAGCCACTCCTTAGTAAAAGGCACATGGCAGCCCATCTGGAGTTTGTCAAAAGGCACCTGAAGGACTGTCAAGACCATGAAAAAGAAAATTCTCTGGTCTGATGAGACAAAGGTTGAACTCTTTGGCATGAATGCCAGGCGTCATGTTTGGAGGAAACCAGGCACTGCTCATCACCATGCCAATGGTAGTGGCAGCATCATGCTATGGGGATGTTTTTCAGCAGCAGGAACTGGGAGACTAGTCAGGATAGAGGGAAAGATGAATGCAGCAATGTACAGAGACATCCTGGATGAAACCTGCTCCAGAGCACTCTTAACCTTAGACTGGAGCGATGGTTCATCTTTCAGCAGGACAGCGACCCAAAGCACACAGCCAAGATATCAAAGGAGTGGCTTCAGGACAACTCTGTGAATGTCCTTGAGTGGCCCAGCCAGAGCCCAGACTTGAATCCAATTAAACATCTCTGGAGAGATCTGAAAATGGCTGTGCACTGATGCTTCCCACCCAAACTGATGGAGCTTGAGAGGAGCTGCAAAGAGGAATGGGCAAAACTGCCCACAGATAGGTGTGCCAAGCTTGTGGCATTATATTAAAAAAAAAAACATTGAAGCTGTAATTGCTGCCAAAGGTGCATCAACAAAATATTGAGCAAAGGCTGTGAAAACTTATGTACATGTGATTTCTTAGTTTTTTATTTTTAATTTGCCAAAACCTCAAACTTTTTTCACGTTGTCATTATGGGATATTGTGTGTAGAATTGTGAGGGGAAAAAAATGAATTTAATCCATTTTGGAATAAGGCTGTAACATAACAAAATGTGGAAAAAGTGAAGTGCTGTGAATACTTTCCGGATGCACTGTAGGTCATACTAACTTCAGTGTGACACTGAAGTTCACACTGAACTTCAACTAAGTTCAGTGTGAGCCACAGTTACAAACAAGTTGTGACTGGCTTTATTGTTCTGTTTTTATACAGTCTGTGTGTCTCTTTAGCAAAAACACTCAGTGTTCAGACTAAAACATGATTTTACAAATAAGACACTAAAGTATCAATATAGCATTAGTATACCTCTAAAGAAATAATTTCCTCTTTCATCTTTGTCTTGCAGAAAAGCAACAACTGATTGTACTAAGATACTCACATCTGTGCTTTTCTTTTTTTTTTTTTTAGATTGTTGGAGACATGTAAGTGTTATTCTTGGGTAACATCAACATTGAATGCATTGTACTGAGTTGTGGATACAGCCTGTTTCTCACTGTTTTAACCTAATTGTTAATTGATATTTCCAGTATTACTGCTAAGCAGAGGGACTGTGGAACATCTGACAACATTTATCAAGCCGAGACTGACTGCTGACATGGTTCAACCACAAAAGTACTTCAAAGCAAAAGAAAACATAACACTGTGTTCTTATTTGCTTTTCTTTAATACACACAATCACACACTGAAGCTGATTATTGTTGACTGCCAACATGAATGACTGACTGGCCCTCTTATTGCACTAGTATATTTATGATTAATGTGTCTAGCGGGTGGAAGGAGTCAACAGGCATCTGAATGGGGAATTGAACATAAAACCTTCCAGACCAGACTCACTCTACCTGTGTCACAAAGAGGGTCGAGCCATTTGTCAAAGTAGGAATGTTTCATGGACACCATTAAAAATGTGTTGAATAAAAAAAAAATAGAAATTCTGTGGCTCACAGTGGTCTTAATAAAAAAAAAATGAGTGGTGAATTTGTGTCTATGGTGAATATGAATATCTTATTATTCAAGCAAAACAATGTATATACGAGATTTATGCTACCACTTACAGCAGAGAAAATAAGTATTGAACATGTCAACATTTTTCTCATTAAGCATATTTCTGATGGAGCCATTGACCTGAGAGTTTCACCAGGTATCAGTAACAACCCAAGTAATCCACACATACAAAGAAATCAAGGCAACTGTGTTCACAAAAAAAAAGTTATATTTAATAAAGTGGATGACACAGGGAATAAGTATTGAACATGCTTGGTGAAATTCATTTAATATTTAGTAGAAAAGCCGTTGTTAGTAATAACAGCTTCCAGATGCCTCCTGTATGGAGAAACTAGGCACAGGCAGTACTCAGGAGTGATTTTAGCCCATTCTTCCATACAAACTGTATTCAAATCTTGAAGGTTCTGTGGGTGTCTTCTATGAGCTCTGATCTTTAGTTCGTTCCATAAATTTTCAATTGGATTCAGGTCAAGGGACTGACTGGGCCATTCTAGCAGCTTTATTTTCCTTCTCTGGAACCAGTTAAGAGTTTCCTTGGCTGTGTGTGTGGGATCATTGTTATTTGCTAATGCAAACACAGATGCTTATAAGGCAACACCTCGGCCTTTCTGACCACATATCCGTGATGCTGGTGCCTGTCTACAAACCTTTACGGAAGCGCAGCAGGCCAGTAGTGAAACAAATCAGGATTTGACCTCTGCACTGAAAGACTGTTTTCTGCACACAGACTGGGAGGTCTTCAAAATAGCAGCCTCCCAGGAAGACAAGACAGATGTGGAGGAGTATGCTGAAACGGTCACCAGCTACATCGCGAAGTGCACAGAGGATGTCACTATAGTGAAGACCATCACTATACGGGAAACCATAAGCCCTGGATGACTGCAGAGGTGCGCTCGCGGCTCACAGCCAGAGATGCAGCCTTCAGAGCGAAGGACAGGATCGCCCTCCGCTCAGCCAGGTCTGCGCTCTCAAAGGGAATTAAGACGGCGAAGCGCGCCTATGCAGAGAAAATCCAGGGACACCTCTGTGACACTAGGAACACCAAGCAGATGTGGCAGGGAGTTCGGACACTGACGGGCTATAAGTCTAGGAAGGGGGTCGATGATGACGACGCTTCACTTCCAGACAGGCTCAACGACTTCTTTGCACGTTTTGAAGCATCAAACCTGACAATCAGAGGGAGGGCTGGCCCATCCCCACCATCGGTTGGGCCAGCTATCACCATCAACACAGCGGACACACGGGGGACCCTAACCAGGGTCAACCCACGTAAAGCTGCAGGTTCGGACAACATCCTGGGACGTGTGCTCCGAGACTGCGCGAGCGAGTTGGCGGATGTCCTGACTGACATTTATAACATCTCCCTGAGTCAGGCCATCGTTCCCAGATGCTTCAAGACCTCTACCATAGTACCGGTGGCAAAGAAACCCGTTGTGTCCTGTCTGAATGACTATTGTCCTGTTGCACTGACACCAACTGTGATGAAGTGTTTTGAACGGCTTGTCAAACCACACATCACAGCCTGCCTCCCTGCATCACATGACCCACTCCAGTTTGCATATCATTCAAACCGCTCCACGGAGGATGCTGTAGTCACCACCCTGCACTCTGTCATCACCCACCTGGATCAGAAAGACACCTACGCCAGACTCCTGTACATTGATTTCAGTTCAGCATTCAACACCATTATTCCCCAGAGACTGATGGAGAAATTACTCCTTCTTGGTCTGAACACCGCCACATGTCTCGGGATCCTGGATTTCCTGACTGAGAGACCTCAGTCTGTCCGGGTTGGAAATAACATCTCCAACTCTATCACGCTGAGCACCGGATCTCCTCAAGGCTGTGTACTCAGTCTACTGTTGTTTACACTTCTAACACATGACTGTGTATCCAGACACGAGGGGAACCAGATTATTAAAGGCGTCGGCCGGACGAAAATTCAATATCGCTAAATCATATCTTAAATTGTTGTGTGAGACGAGCTAATTTGAACCGCACATGTTTTGGTGTCAACAAATGTCGCATAAGGTGACAATGCGCTATTGAAGTAGGATTTCCTTGAGAGCTGTCTGACTCTGCCAAGCGATCAGCGGCTAAAATGGCCACTGACTGTGTGACGTCAGGTCAGGAAGCGAGCAGCAAACACTCGACGGACATTGCGCGTTATGTTTTAAAATCGGCGATAACGGATATTTCTAGGAGTACTTGTGGATTACAAATAGAGTATTTATTACGATTAGGATTTCAGTGATCGAATTAATTATGGTTTGGCGTTGTGTTGTCTACGGGTGCGACGGTATACCGGAGGAGCACGCGGTGAGTTTTTATGAATTTCCCCTGCCTGGGAAAATCAGAACCGCATGGGTGAAATTCGTTCAGAAAACGCGAAAAAATTGGAATGATGTCGGTAAATCACCCAACATGTGCAGTAGACATTTCGTTGACAGCGATTTTGAGAATAAGATGCAATTTGAAATGAAATTAGCAAAAAGATTGCAGATAAAAAAATCGGCTGTTCCAACTATATATCCGTTCATTTCAAAGTCCCACTCTCAGACAAGTGTCAGTGACAGTGGCGTGAAAAGCAAGGGTGATCTACCGATGCGATCTGCTGTCAGAAAAAGAGAAGTAAACAGGGTAAGTTTTCTTTTTTTAATAGTCACTGCCAATATTTACTAAAATTATTTACAAGCAATGAATTTCATTGCCTTAACAACTTATCAAATATTAGAATTTTAGGGTATTCATACTAATCAAATATGAAATATTCAGTGCTGTATAGGGAGGTGGTTGTGCCTGTTTGCTCAAGTTATATTTCTATATATGTAATCCAATTTGACACCTCTGGAATGAAATTATGTTGATCTACTGTTTTTGCAGATGTTATCCACTGTCACTCAACCTTCAAATACTGTGGATTTTTCTGACCAAGCAGAGGAAGCTGATGACCAGGACTTTTATGTAAATCCACTTTCAGATCCACTAGACCAACATGTCCCACCTACACTAAATACAGCCCAGGCTATACCAGATCCTCTTCTGACAACACCCAATCCAGATCTCAAAGCCGAACCATCACTGCAACCCAAGTACAAAGATGCGAGCACTACATACGATCCACCAGCTCCTGAGAGACTGCAACCTAACACAAAAAACAATTTCACACAAACCAGAAAGTTAATTGTCCGACCAGAGAAAAAAACGGTAAAACGTGAGTATCATTGATTTGAAATCAACAATTTATTTACATTATTGTTCATGTGAACTATCAGAATAACTTGTTAACCCTAATACATTGTTAAAATTATTGATCTCCAGGCTCACACTCTCAGACCGATCCGAAGATCACACAATGGGACACAAGTCATCCGAGCACATGCGATACGTGCCATAGATCACTGGCAACAACAGGGCCTCGCACATCGACACCAAGGAAAGCAAAGAGGAAGTTTGAGGACGTTGACACGGATGATATTGACTCTGTGTCGTCTTACGCTTCTAACAATGACCCACATGATGTTACATACCATCCAAGTTTTATGGATGTATCAGACCAAAGGTATGATTCAAATTAATGAAACATTTCAAGACATAAAATGAAATATGAATTTTGTAATTTTTTATAATACTAAAGATATATAATACTAAATAATATAATATTAAAATCTATATACACTGTTTGTTTATAACATTTCAGTTTCAACCAAAAGGAGTCCCATAACCACCACGAGGAGGACAAATACATAGTTTACAAAAGTTGCCTCTGGAAATTATTCAGCAATTGTCCTCATTGCAGTCATCCATGTGCGGTAACAAGTCACACTAAAGGCTCTCTGTTGGTGATCAAACAACATTGTCCACATTGTGTTGAGGATCGATCCTGGCACAGCCAGCCGATGATCAGGGACATGCCAGCTGGTAACATACAGCTTTCATCCGCCATTCTCTTCACTGGGGCGTCATATGTCAAGGTCCTCAAGAGTTCTAAATGCAGCCAGTATCGTTGGAATTTCCACGACCACTTACAAGGAGCTTTCGATTTCTAATTTTTATTAAATTAATTTTATTTCAGAATATGTGGATGATCTGATGAATACTCTTATCGACAAAACCTTGGTTGATCCAACCCACTTATTGGAGCAGTGGCACTCTGTACAAGACAGAGTTCCCGCAACATTGAGTGCCAAATTTCAGCGTCCCATCAAAGCTGATGCTGATGAGCAACATGTATCTAGATTTTCAAAATCAAACATGTAAAAGTAGAATAAATTTCCAATTAGCAATGAAAGTTCAGCTTTCAATTGTTAGGGAAGCAACATATTTTGCTAAGACAAACAAATATAAGCCTAAGATTTTTAGAGAAATGTGCTTTTAAAAATTGAACACGAATTTTACACCATAAAATGGTAGAAAAATTAGTCTAATGTATATGAGATCCGACTTTGATGAATGCTGAAATATTAGAATTATAAAATTGACATGCACATTAATAAACTCAATATATGATTTTACAAAACTTTATTTAAATATCATTTTTCACAAATCTAATCTTGGTAGGCAAAATCCCTTGTAGTGATCCGATGGGAATGTTTCTCTGATGAGGCTCACGGCACAGGCAGGCAATATCACCCTCACTTCTTCCTGAGCTGACGTCACTGCTGCCTGCCCCTATCGACAGATGGCGGTACTGCAGCATCACTAAGTGAAAGATGGGCTATTACCAAATAAAGTCATTTATGGAGGCTGGTGACACATATTAAATCACGGGAATGGCCAGAATGGAATATTTTCATACAATCAGTTTATTGGTTCAATAAAAAAATGTCACCGTCCGAGGACTTTAAGTTTGCATACGACACCACGGTGGTGGGACTTACTCAGAGGGATGAGGAATCAGTGTACAGGGAGGAAGTAAGAGACCTGGAGGGCTGGTGCAGGGAGAACAATCTGGTGCTTAGCGTGGACAAAATGAAGGAGATGATTATCGACTTCTGGTGGTCACAGCCTGAACGCGTCCCTCTCAGCATCGGCGGCCGTTCAGTGGAGAGAGTGGAGAACATCAAGTTCCTTGGAGTGCAGATCTCACAGGACCTGACCTGGAGCAAGAATTCCTTGGGGATCAGGGAGCGGGCCCAGCAGAGACTGCACTTCTTGAGGAAACTCAAACAGGCCTCTCTCCCCATCTGCATCCTCAGGACCTTCTACGGAGGTGTGGTGGAGAGTGTTCTGACGTACTGCATTGCTACTTGGTACTCCAGCAGCAGTATGTCAGACAAAAAAGCCCTGCAGAGGATAGTTAAGGGAGCTGAGAGGGTAATTGGAGTCTCCCTCCCCTCTGTCCAAGAACTTTTTCAGAACCGTTGTAGGAGCAGGGCACTGAACATTGTCAAGGACCGTTCTCACCCTCTGCATAAACACTTTGAACTTCTGCCATCTCGCAAATGATTCCGGAGCATCAGAGGCAGAACCACCAGACTGATTAACAGCTTCCTTCCACAGGTTGTTAGGATGCTGAACAGTTGATCCGGAATCTCTCATACATACTACTGCACCTACGGACATTATGTATATTATTTGTATATTATAGTTCTGGTTAGTCTTCAAGTATGTCTCAGGGAAGTGTGAATGGCTGTGGTGGGGTGGGGGGTGAGGGTATGGGTGAGTGTGTCTTAAATCATGCTCTTTTTACTTATATGGATGCTGAGAGAAACGTAATTTCATCTTGCCTGCACTACAGTTGTATGTACAGCAATATGACAAGAAAGGTTGATTTGATTTGATTTGATTTGATTGTCCTGCTGAAATGTCCACCCTTGTTTCATCTTCAGCATCTTGGCAGATGGCAACAGGTTCTTATCAAGGATGTCTCTGTACATTTGTCCAATCATCTTTCCTTCAATTATATGGTCCGCCTGCTCCATGTGCTGAAAAACACCCCCACACCATGATGCTCCCACCTCCAAACTTCACTGCTGGTATGGTGTTTATTGGGCTGATGTGCCGTGCCATTTCTTCTCCAAACATGTTGTGTGTTGTGGCATCAAAAAAGTTCAATTTTGGTATCATCTGACCAGACTATATTCTCCCAGTATTTTACTGGCTTGCCCAAATGATGTGCAGCAAAGTTTAAATGAGCATCAACATGCTTTATCTTCAGCAATGGAGTCTTGCGAGGTGAGCAGCATAGAGCCCATGTCAGCTGAGTGCACTACTTATCGTTTTCTTTGAAACAGCAGTACCTGCTAACTCCAGCTCTTCACAAATGGTCTTTGGCTCTTGGATAACTCTTCTGATAATTCTTTTGACTCCTGTCAGAAATTTTGCAAGGAACTCCTGGTCATGGCCAGTTTATGGTAAACTGATATCCTTTCTACTTCTGAATGATGGCTCCAACAGGGATCACTGGAACATTCAGTAGTTTAGAAATGCGCCTGTAACCAACACCATCATTATGTTTTGCAAGAATAAGGTTGTAAAGGTCTAGAGAGCTCTTTGCTTCTACCCATCATGAGTTCTTTGTGGTGTGACAACCTGATATTCACAGACCTTTTTAAAGGCTATCAGTCAGGACTTAACTGGCTGAAATTTATTTGCACTGATGGGGGATGGGATGGCTTTCTAAATTCTGATGGATTTCAGTTGGTTTCTTGGCTTTCTATACCTTTTTGCACTTCTTTTTCATGTGTTCAATACTTACTCCTTGTGTCATTCCACTTTATTAAATGTAACTTGTTTTAGGAGACAGTTGTCTTGATTTCTTTGTATGTGTGGCCAAGGGGATGGGCCAAGCCCAACTGGTGGCATCCAACAGGGGGACTGAACTCAAAACCTCCCACTCCAGAATCCAGCACTCTACCTGTGTCACCAAGAGGGTTGACCCACTTGGCAAGCCAAGTAGGAATGCTTTTATTGATTCTGTTAGATATCCCCTACCCCCTAGTTTTTGACATCATCTTGATGTCAGAGGTGCAGTTAATGATATTAAGAATTTCTGCCTTCTGATTATGTCACCACCAGTGAGTCCTACTGGCTACATCTCTCATGGGTGGGACCACACACCACTTCAGGAACAACACACTGGTGGCACCTAGGGATGGGACTGCTATGCCACCACCAAGTCCTGCCAACAACACCAATTGTGACCAAAGTGATGGGCCAAGCCCAACTGGTGGCATCCAACAGGGGGTTTGAACTCCCAACCTCCCGCTCCAGAGTCCGGCACTCTACCTATGTCACCAAGAGAGTTGACACACTTGGCAAGTCAAATAGGAATGGTTTTTTTTGACTCCATTAAATACGTATGGATTACTTGGGTTGTTACTGATATCTGGTGAAAATCTCGGGTTAGTGGCTCCATCAAAGATATATTTAATGACAAAAATGTTGATGTGTTCAATACTTATTTTCCCCACTGTATTTCTATGGAATCGTGCAATTTATATTATATATCTTTAATAGACATTACTTTGTAGAAGCCTGTTTTCACTTTGACATTTAAAGTTTTTATTTCAGAATTTTGGTCAAAAAGACAAAAATCTGGCCATTATTCTATTTATAAAAGCAACTAGAGGGCACTCAGAGAGTGCATACCTCCACCAAGGTGTCATCCCTCCCTCCGTCCCTTTTTCCGTCCATATCACCATCCATCTGCACCTTGCAAGATAGGACCTTGGCAGAGGTATGCACTCACGGATCACCTCCAACATCTAATGAATTCATCTTTGGGCCAAGAGCCACTTCTGGTGAAAATGTCATCCAAATCCATCTATGAGTTTTCGCGTGATCCTGCTAACAGTCAGAGAAATGGCAGCAAAAACAATAAGACTAAATTATATGACTACATTATAATAACAAGACTGTCAAATAACTGGGTACAAGGGGAGAGTCAGGCAGCCATCTGGGAGCCAGGAGAGAGCTGAGGAACTGAATCTGTTTTTTAATAGGTTCAACTCACAGTCTGTCACCCGAGCAACACAACCAGACCCCCACGCACCCCTCCCCACCCACGCTCCCGTGCAGAACCTCTCTCCATCTCCCCCCTCCTCTTCCCCAGGGGGCACCAGGACCCTCCCTCACTTCACGGTGACTACAGATCAGGTGGAGAAACAGCCGCTTCGGGCCCTGACGGCATCTCCACAAGGACCCTGAGGACCTGTGCCAGCCAACTAGCTCCGGTACTGAAACACCTGTACAACCTGAGCCTGAGTGTGGAGAGAGTCCCAGTGCTGTGGAAGACATCCTGCCTGGTTCCTGTCCCCAAGAAGTCATCTCCATCGGATTTGCATGACTACCAACCAGTTGCCCTCACATCTCATGTGATGAAGGTCCTGGAGAGACTGGTCTTAGCCCACCTGAGGCCGCAGGTGAAGACGTGGCTGGACCCTCTGCAGTTTGCATATCAGCCCCATTTAGGAGTTGAAGATGCTGTCATCTGCCTGCTGCAACGAGCCCATCTGCACCTGGATGGTGGAGGAGATACTGTGAGAATCACTTTTTTTGATTTCTCCAGTGCCTTTAACACCATCCAGCCACTGCTGCTGGGCAAGAAGCTGCGGGTGATGGGGGTTGACAGCTCTGTGATCTCCTGGATTACCGACTACCTGACAGGCAGACCACAGTTTGTCAGGCTGGGCAGTGGTGGCTAGTGGTACAGGACCGCCACAGGGGACTGTGCTCTCTCCTTTTCTTTTTACCTTATACACCACTGACTTTCAGTACAACACTGAGTCATGCCACCTGCAAAAATTCTCTGATGACTCAGCTGTTGTGGGGTGTATAAGAGGAGGAGAGGAGGGGGAGTACAGGGCACTGGTAGACAGATTTGTGGAGTGGACGGAGAAGAATCACCTGAGGTTGAATGTCAGCAAGACCAGGGAGATGGTGATTGACTTCAGGAAGAGGAAGGCTCCTTTTCAGCCACTGCAGATTAGGGGGGAGGATGTGGGAGTGGTTGAGGACTACAAATATCTGGGTGTCAGGATCAGCAGCGGGTTGGACTGGAGATCCAACACCGATGCTGCGCACAAGAAGGGGATGAGCAGACTCTGCTTCCTGAGGAAGCTGAAATCCTTCAACGTGTGCAGCAGGATGCTGGAGCTTTTCTACCAGAATGTTGTCGCCAGCGCCATCTTCTTTGCTGCTGTCTGTTGGGGTAGCAGTATCAGGGCCAGAGATACCAACAGACTTGACAAGATCATCAAGAGGGCTGGCTCTGTAATTGGTCTCAGACCGGAGACCTTTGAGACAGTGGTGGAGAGGAAAACACTAAATAAACTGCGATCCATCATGGACAATCCTGATCACCCCCTCCACCACGCACTAGATAGACAGCGAAGCACTTTCTCCAGTAGACTACTTCAGCTTCGTTGTCGAACGGTCAGGTACAGGAAATCTTTCCTGCCACATGCAATTTCACTGTACAATAACTCATTATGATGTTGTATTCTGGTCATAGCTATGCTGCCACATTGCATCTTACAGGCTAACTGGTACATCACTTTTCACTCTGCTCCTGATAGTCCTTCTTTGTGCAATGGGATGATTCATGTGTTTATATGGGTCATCATATATTAAACTTTTATTTATTTATTTATCTATTTTCTACTCGTTTTAGTTTTGCTCTTAATATGAACCCTGAGTTTGAAATAAACATTTGAATTTGAATTTGAATTAAGCTATGATGTATATAGGTTTTATAGTCGTGTTAGTTTTTACTTTCCATGGGTAATCCCTTTGTCTGTCGTGTGTGTTTCTGTTGTTTGGCTGTCAACTGTCATGCTGCTGTTACACTGTAATTTCCCAGTTTGGGATCAATAAAGTACATCTATCTATCTATAATTGTACTGACAATACATTAGGGCTGGGGAATTCCACCTTAAATCAGCATCATGGTTTATTGAATCTTAGAATGGGCTTCATTGTCATTGTACAGTTGTACAGTACAACAAATTTGTGGGTGCTCCACCAGGCTACTGCGCAATAAAGTAAGAGAGAAGAATTTGAATTAAACACAGTTACAGAACACACGGTTAAACATATGACTAAAATAAAAATAACCCATAGGTATATACACAGGTATGGTAGTGGCTTCACAGATGGAACTTGTAATGACGAGGCGCACACACACCGGGTGTCAGTTAGAACTTTTACTTGTCACTTCAACTGCAACCAACCACTAACCACACAGTGGCTCAAGTACAACTCCTTTTATAGTTAGGTCATGGCCAGGGTCATACTGCCCTCTTGTGGTGACTCTATATAAACTTCACATATCAATACATCTCCCTTTTTTTTCAAGTAAAGGTCATGTCCAACTATAAACTTTTTCTCAAATTTCAATAACCCAAATAACTCCATTTCTTTTTACATCTTTGTCAACCTTGTACACTGAATCACAACTTTAACATTTCTCTGTTTACAACTCAACATCAACACATTTTTTTTTTTTTTTTTTCATTCATCTCAGTACTCCTTACATTTCCTCAATCAATCTTTTCGGTTTCACAATTTGCCTTTGTGAGCATCTCCTTTGTGTCACCTCAGTCTGTTCGTTAGTGTCTGTCTCTATGTTCTGGTTCTCAGCCATTTCTGGTTGTTCGGTTTGGTCGGGAATTGGCATGTTGCTTGTTTCACTGTCTGTGACTCTCAATTTGGTCTGAGGCACTTTCAGTAAGTGACGTCGGTTTCGCCTCATTGTTTTCCCATGCTCTGTGATGACTTCATATGATCTGGGAGTTGTTTCTTTGACCACTTTTGCCAGCGGTCCCCATTCTCCATCACATCTCACTCGCACAATGTCCTCATGTGCAAGTGGTCTCAGAGGTCGTGCTGTTCTGTTGTACAGTTCAGTTTGCCTCTCATCGCGCCTCACATCTCTCTTTTCCATCACTTGAGATGCTGATGGAAGTCGCGTTCTGAGTTTTCTGTTCATGAGCATTTCTGCTGGGGAAAGTCTATTCTCTAGTGGTGATGCTCGGTAATTCAGGATCGCCAGATGTGGGTCTTCTGCATTGTCTGCAGCCTTTTTCAGTATGCGCTTCATTATTTGCACCCCTTTCTCTGCTAACCCATTCGACTGTGGGTACAGAGGGCTTGAGGTCACGTGCTTGAACCCATATGTGTCTGCAAAGTCTTTGAAGCACTGACTCGTGAATTGTGGTCCGTTATCGCTTACAACAGTCATTGGAATTCCATGGCGTGCGAACATTGTCTTTGTATGTGCAATCACCTTTTCTGCTGTTGTGTCACTCAACCCTGCAAACTCTGGGTAGGTGGAATGATAGTCCATGACTAACAGATAGTCCTTGCCCTTAAGCTGAAATAGATCCATGCCCACTTTTCTCCATGGCCCTTGAGGCTTCTCATGGGGCCTCATAGGCTCCTTTGGCTGTTGATACCTGTGGCGCTGGCAAGTCTCACAGCGCTGCACATATGCCTCAATGTCCTTGTGCATGTTGGGCCAATACAAAACATCACGTGCACGTCTTTTGCACTTTTCAATACCCAAATGCCCCTCATGCACTAATTTAACCATTTCTGATCTCATGGAGGTAGGTATGACTATCCTTGTACCCTTTAACAGAACCCCATCTAACACAGACAGTTCACCTTTAAAGTGTTGGTAAGGCTTGTCAATCATAACCTGTCCTGGTTGATGTATCTGTTCCATTACTCTTTTTAGTTTCTCATCCTTTTGTGTTTCTTTCACTATCTTCGTCCATTTTGCATCTGACACTGGCATGTGTGCCTTAATAGAGTCTACATGTATTTGCACAGCTTCCTCTGTTGTGCTGCTGGTGTTGCTCAAGCTAGCCCTACTCAGCGCATCGGCTACAATTAGTTGCTTGCCTGGTGTAAACTCAAATTTCAAGTCATATTTCTGTAATCTTAACATTAGACGCTGGATGCGCGGTGGTGCGTCACCCAGTGGCTTCTGTGAGATAGCAATCAGTGGTTTGTGGTCTGTTTCTAGTATTACTGACCGTCCATACACATATTCATGAAACTTCTCACATCCAAACACTGCACCTAGAGTCTCTTTCTCTATTTGCGCGTAATTTTTTTCTGCGCTTGTCATGGTGCGCGATGCGTATGCGACTGGATACCACTCTGTGTCATGTTTTTGCAATAGCACAGCCCCTAGGCCGGCTTTGGACGCATCTGTGGACACTTTTAGCAGTTTGTCCTGATCATAGAATTTTAACACTAGCTCCTGTATTAGACTGCTTTTGAGCCACTCCCATTCTCTGGCATGCTCTGCCATCCACTGCCACATTGTATTGGTCTCTAACAAGCTTCTAAGAGCTATTGTGTTGGCTGATAAATTTGGGATAAATTTCCCCATGTAATTGACTAGCCCTAAGGCTCTTTGCAAGTCAGTTTTGTCCTGCGGTACTGGCAGCTCTGCTATGGCCCGCACTTTTTCTGGATCTGGTTGCACGCCTGCCCCAGATAACTTCTCTCCCAGGTATGTAATCTCCCGTACCCCGAATTGGCACTTACTCTTATTCAGTTTCATACCTGACTTTTGCGCCTGTGTGAGAACTCTAGCCAACCTTTCGTCGTGCTCCTCTTTTGTTTTTCCCCAGACTACCACGTCATCAAGAAAAACTCCCACCCCTTCTATTCCGTCAAACAATTGCTGCACAGTTCTATGGAAAATTTCAGGGGCTGAGCTAATCCCGAACGGTATTCGTAGAAAGCAATGCCTTCCGAATGGCGTATTAAATGTGCACAATTTAGCGCTTTCCTCATCGAGCACTATTTGGTAAAACCCAGATTTGGCATCTAATTTTGTGAAGTAACTTGCTCCACTCATTGTGCTGGTTATGTCAGATTTTGTTGGTAGCCTGTAATGCTCCCGCTGTATTACTTTATTTAGATCTTTCGGATCTATGCACAATCTCAAATCTCCATTTGGCTTCTCCACTATAACTAGGGAGTTAACCCATTCAGTTGGTTCTTCTATTTTTCTGACCACTCCGTCTGCTATCAGTGAGTCTAGTGTTTCTCTCAGCCTCTTTTTAAGAGCTATTGGCACTTTTCTTGCTGGATGTATGACTGGCTCTGCATTCTCTTTCAGCCTAATTTTTTGTTTGCCTGGTAGGCGGCCTATTCCTTTGAACACCTCTTTGTATTCTTTCACCCAGTCAGTGTGTTTGTGCCTACTTGTTGTAGCCTCTGCATTTTCTCGTGCTGTCATCTTGTCTGTATCAATGACATTCACCCTCTTGATCAGACCTAGCTGATCGCATGTTTTTAAACCCAAAATTGCTTGTCTATTTCCATCAACAAGTACAAACAATGCATTCACTGTCTTATCTCTGTTTGACAGTGTAACCCTGCACATTCCCTTAGTGGGTATTGGCTTATCGTCATATGTTCTCAGATTAATCTTTTTATCTCTTATTTTCGGTTTGTTTTTCAGTCTTTTAAAATCTTTCATTGGCAGGATGTTTACCTGCGCACCTGTGTCGAGCTTCAGTGACATGTCCGTGCCATTCATCTCCAAGCACACTATCCATTCGTCAGCGCTCGTCTCTCCCTCGATGGCGTCCACGTAAAACTGATCCTCTTCGCTGTCGCTCTTTTTCTCCACGAGTTGCACCCTCTTCTTCGAGAAGCAGGTCTTTGCGAAGTGATTTTTTCCGCCACACTTGCGACATTCCTTCCCGAATGCTGGACACTGCTTTGGCGCATGTTGCATTCCACACCGCTCACAGTTCCCGCGCGCGCGCTTTGCATCTCTTTTCCTTGCATACAACGTTCCTTTCGGCTTCGCACGCTGCACTGCATCGACTTCAGCAGTCTCTCTTTCCTTGCTGCTAAAAGTCTTTAATTGTGCCTTTGTACTCTCAGACGCTTGGCAAATCTGTATCGCTTTCTCCAGCGTTAAGTTAGTCTCTTTAAGTAATTGCATCCGCAATTTGTTGTCTTGGACCCCAATTACAATTTGGTCCCGTATCATTGACTCACTCAATGTTCCAAAGTTGCATGACTGACATTTCAACCGTAGGTCTGTGACATACAGCTCGATGGACTCTGACTCTTTCCGAAGTCTTTTTCTGAACACATACCTCTCGTACGTTTCATTCTTTCTCGGTGTGCAATAATCGTCGAACTTCTTCATTACGACGTCGAATTTGCCTTTTTCTTCTTCCATGAAGATGAATGTGTTGAACACATCTAGCGCCACTCGCCCTGCTACTGTTAGCAGTAATGCTATCTTCCTCTCCTCGTCACGGAGACCGATAGCTAGCGAATAAAGTTCAAAACTTTGTTTGAATGCTTTCCAGTTCTCGTTGACGTTACCGGTCAACTTTAACTCGTCCGGCTGTCGAAGAGCGTTCATCTTCGCCGTCGGTTCGTAGTTTTTATCCTGGTACCATGTAATGACGAGGCGCACACACACCGGGTGTCAGTTAGAACTTTTACTTGTCACTTCAACTGCAACCAACAACTAACCACACAGTGGCTCAAGTACAACTCCTTTTATAGTTAGGTCATGGCCAGGGTCATACTGCCCTCTTGTGGTGACTCTATATAAACTTCACATATCAATACAGAACTATGTACATAAGAGTGTGGAGTGTAGAACACACAATTGAGTAAAATGGCCTAAGGATTATGGAAAATATGCTCAGCAGTGATTTCACAGATGGGTCAGTATACATGAAAGTGCAGAGCCTCTGACCGTTTGCAGTTCAGATGGCCCAGGGGAAGAAACTGTTTGTCAGTCTGCCTGGAGGTGTGGGATCTGATCGATCTGAACCGTCATCTAGAGGGAAGCGGGTCAAACAGGTGGTGGGTGGGATGTGAGGGGTCTCCTGTGATGGCCTTGATCCTTCTAAGACAGGAGGATCTGAAAATGTCTTCCAGGGAGAGCAGAGGGCCACTGATAATTTTTGGGGCAGTGTTGATGACCCTCTGCTAAGCCTTCCTGTTCTCGGCCGTGGAGCCGGTGTACCCCACACCCAGACAGTAAGTGAGTACAGTTTTTATTTTTTTCCCTCCTTCTCTTCTCCCTTACAGTTTACTGACAAGGTTCAAAATTATTAAACAATATTACACAACAGTGCGGTATCATATCACTGCGGGTGTCATGAGTCTGAGCTCTAATTTCCCCTCTGAGCTCAGACTCAATTTATTTTCTGAGTTCTGGATGTCTGTTATTATGTTGTCAGTTCTTTGTATACATTTTGGTTTGTTTACTCTCAAAGCCCTTCCTCTTGCCCAGACACTCCCACCAACTACTCACGCTGTCTCCCTGCCATCTCAAGCTGTGAGTAGTTGATTAATCAGGTTACCTGCTCACTCAGCTCACACCTGCTGCTCATCTGCCTGCTGTTATCTGCTGCCACTATTTAAGGACTGCTGTTTTGTCTCTCAGTGCAGCAGCATTGTCTATTGAAGTATGTCTAAGGACTACTGTTCTCTAGTGATGGGTCCATGAGGCGTTATGATACGTTTCGACACATTGCAAAACTGTATTGATACTGTGTTGAAACTGTGTTGCTGAATACTGACACCTGCTGGACCTTAAAAATCCCTACAGGCAACCTAGTTGACAGACTCAACTGACACCGATTTGATGACCTAGTATATACAATAATATACTGCTAAAAAAAAATAAAACTGTCCACTTAGGAAGCAACACTGACAATCAATTTCACATGCTGTTGTGTGATTTTGTTGTCAGCACATTCAACTATGTAAAGAACAAAGTATTTTAATAATATTTCATTCAAATCTAGGATGTTATTTAGTGTTCCCTTTATTTTTTGGACCAGTATATAATTTAAGTCATTGTATTTTATATTGTATTATTTCATATCTTCATTTTAATTTCAAATATCATTGATATTTTTAGATACAGTCAATAAATTTGTATCACCGTTACAGGCCCAGTACCGTGGCTCTGAGAGAGATCCGTCGCTACCAGAAATCCATGGAGCTGCTCATCCGTAAGCTGCCCTTCCAGCGCCTGGTGAGGGAGATCGCTCAGGACTTCAAGACCGACCTGCACTTCCAGAGCTCTGCCGTCATGGCTCTGCAGGCCAGTGAGACCTACCTGGTGGGTCTCTTTGAGGACACCAACCTGTGCGCCATCCACACCAAGAGGGTCACCACCATCATGCCCAAAGACATCCAGCTGGCCCGCCGCATCCGCGGAGAGAGAGCTTAGACTTTCTGCTGCACATCCACCAACCACAATGCTCTGCACTGTGTGTCTATATATATTTATATTAATATGTACACTAGCTGTTCTTGTTTTTTCTTGCCTTCTGAGTGTTGCTCTGAGTGTTGCTATCCCTATGCTGTTGCAATCCTGGAATTTCCCCATTGTGGGACTAATAAAGGCTTATCTTATCTTAAATAATGTGAACATGTATCATAACGTGAAAATCTAAGTGAACATGTTGTGAATGAGGATGCTTGTGGACTGTGATTTTTTTTTTGATTTATTTATTGATTTATTTTTTTTACAAAAAGTTCTTTTTACAAATCTTTATTCAAAAAAATAAGTTTTTCCAAAGTTTTAAAATTCAGGCGGTTGCACTTTTTGGACACAACTTCTCCAGCTGTTGAAAATATATGCTCACATGGCACAGATGAGGCTGGAGTGCAGAGAAATCCTAACGCCAGCTGGAAGAGGTTTGGATAGCTGGCCTTTTGATTGTCCCAGTATCTCAGAGGATCCTGGGACCTGGCAATATTGCCCTCTGCCAGGTACCTCTGCACCTCCTGGATGGCATCAGCTGTGGCGTTTTTGGTCTGCCTGCCCACTTCGATGTCCAAAGGTTGCCAAAGGTTATCTAAAAAAAAACCTAAAAAAACCCAACAAATTGGCATTTTAGTACATGATTTCCAAACAACAACAAATTATGCTGAATAACATGCCTGAAGTGGGTGCAGACAGCTGTTGTGAAGACGGTCCCGGCTGGGGCTCATTTGTGCGTCCGATTACAGACGCACATTCTGCCCGCAGTCTACTGATGGCGTCATTGCACTTGGAGGAACTGCGGAACCCGAGTGATTTAAATCTGGGGTCTAGAAGTGTGGCTAGGGTCAACACACTTAATGACTCCAGGTTGGAAGCAGTGTCTGTGACTCGACGCTTCAGGTGTTCTTGTAGGTGTATGGCTGCCTGTGTGTGCAAGGTTGAAGCATTACGCTCTAGTGTAAGATGGAGCATTTTCATCATCAGGATGACCTTTGACCCTGACATTCGCCTCTCTTCAGACAACTCCACTGTAGCTTGATGGAAAGGAGCAAGCACAAGAAGTGCTTCTCCTATGATGGTATACTCATCAGCTGTAAGTGGAGTCAAATCGCTTTTTAGAGAGGCCAGAGATACCCACACTGGTTCCCTCTCATCATGTAGCCTTGACAACATTTCATATGTGCTGTTCCAGCGTGTTGGCACCTCATTGATAAGTTTCAGGCTTGGTTGTCCCATCTGTTGCTGCACTTGAGCGAGCTTCTCCTTGGCTGTAGTGCTTGATCTGAAGTATGTCACAATGTGCCTAGCTTTGTGTCTGATGGATTTAAGTGTGGGGATCTGATCACATGATTTACTAACTAATAAATTTAGACTATGTGCAATACAACTTGAGTGCCGAATTTGAAGCTGTCGAGTGGATGCAATCATGTTGGGTGCTGCGTCGGTCACAAGACACTTTACTTTATTGGTTATGGCCCAGTCCTCCATCATGCCCCTTTTGACTTGGGCCAAATTGTCAGCAGTGTGACTTTGTGGAAAGTATTGCACTCCCAACACAGACGTACACAACTGCAAATTCTCATTAATGTAGTGACCGGTAAGAGCCAAGTAAGCCTCCATGTTCACAGATGTCCACATGTCAGCTGTTATACTCACTGCCACAGCTTGCTGTACTTCCTTTTTCACTCGTTCCCGTTTCTCCTTGTACTTTTTCGCCACCATTTGTTTGATGGTCTGAAAATTACACCAAGTCAAACCAAAAGCAAATCCATATATTTAAATTAAAGATTAAATAAATTGGATATATCAACTACTACTTTAGACAATTTCCACAAACCTTTCTGGTTGGCAAAACATATGAGGGCTGAAGGGCCTGAACCAGTTCCCTGAACCCTTCACTCTCCACAATGCTGAGGGGCTGGCAGTCCTTCACCATGAAATTCAGCAGAGCCTCATCCAGCATCTGCTTCCTGGAAGCTTGATGGTTAAAAATGAAGTCAAAAATAAATTAATAGGAATTAATTATCAATAAAACAACTGTGAGTAAGTAGTAGTAGGGCTGTATACCTGCGTCTATCCTGGGTGTATCCAGGACTTCATTTTCATGCCTGGCCCTATAATGCCTCAGCATTGAGGAGGTGCTCTTGTTGAAATACGACAGCTCTGTTGAACAAATGTGACATTTAGCCTGCAGAAAATATGAAGAGTAAACTGAGAGTCACTTTCAAATGAATTTGAATTCAGATAAATCAGGTGGAAACTCTGAGAGGAACAGGATGAAACAACAAGGAAATTAAAACAAAGAAAATAGTATTTTAAAAATACTATATTTTTTGGAAATACCTCATTTTCCGATATCAGATCAAAATGGTCCCACACGGTGGAAACTCTGAGAGGAACAGGATGAAACAACAAGGAAATTAAAACAAAGAAAATAGTATTTTAAAAATACTATATTTTTTGGAAATACCTCATTTTCCGATATCAGATCAAAATGGTCCCACACGGTGGAAACCTTTCTTTTGCCTTGACGCTACTGCTCGTGCTCCATAATTCGTGATAAATTTGTACAAGGACCGTCCGCAACACATATGCGTCTTTGGGCAAATGCATCCCCGTTGACAGATGCGCTTCCTTATAAACGCGGGCGCGTCAGTGTTTCGACGCCCTAGCGTCACGTGACCGATACAGTCCCTGTATCGGTAGTTCATGTATCCATTTCTGCATATGATAGACACAGGGGGATGTGTTGTAATTACATGTGTGGAATGACCTCACGTCTCAGAAGAGGACAATGAGTCTCCACCGCCTGCAGAGAGCAACGAGGAGATGGAGGAGCGGCGGTGCAGACCTGAAAAGACTTCCTGACCCCCGGGGTTCAGACGAAGGAACGGGAGGACATCGGAAGGATATGACAAGGACGTGTGAAGTTGGCTTTTGTGGTGTAATGCATAATGTGTTGGCTTTTGTTGTGTGATGCATAAGTATGGGGGTCTGACTGTGATCAGCCTCTTTCTGCTTCTGCCTTGGAATGAGACATGTTGGGGATGTGAAGCCGACATTAAATCTGATTTATAAAATCACTCAGCTTCTTCATTTCATGCTCCCCACATTGGTGACCAGACGTGAGAATGGACGAAAGGCGTTCTCCCGTTGCAGACTCGTCGGGGGCGGCCCAAGCAAGCGCCGTCGCCATTAAGCTCCCAGAATTCTGGCAGAACGAACCGAACTCGTGGTTCAAGCAGGCTGAGGCACAGTTCGCGCTCGCAGGGGTGACGACGGATGAAACCAAGTTCTACCACGTCGTCGCCAGGCTTGACGCCGCCACAGCGCAATGCGCGCGGGGCGTGATACAGCAGCCGCCCGCCAGCGGCAAATACGAGGAGCTGAAGGCTACTCTCATCGAGAGCTTCGTTCCCTCGGCCGAGGAAAGGGCCAAGAGACTACTGGCGATATATGGCCACGGTGGGCGCAGACCGTTGGCCCTGATGGAAGACATGCTTCAGCTGAGAGAGACAGACAATGACAACTTCCTCTTTCAGCACATCTTCCTCAGCACTCTCCCGACGCACATGAGAGGGACTCTGGCCAGCATGAGTTGTAAGACCCAGCAGGACTTCCGCGCGCTTGCCCGAGAAGCACAGCGACTCCTCAACTCCTGCGGCGAGCAGATGGCCACAGCAGCAGCGGCGGACCTCGGTGCGGAAGCCCAGGACATCAGGGAGCCAGACGCAACGGATCAAACCCTGCCCACCATGGCAGCGACGCGGCCGCGACGCAACAGACGAGACGACCTCTGTTACTACCACCGGCGATTCGCTGAGAGGGCATACAAGTGTGTACCACCTTGCAGGTTCAAGAGCTCGGGAAACTCCAAAGCCGGGAACCGTTAGCAGCTACGGTTCTCGGCGAGGCCAACAAGCTGCTCTACATAACTGATGAAGGCTCCGGGCGGCACTTCCTCATAGACACCGGAGCTCAAAGGAGCTTCATCACCCCGTCCAATGCTGACCGGGTGGCTGGACCCCGCGGCAGCGGGGCAATGGCAGTGAACGGCTCAATCATCAGCACTTATGGTATATAAGTGAACTGAATATCACTCTCTCACTCTCTTTTTGACCACTCTGATGACTTGCTGCTGACTAGAGACACAGGGCTCGCTCCAGCGCGCTCTCACAGCGCTGGAGTGAGTCTCGTGATGGTGGATGAATAAAACACCCTTTTAAACTTCAGTTCGCCGTGTCCTGCCTGCACTTATTCCGCCGCTGCACACGGGGTAACCCTGCGTCTCTAGTCAGCAGCAAGTCATCAGAGTGGTCAAAAAAAGAGTGAGAGAGTGATATTCAGTTCATTTATATACCCAGCTAGACAATGCATGCATGGCACATTAGCATCACAGTACAGCAGGAATGCATGGGACATTTACATGAGAGTCACACATATCAATAGCAGGATTACTGGCGCCGGAATTCCTCTCTGCTCTGGAGCTGTAGGACAAAAGAGGTTGCAAGGCACATCTACATATTGATATCAGTCCATACATCTCACTGTTCTGCTAATTGCTCCAGCTGAGCGCTCTGCTTGTCCGTAGGCTGTGGGGGTCACCCACAGTTTCAACTTTTCTGGGGATTAGACACCCAACTTCCTCCAGCACACAAACTCAGGATCCAGATAAGCAAGTTCATATTTACTGGGTTTACATGAAGGCGTTTCTTTGGAGGAACTGACTTTTCTCCTCCGGGGTGCAGGAACAGGACCCACACATGGTCTAAAGTCAGCCCTGTGGACACGTTTCATTGGCCCACCTTCTATGGACTCCACTGTGTGTGCTGTACCTTGTACACTATCTCAATTGCCCTATGAACAATTGGACTCCAAGCATCCTGAATCTTGTTTCTGCCTAAAGGTCTGTGGCGAAGGCAGACTAATTGACCCACGTCAGCTGGAGGGCAATACACTTCGTGTCTGTCTAGCTCAACAATTTCTGATGCTTTCTGCTCTGCATATGCTCTAGCTCTAGCATGTGTTTCACTCAGATGTTCCTGATGGACTAATAGCCAATCATGTCTAGTCTGCACTGGTTCCTGCCTAACAGAGCATCAACAGCTACCGTAACCTCGGATGAACTCCGAAGAGAAGATAATATGGTGAGTAACAAGTGGTAACATTATAGGCATGGACTAGCTCGACTAACTGTTCTGGCCAACAACATTTTTTTCTCAGGGGGCAGAGTATGCAAGAGATCATAGAGGGTGCGATTGAATCACTTGCACTGAGTATTGCCCTGAGGATGGTGTGGTGTTGTGCAAGTTTTCTTTACACCAAACATTTTGCACAGTTCTGAGATGACTTCACTTTAGAAATTCCTGCCCTGATCAGAATGCACTCTCTGAGGAACACTACGCTTCATGAACCATTCATGATAGAGAATATTAGCTGTGGTGTCCGCTTTCTGATCACAAGTAGGGAAAGCATGAGTGAATTTTGTAAATATGTCGGTCACCACAAGGACGTTTTCTCTACCATCTGAAGCAGGCTCTAAAACAATGAAATCAACGGCAACTACCTTGAAAGGCCGTGTAGCTAGGAATGACTTCATTGGAGCATGTATTTTAGGTTGTGGCATTTTAGTTAGGACACACCTCTGACATTTTTTGATCCACTGCTCCACGTTGTCATATATTCCTATCCAGAAAGACCTTCGTCCGAGCAGATTGTGGGTCCTTTCTATCCCCTGATGTCCTATGCTATCATGTACGCTCTCAAGAACTGAGTCCTTCAAACAAGTAGGTAGCAGCAGCTGTTGGCATTCACCTGCATGTATCATCTATCACATGATACAGTAGGCCATCCATCTCCCTGACTCGTGGCCACTGCTTTAGTAGAGATATCACAAGCTGAGGCAATGCTGCCCTTTCCTGACTGACAGGCTTTTGTCCCCTGTCCCAAAACTCTTTGAATGTACCAAGTGTCGGAGCTCTGTGTTGAAATTTGCGTAGCTGCTCTTTAGAATATCCAGGAAAAGTAGTGGTGTTTACCTGTGTTTCAGTGTCACCACTGCCCTGCTGCTTAGCTTCTGAAGCACGACCCTGTCTCACAGCACTTGGTACCAACAGTACCCAACTCTGGGTCCAAAGCTGTTCCCATCCTGACATTGCAGATGGCAACACAATCATCAAAATCGCTGTCATCCGGGTGTGGCTGAGGCTCCCCTGCTAACGGCTGCCTAGACAGAGGATCTGCAGCAGTATTGCGGCGCCCAGGGAGATACTTGACATCGAGATCAAAAACTGCCAACTGAGCAACCCATCACTGCTGAATAGCGTCTAACTTTGTGGTGTTAGGGTGGCACAATGGGTTGTTGTCAGTCAACATCGTGAACTTGGAGCCTAGTAGATAACCCCTGAACTTTTCATAAACTTCCCACTTAAGGGCCAGTAGTTCAAGTTTCATATTATTATAGTTGCAGTCATTTCTCTCAGCATTAAGTAGCCTTCTGCTAGCATATGCTATTACCCTTTCCCTTTTGTTCAGCTGTTGGTATAGGACTGCACCTAGTCCACAACTACTAGCGTCCATCTCCAGTATGCTCAAGTATGCTTTTCAGAGGCATCAGCCTCTGAAAAGTGGCTTGTCCACTGCACACTCTGAAAGGCATCCAAAAATATTCTTACAGCCCAAATGGCCAGCTTCGTGTATGGCCACCTGGTGGTACCCATTCACGAGATCTATGGTAGAAAAGAATTTGGCACCACGCAGAGCATCCAAACATCCATCAGTGCACGGTAAGGGAAAAGCATTGCATCAACTCTTGAAGTTCAGTTTCCTATAGTCCATGTACAGACGGACACCACCATCAGATTTTTGGACTAAGACCACCGGGGGAAGCATAAGCACAAGTACTTTCCTGAATAACACCCTTTTTCAGTAGCTTGGTGATGTGCTCCCTGACCTCAGCATAGTGTGTGGATAGTACACAACAGTATGGCTGCACAACAGGCACATCATCCTCAAGGTGTATCTCGTGCTTGACTCGGTCAGTGTACCCTAGGTTCTCATCCTGTAAAGCATATGTGTCAAATTCAAGGCCCGGGGGCCACATCCGGTCCGGCGTACAATTATATCCTTCCCACAAGATCATTTTATATAGATCTATTATTGTTATTAATGGCCTGGCGATCTTGGGGTCTTGTTCACGAGTGAGGGGAAAATGGAGCGAGAGATCGACAGACGGATTGGAGCAGCATCTGCAGTGATGCGGACGTTGTACCGGTCTGTTGTGGTGAAGAGGGAGCTTAGTCCTAAGGCAAAGCTGTCGATTTACCAGTCAATCTACGTTCCTACTCTCACCTATGGTCACGAGCTTTGGGTAATGACCGAAAGAACGAGATCACGGATACAAGCGGCTGAAATGAGCTCTCTCCGTAGGATTGCTGGACTCACCCTCAGAGATAGGGTGAGGAGCTCAGTCATCCGGGAGAGGCTCAGAGTAGAACCGCTGCTCCTCCACATTGAAAGGAGTCAGTTGAGGTGGTATGGGCATCTGATTAGGATGCCTCCTGGACGCCCCCCACTTGAGGTGTTTCAGGCACGTCCCACTGGGAGGAGACCCTGGGGCAGACCCAGGACTCGGTGGAGAGACTATGTCTCCCAGCTGGTCTGGGAACGCCTTGGTATCTTCTCTGAAGAGCTGGAGCAGGTGGCTGGGGAGAGGGAAGTCTGGGCTTCTCTACTTGAACTGCTGCCTCCGCGACCCGGACCTCCGGAAAAGCGGTAGAAGATGGATGGATGGCCTGGCGATATGAAGTGCTGATAACACACAAACTATAGATCCCATAATGCAGCGCAACAGCTGCCTTGCCGAACAATAGGTTACCCGGGAACATTCCCGCATCAATCAAGTCAAGCGTCTGTTGCTGTATACAACCCTTTCACAATGGTGAAAAGAAAAGTTGATTCTGAAAACAGAGCCTTTCAAAACTGATGGGAGGCTGAGTATATGTTTACTGACATTGCCGGTAAACCCGTGTGTCTTATTTGTGGAGCTAATGTGGCTGTAATTAAGGGATTTAATCTAAGACAGTACTACGAGACAAAACATCAGGATAAGTTGAAAAACCTGAATGCAGAGCAGAAGCTACAGAAAGTAGAAGAGTTAAAGAAGAATCTGACATCTCAGCAGATGTTTTTCACCAGAGCGAAATCACAAAGTGAAGCTGCTGTGAAAGCAAGTTTTATTGTGGCAGAGGAGATAGCCAAATCAGCCTGGCCATTTACCAAGGGAGAGTTTCTGAAGAGCTGCATGATGAAGGTGTGCGACGTCTTGTGTCCAGACAAAAAGCAGATGTTGGCAAATGTAAGCCTGAGTAGAAATACAGTTGCTGATCGGGTTTGTGAGATGGCCACTGATTTAAGAACACAGTTGATTGAAAGAAGCAAAGACTTTATTGCATACTCTCTTGCTGTGGATGAAAGTACTGACATGACAGACACTGCACAGGTGGCCATCTTCATCCGTGGAGTGGACTCCAATTTGTGCGTTACAGAGGAAATACTGGACATTAAATTGATGCACAGGACAATGACAGGAAAAGATATTTTTGAAAACGTACGTCAAAGCGTAACCAACATGAAACTGCCCTGGGACAAACTTATTGGACTTACAACAGACGGAGCACCGGTGATGTGCGGTGAAAAAAGTGGACTAGTGGGAAAGATGCGGGTAAAGATGCAGGAGGAGAACTGTACTGGTGAGTTGACAGCATATCACTGCATCATACATCAGGAAACGCTGTGTGGTAAAGTGTTAAAAATGGAACATTTAGTGAGCACTGCAACGCAAACCGTAAACTTTATCTAAGCTAAAGGTTTAAATCACCGGCAATTTCAGTCTTTGAGAGAAATAGATTCAGAGTTTGCCGACATTCCTTATCATACAGAGGTGCGTTGGCTGAGTCAGGGAAAAGTTCTCAATAGAGTTTTTGAGCTCAGCAAGGAAATCTGTTAGTTCATGGACAGTAAAGGAAAAGACTCCACAGTTTTGCGGGATGAGAAGTGGAAATGTGAGTTGGCATTTCTGACTGACATAAGAACTCATCTCAACGTCTTGAACCTTCAGCTACAGGGACGTGACTGCATGATCATTGACATGTATGATGCACTGAAGGCATTTCAAGTGAAGTTGCTCTTATGGGAGACACAAATGCACCAGTGCAACTTGCCTCACTTTCCCTGTTGCCAAGTAATGTTGAACCAAGTTGGTGCAACGATGTTCCCTAATGCACACTTCGCTGATAAACTAAAGCCTGTGTTGTAAGATGTGCCTAATGCAGGTGTTTAGAAAGGACAGCTCAGTGCGTGAACGTGAGTGAGTGCGTGCGCGCAGCCGAGGCGCGCCCCAGGGGTGTGTGGAATGGCCCCCGACGAGTGAACGGTGTGTATAATTTGGTGCGGATGAGAGACAGAGAGCGAGGCGACCGGAGCAATTAGAAATGGTTGCTAATAATATTGCAGTCTGTGAATAAAGCCCCGGCGCTTCAGCAATACGGCCTGTGTCTCTGTGTACCACCATATCTCCTGTTTAACAAGAGTGAGGTTTACTCGGGAGTTGACCCCGGAGGAGGAAAAGCTGCCTCCGGCCCTGGAGAAGACAGATCTCCCCTGCGTCCCCCAACCACGGTTAGGAGACGAGAAGCAGGAACGGTTAACACTGGCGACCACGAAGGGACTCTCACGTTGTTAAGAGGGTGGTGAGTACCAAAGAAAAGGACAGCGGCAGCTGGGCCGAGTGACTGTGATGGCAGCTAAGCTAATGAGACATGGCGGCCGCTCGCTATCCCGCCGATATCTACAAACAAGATACTAACTACTCAAACCCGTTCATGTCGCTGGCTAATCGTCAGGAGTGCAGACGAGGTGCTGTGAGGGCTCATGAATGTCGAGCTGAGACGAAGTGTGGACATTGTGGCCCATTTCTGTGTGATGAGAGCTGCGCGGGCGCACCTGTTGATGGAGAGGATTTGTTCGCGCCATTCGGCAGCCCCGCGCAATTTGCCACCAGCTGTGGAAGGGGACCCGGGAGACCAGGACCTCAGCCTGTACAACCTGTTCGCTACCGCCTCCAGTGATGGCCCCAGCAGTTCTCGGCCATCCACTCCACCTGCTAATGCCCCCAATGTGATCGGGTCTCTTCCACCCACTCCTTCCCATGTGATATTTGGCCATGGTGGGGGTGCGGTGGGAGAACCACGCCATCAGGCCCAGCACGTGTCACGGCCCAAACGTCGGCGCAGAGGACCGGACCGTTACGGGGACTGGGTTACTGAGTGAACCAACTGTGGTAGTTCCTGTTTGCACTAGAGACTCTCCAGTTCACATTTTTGGACTCTAGTCTGGTTTTAATGTCCTATATGTTTGTTTAAAAAAAAAAAAAAAGCTGAAGTAACAATGCTTTCATATACCAACATGCACTTGATTCCATTTGAATGTGTTGTATGCTGATTAGTTGTTCAGTAATACTCCGGTCGCCTAGAAATAGGTTTCAGAATGTAATGTACTCCTTGTTTAATTAGAAACAATGGTATTTCAATGTATTTGCCCCTCACATTTTCACTGCCAAATGAGCTAGTTTTACCACTGCATAGATACTCGTAACCTACCTACCTATTTGAATCCCTGTTATATATTGGATACTGCTACTGCTAGGCGTACGAATGTAGAGAGTGTGTACCAATTTTATATGGTTTGGATGGAATGGAATTAGTGTTAATTGCCAATCCATGGTGGGGGTAGTGTTGTAAGATGTGCCTAATGCAGGTGTTTAGAAAGGACAGCTCAGTGCGTGAACGTGAGTGAGTGCGTGCGCGCAGCCGAGGCGCGCCCCAGGGGTGTGTGGAATGGCCCCCGACGAGTGAACGGTGTGTGTGATTTTGGGCGGATGAGAGACAGAGAGCGAGGCGACCGGAGCAATTAGAAATGGTTGCTAATAATATTGCAGTCTGTGAATAAAGCCCCGACGCTTCAGCAATACGGCCTGTGTCTCTGTGTACCACCATATCTCCTGTTTAACAAGAGTGAGGTTTACTCGGGAGTTGACCCCGGAGGAGGAAAAGCTGCCTCCGGCCGTGGAGAAGACAGATCTCCCCTGCGTCCCCCCAACCACGGTTAGGAGACGAGAAGCAGGAACGGTTAACACCTGTTTTCCACTAGCCCAGCACACCTCGGTACGGTTCGATTCACTTCAGTACGGCTCGGAATGCTTCTGTCTCCATTAGCACAGTGTTGCGGGGCAGCAGCAGATTCTCAGCGAGGCGGGGCCACACTCCCATGATGTTATGCACCGGACTGAGTCCTTATTTACACGAGACAAAAAATGGAGGATCCAAGGATTATTGCCTTGCTCGCTCTGTGGTTTTATCTCACAATTAATTTTATCTCATAATTAAGCTGCAACAACACAAGTCACTTTTGTTTTGAATTAACTGCCAAATGACCTAGAAATAATGAGCTTGAAACTTGTTTTTATTCGTATTAAATAATGAGACGGTGGCACACTGTCCAAGACCACATCCTAGGGCATTTTGGATGTACTGAATTAAAAAAATTCATGTTTTTCACCTTCAGGTCAACGTTTGGAACAACAGTATTATTATTTTCCGTTTAGATGATGCTACACTCCTTCTAAAGTATTGTAAATCTCTGAATTTGGAATGCCAATAGAACATTCAATTTACATATACTTGTACCTTTGACTTGGTGCTAATTTTTTATGATATTTCAATAAAAAGAACAGAAAGCTTACAAAAAGATTTCTTTTTTGGTCAAGTTAAAAATTACATTACCTTTACAATGGTTGACCCTCAGCATCATTTTGATCAGACTAGGCAATGGAATTTCTATGTAATTATACTGTTTTATAATTCAGTGTTATAACAGACAAACCACACTTTCCAAAACAATTCCATTTTATTATATACAAAATAATAAAATGGGGACGAGGGGGATGACTCGCCTATCACAGGGGCTGAGGTCGCCAAGGTGGTTAAAAATCTCCTTGGTGGCCGGGCCCCGGGGGTGGACGAGATTCGCCCCGAGTACCTCAAGGCCCTGGATGTTGTTGGGTTGTCATGGTTGACACGCCTCTGCAACATTGCGTGGAGGTCGGGGGCAGTGCCTTTGGCATGGCAAACCGGGGTGGTGGTTCCTCTCTTCAAAAAAGGGGACCGGAGGGTGTGCTCCAACTTTAGAGGGATCACACTCCTCAGCCTCCCTGGGAAGGTCTATGCCAAGGTACTGGAGAGGAGAGTCCGGCCGTTGGTCGAACCTCGGATTCAGGAGGAGCAATGTGGTTTTCGTCCTGGCCGTGGCACATCGGACCAGCTCTTTACCCTCTCGAGAATTCTTGAGGGTTCGTGGAAGTTTGCCCAACCAGTTTACATGTGTTTTGTGGACTTGGAGAAGGCATTTGACCGCGTCCCTCATGGATTTTTGTGGGGGGTGCTTCGGGAGTATGGGGTATCGGGCTTGTTGTTACGAGCTATTCGGTCTCTGTACGACCGTTGTGAGAGTTTAGTTCGTATTGCCAACACTCGGTCGGAGTCATTCCCAGTGAGAGTTGGACTCCGCCAGGGCTGCCCTTTGTCACCGGTCCTGTTCATAATTTTTATGGACAGGATTTCTAGGCGCAGCCAGGGAATGGAGGGTGTCATGCTTGGTGACCACAGGATCTCATCTCTGTTGTTTGCAGATGATATTGTCCTGTTGGCTTCATCCAGCAATGACCTACAGCTCTTGCTGGGACGGTTTGCCGCTGAGTGTGAAGCGGCTGGGATGAGAATCAGCACCTCCAAGTCCGAGTCCATGGTCCTCAGCCGGAAAAAGGTGGATTGTCCTCTCCGGGTTGGGGACAGGCTCCTGCCCCAAGTGGAGGAGTTTAAGTATCTTGGGGTCTTGTTCACGAGTGAGGGGAAAATGGAGCGAGAGATCGACAGACGGATTGGAGCAGCATCTGCAGTGATGCGGACGTTGTACCGGTTTGTTGTGGTGAAGAGGGAGCTTAGTTCTAAGGCAAAGCTGTTGATTTACCAGTCAATCTACGTTCCTACTCTCACCTATGGTCACGAGCTTTGCGTAATGACCGAAAGAACGAGATCGCGGATACAAGCGGCTGAAATGAGCTTTCTCCGTAGGATTGCTGGATTCACCCTCAGAGATAGGGTGAGGAACTCAGTCATCCGGGAGAGGCTCAGAGTAAAACCGCTGCTCCTCCACATTGAAAGGAGTCAGTTGAGGTGGTATGGGCATCTGATTAGGATGCCTCCTGGACGCCTCCCACTTGAGGTGTTTCAGGCACGTCCCACTGGGAGGAGACCCCGGGGCAGACCCAGGACTCGGTGGAGAGACTATGTCTCCCAGCTGGTCTGGGAACGCCTTGGTATCCCCTCTGAAGAGCTGGAGCAGGTGGCTGGGGAGAGGGAAGTCTGGGCTTCTCTGCTTGAACTACTGCCTCCGCGACCCGGACCTCCGGAAAAGCGGTAGAAGATGGATGGATGGATGGATATATACAAAATATTAAAATAAAAAAAAACTTTGCAACACAACATGAAGGTTAATCGACATTTTATGCACGCCGACCACTGAGTGCTGAGGCTCGGTAGAATTAATCCGTCTCTGCCAGCTGTGGGTCAGGAAGGCTCGGTTGAATAATCCGTGCGGGCTGTCGCGGCGGACGCGTGGGATGATTCTACAAGGAAAATGCACACAATAAAATACAGCACGAAATATATACAGAAAAGACAATAGTTTTTAACAAGAATACATAAGCTTATTTCAGCGTATTGTTCACATGAATAATTACAATAAAAGCTTTAGTCCGCAGTGTGCTGCAATAAAGCAGCGATCCATCCACAAATGAACAGCTTTTTTATTGCATAAATAAACTGAGCGTCTTACCGAATATATCTGCGAAAAAACGCACAATAAAAAAAAATTAAAACTCACCATTAAAGGACTCCGATGTCGAGACCTCCCGGTATATTTTTTCATTCCGGGCGGCTCCGTCTAACTCGCGCTGAATACGTTCGTCTGACAATGCAGTGAGCAGACACTGCAGCTCCTTACTGGTCCATGGAACACCCTTATTACGCAAAGCCATTTTTGATAGAGAATAAATGAAAATAGCACAGCAATACACTGAAAAGGAACTGCCAACAGTGGTTGCGTACTGAGTAAAGGCGGTCGTGAAGATTTTTTTTTTTTTTTTTTTAAACTTTATTGAGAAGGTCGTGAAGATTTGGTAGATGAGGAGGAGGAGAGGGGCGGTTACAACCTGACCAATCAGCGCCGGTTACGACCTGACCAATCAGCGGTGACCAGTCTGTTAACGTCACAACACGGCACAGCTCAGCACTGCTGTACCCTGCCCTGGAGCGGGGCTGAGAATTGCGGCTGTTAAACCGTGTTGGGGCTTGTGGAAAAGCGTACAAAGCGTGCTGAGCCGTCCCGTGTCGCGCTAAAGCGTGCTAGTGGAAAAGGCCCTTAAGCGCACTTCGCACTGAGTTCTCACGGCGCTTTGGAGACTTTGAAGCACAAAAAAGGAATTTCGAGCTGCTTCGCAACCCATTTGCCATCGACGTGGAAACTGCACCTGTACAGATTCAGATGGAGCTGATAGAGCTGCAGTGTAATGGGTCACTAAAGGCAAAGTACGACACTGCAGGGCCCGCACAGTTTATTCGCTCCATTCCTGAAGCAATGCCTCAGCTCCGTCTACATGCAGCTCAAACCTTGTGCATTTTTGGTAGCACATATCTGTGTGAGAAGCTGTTCCCAGTGATGAAGATTAACAAAACAGCACACAGGAGTCGTCTCACTGATGAACACCTGCAGTCCATCCTGAGAATCTCCACAACACAGAACCTTACACCAAACCTAAACAAACTTGTTGCGAAGAAAAGATGCCAAGCATCCAGCTCTGACAAAATGACATAAGAGCAAAGAAAACTGAATGTTTTGATTTGTTATTTTAACTTTTGCTGAAAAGCACAAATTTTATTTATATTTCCAGGGTTTTTTGGACCATGTTCATATTTTGAATTTGTATGATTTTGACAGGAGATATTTTTATGGAGAGCAAAATATTTCAAGATATTTAAAGTTTAAGTTTATTTTTTATAAAATAGCACAATAGCAAAGAAAACTGAATGTTTTGATTTGTTATTTTTACTTCTGCGGAAAAGCATGATTTTTATTTAGTTTTTTCAGAGTTTTTTTGCAGCACCTTCATAGTTGTAACTTGGATAATTTTGACAAGAGATATTTTTATGGAGAGCAAAGTATTTTAAGTTATAAAAAGTTTAAGTTTATTTATTCTGGAATAATATTCCTGTCTGTTTTTATTCATATTTATGTTCAAAAAAACATTTAGTTTTAGTGTGTTCAGTAAATGTTTATCCTGTTCGGCCCGCAACCTAAAGTGTGCTTTGAGTTTTGGCCCCCTGTGCAACTGAGTTTGACATCTCTGCTGTAGAGCAAAGACCTCTGCATACTGAGATAGGAGTACAGCTAACTTTGCCTTCTCCTCTTCTGTACCACCTATATGCAACTGGCTCAGTACCGATGGAAAGTTACTATCTGCTGTCAGTTTCTCTTTCTGACCAACAGTCACTTCTTCCTGGTCAGCAGAGATACACTGGAAGCGCACTTCTGCCTGATCAATGTCCACACATTCAACACGGGACAACATGCCTAATCTGGTTCGGGGATGTAACCACACATCCTCCTGTGAGAAATTAACTACGTGTACTGGAAACACAGGTCTAGTAGTCTCTACAAATGTGGACACTACAACAAGACCACCTGGTAATGATGTCTGGCTTGGCTCTAAAAGCAGGTGGGAAACATCACAAGAGCCTGCTTTGATACCCTTTGCATACACTGTAGAGACAGAACAAGAAGGTACATGGACTGCATTTCTGCCCAAAATCGTGGCTGTGGATGCCTGGTGTACTACCTCACTAGTTTGGACTTGCTGAAATGCTTCATTCCAATCTGGATCAAGTTCACCCCCAAGGGTTGTGTCAAACTCAGCCGCAATTAACTGCTTGCATCTTTTTATGATATTTCTTCCAAGGAGACCTGGAATTTTTCCCTGAAAACTCTTTACCCCTGGTAGTTTTAACTCTTCACCTTCACTCAGTCACCCCATTGGGACTGGGTCTTTGACAACTAAAAATCCACACTCAAATATGTTTACACTCATAGCTTGCATGTCAAGCTCAACATAACCCATATAAGGAATGGGAAGAGCATTTGCAGCGGTTAACTTGAGCTACTTGGCAGTTGGAATAACATCCTCCTCTTTGTTCAGTAGGTGTTGTCTAAAAAATGGCTTCATGTATCCAACAGGCATCTGACTGAAACCCCACCAATCTGAATTGTGACTTCCCGACACTCACCCACTGCTCGCTCAAGAAAGTATTCACAGCTAAGAGTTCTAGAGCCTTTGGTCTCGCCTTGGATCACCCGGCTCACGGCAACCGAGGGGGCTAGTTTTCTTATATCGATGCATCTTTTATCACAGGCTGGTTTTCTGGACAGCGGTTGATACACCCCCTTGCAATATGTCCCACCCCTTTGCATTTAAAGCAAATATCATTTCCATCAACTGTAAACTGGGGCTTTAGTCGAAGTTTTGTTCCTTTGTCTCTGTGAGGTTTCTCTTTAAGAGCAAGACCCTCTTTCAATGCAATGGTTAACTCTCCAGTGGCTTTGCCCTCTGACCACCTTAATGATGTCTTTTTAGAGTGGCAGACTGCTTCTGCTGTATGGAACCAAAACACTGGCCCTCTTCAATTCAATTCAACTTTATTTATATAGCGCCATTTCACAACAACAGTCATCTCATAGCACTATCAACTGTAGGGGGGACCCCCACAGTTGCAGAAAGACCCCAGCAATCAGGCAATCCCCTGTGAGCAAGCACTTGGCGACGGTGGAGAGGAAAAACTCCTTTTTAACAGGAAGAAACCTCCAGCAGAACCAGGCTCAGGGAGGGGCAGTCATCTGCTGCGACTGGCTGGGGGATGAGGGGATAGAGAAGAAGAAAAGAACAGACATGTAGAGAGCAAACAGCACGATGGGGACTCAATCTATGGGAGAGAACAAACAAATTTTAATGACCAGCAAAAAAAAATATTTCATTGAGAGTGAGGAAAGGAGTGAGGCCCAGTGCATTACTGGAGGTCCCCCGGCTGACTAAACCTATTAGCAGCATAACTAAGGGAGGGTTCAGAAACACATGATCCCTCCCTAATTGTAGGCTATATCAAAAAGGTAGGTTTTAGCCCTATTCTTAAAAACAGAGATCGAGTCTGACTCCCGAACTTCCCGGATATTGTCACACACTACCTGCCTTTTCTTGGCCGCCTTAGTGTTACAGGGCTTGTCTTCCATGGACCAAGCAATGGCCTCTTCATGAACATCTAGAAGTGTGGATTGGGGATTATTCCTAACTATTTTCCTCACTTCCCTTCTCAGAGAGGAATTCTGCATGACCTCAATGAATTGGACAGCAATTTTAGCATTAGGCATTGCATCTGGTCTTTGTTTTAAAGCTACCCGTAAAATCTAAGAGAGTGCATGTGAATGCTCCTGAAAATCATCATCCTCTATGCGGGCGGCCATAATGCTTCTAACAGGTGAGCTACAGTACGCTTGTCAGCGTAAGCTTCCCTTACCAAAGTGAACAACTCACTGGGATCTGTAGGTATGGCATACATACACAGTCTGACCTTCTCTAAGACCAATTATCTTAGCAGAGACAGAATGAAATCAACATTGTTCTCTGCATTCTGGCCTCTAGCTTTAATAACACAATCTACCTCCTCAATAAACTCATCAACAGAGTGACCATCCTTAGTAGAATCCCCGCTAAAAGGCTGAATGTGGCACTCCCTAGGCACATATACATATGTTCTATTATTTAAGGAGGCAATGGTTGTGATGACATCATCATGTTGCTCCCTCAATTCAGAAAGTTGGGTCTGTAAAGGCGCTTTTCCACTAGCCCCACTCAGCCCCGGTTTGCAAACCCGGCTCTACTCACTTCGGTTCGGTTCAGCCTCAGTTGCTTTTCAACTACTGCTGGCGCACCTGCTGGCACACCTGCTGTGGGTGGGATTTGTTGAACAGCAGGCGGCGCCACACCCTCGTGACGTGAAACACACGCGACTGAATCCTCCACAACAAACATGGCTGATGACGAGGAGAGAAGGAAGGAGGAATGACTGTGACATGAAACTGGTTAAATCTATGATGCTGACTTGTTGTGCTCTGCACAATCTGTGTGAGAGTCATGGAGAGACGTTTGACACTACATTGGATGATGCAGTAGATGAACCAGTGGTGGCAGCGGCACAGAGAGCAGAGGAGCAGGGTGGTGATACTGTAGCGAACTCAATATAAGCACCCTACTTGGCTTGACAAGTGGGTTGACCCTATTGGCGACACGGGTAGAGTGCGGGACTCCGGAGCGGGAGGCGTGAGTTCAAACCTGCCGGTGGGACGTCGCCATATTGAGCTGCACGTTACAATATAACATGTGATGCAATACTTGTCTATTTTGTCCACATTTATGTGCATACATATTTCAAAAATGTTTTTTGTAAATAAAATGTTGTGCATGGTCCATCTCCCTGTCCTCTTGTTCATAACGCTTATCTGTTAAGAAGGTGAGAAGCCATCAGCCTAATGATGAGTCCACACTTCAGTTGTGATAATTGCTAACGCTGAGCGCTCTGACAGCCCCGTACGCTGTGGGGGTCACACACGACGTGTTCCTCCCCACACTCTCAAATTTTTTTCCTGTATATTTTTCTCTTTAGCGTACAGAAATGGCAATACACCCGTATTTGCTAAAATTGCATTTTCCCCGTATTAAAATACGGCGAAACCGTATCACTTGACAGGTATGTAATTACATGCAGAAACACCGCACAGGCCATCTTCACAAAAATCCAGCTCGACAAGCCACTTTTGCTTAGGTGGAAATGCAAATTGAACTATAAATCATGTGCTGATACATGTCATATTTTCCCATGTAAAGGTCTCCCACTTTTACTTACAAATTGATTTTTAATTTTTGGGAAAAGGGAATATAAATTTTGCACTTGTTGGTAACAACAGTTGTGTGCAACAAAAACACAGTTGTGTATCCTTGTCCGATCTGTCTACTGTTATTAGTGCCAAATTTTTGCTAGATTCCTTCTTAATTTATTAAATTTTGACTGGTGATGCAACATTCAACTTACATGTACTTACCTTTATCAGTGTCTACAAGTTCAAGCACACCTGTACAACTGCTTATAACCTAAAAAAATGTACCCGTTCAAGAGAAATGGATTCAGCATTGCAAATTTGTTTAAAATAAAAAAAAAAACCTACCAAGACATTACGTTTCGTTGTGTTGTTAAAAATTAAATTACCATTAGAAGGCTATACACCTGACCTGATGAACAGCAGCATGTGGAGTGAACAGAGAATGGAATGTGTATGTAATTATTGGCTTTTCTCATACGGTGTCATAACAGATAAACCAGACTTTTGATGCAAACAATACAATTTTATTCCAGAAGCAAAATTTACAAACAAAAAAACAGACTGGGCGATGACATCTCTGCGAGCTCTTCCCTTCGTAACGCAGCGAGGGCTTCATGCGCATCTGCCCGCACATCTGCAGCCACCTGTCGCAAATGCTGCATGTACTCCTGATACTTGCCGCTGGTCATGTTGCCGTTCCAAGAGCCGCATCTCCTCGTCATGCATGTTGACCATCGCTGATGTAAGGTCAGCGATGGGAGTTGTCTGTTTTCGTCTTGCCTAGATGGAAAGACAGAAAGGCATGGTCGTTAAAGCTGGATCACTACATATATTATGGAATTACACAGGTGAAAGTCTGTGGTGGAATGTCACTATTATATTATGCTTCATTGCTGTATATAAGCTGAACTGTCATGTTGCTGCCCCTCAGTAGAGCAGATTTTGCAACACGCAGGGTGCTGTCTTCGGCTGCAGCCCCCCTGCAAAACTAAAAAGGATTAAGATTAAGAATATGGATGGATGGATGGGTAATGTTTAAAATAGTTGCTTGTAGTGTGGCCGCAGAAATCTGAATGGGTTAATACAGTCAGCTGACGCAAAGCATTTCAATGAAGCATGTTGATTTCAACTGCAGTTCATGAGCTTTAGTTGTTTTTATAAAACAGGAGTTACAACAGCACCAATCACCACACCTAAAAATGGTTGTGGAACACCGATAAGTGAAGACCAAAGAATAACCTTTTTGTACATTTAAAAAGACATTTTCAATTAATTAATATGCAGCTACAGGAAATTGCATTAATCAATTTGGTACATAACTTGTTAGGCTCCAGCCCCCCCGCGACCTGTAAAGGATTAAGCGGTAGAAGATGGATGGATGGATGGATGGATTTTCGACCCTGGTTTCCGCTGCTGGACCTGTTTCAACCAAAAAAAAAAATCGTGGTTATTGTGCCTTACCGGCACTTGAACGTGATCCAGATGGAGCTGGTGATGTGGAGCTGATCCAGCTGGCGCTCCGGCAGACGCACATGCAGACGCAGCGCCAGGAGAGTCCGCTGTGTCAGTCATCTCCACTGAGGTGGACCCCTGTGATATGAAATGCGATTCTAGAAAGAAAATGCACGCAATTTAAAACTTAACACCAAAGTGCAACATGTACACAACACTCTCAAGTTTTTAACCGTAACACAATAAGCGTAATTCAGCGTTTTGTTCGCGCTAATACTTAACACAGAGCAAGCGTGAATCTGCAGTTGGCTGCAAAACAATACGCGAGCCTCAGTAACAACAATTACTCACAATCTAACAACCTTCCTATTTCTTAAAAACAGTGAGCTTGGCATAGAACGGATCAAGTGGCGAACAGATGCGCAATATCAAATAAACACTCACCATCCACGGTTTCCAAGGGCCGTGACCGTGACCGTGTGGAGCCCAATGTCTCTCAGCGAACCACTTCCACTCCTTCCATCCGCTGAACTTGGAGCAATGTGGTCCTTCACTGCTTGGTAATCGCTTTTCAGCTTTTTCAGCTTCTCCCGACACTGTTTGGCAGTACGGATGTGCCCTTGAGAAGCCATCTGCTCGGACACCTGCATTTCAAGTAGATCCGTCCAACTCGCGCTGGATGCGATCGTGGCCTAATATAGAAAGAAAATTGCGCACCTCCTAATATATAATATTAGGAGTATATTATTATATAAGTATATTATACAGTATATTAATATAATATACCGTATTAAAGGGGCGCACTGTGTTCACTGCTGAACAATTACAAATGGCGGTCTTGGAGTAAATTCAGCAGAAAAAGTCGCTTTCATGACGTTACAACCTGACCAATCAGCGGCGACCAGTCTCTTAAAGTCATAAGAGACTTACTTACCTACTCGGCCCGGTTAGACCCTGCCCTGGATCAGGTACGAAAAAAGTACCTGCTTAACCGGTGCTGGGGCTAGTAGAAAAGCGCCTAAAGTGGGCTGAGTGGTGCGGTGTAGGGCCAAGTGAGGCTAGTGGAAAAGGGCCTTAATTGTTCAGTCGCATGAGTCTCTTCTCCAGAGCTCTGCTCCTGGTCACTGTCCCTGCCTGACATGACTGGATGTCCTTGTGCAACTTAGCTCAACTCAAGTTTCTCCTCAGAAGATAGACTGGTGTGAAGACAATGTCAGCTCCTCTTCTCTGCAGGAATCTTCTCAGTACATGCTCTCGGTGCCGTCTGGATCGCAGCAACCTTGTCTGGGTCCTCCCCTGCAACTCCAGGCAGACCTTGCTGTCTCCAATCCTCTTCAGCACCAGGAACTCCCTCTACCACTACAGTTGTTTATACACTTTGGAAATCGAGCAAAAGCTAGGAAAAAAAAATCAGCTTAACTTTAGAGAAAACAATTGAACAGGTTAAATTAACGTAAGCAAGCAGTCCCCATACAGGGAAAAAAAAAAATCAGACATCGAAAAAAAATTTGGCATAACATAAGCTTTAACAATCAAATATTACAGCTGTAGGAGATATTAGTGTTTTAATATTGCAATCACTGCATAATTTAAGCCCCAAACTTACTTTTCAGTGTTTTGTTTTGTTTTGTTTTTTTGTCTGCGTCGCTCTCTGCTGTGGTCTGCCATGTTTTTGAGCTGAGGAAAGTTGGCAATGAACTTAAAATGCCAGGAAGAAAATACCGTGTCCTTCCGTTGCAAAACTAAACAGCAAAGCCGGTGTGAAAACACTTGATGTGGTGACTAAATGGTGTAGTTGCTGAATCCGTGTTTTTTTTTTTCAGTAACCGCTATTTTATAACACTGTGAGAGTGTGACAGGAAGTCATCCATGTGCTGTAAAAAAGTTGCACTGCTGCCTCTAGTGGCCCGGCATAGTTATTACAATACCTTTTCCCCCACCTTCACTGACGTTAAAGGGGAGTTAAATTTGTGTTTATTTCGAAAACAAAGCCTTATTTCAAAATTCTGGAAAATTATAAGTCGAGAAAATGTTGCAATGCACCCTGGTTTTTCAGCATCTCCCGGATGAGTTTCCCACCGAGTTTAGCTAGATAAGCTTTGTGGTCAATCTCCTTGAGGGTCGTGCACTCACCTGGGCACGCGATATCGTCATGGGTACTGAGTATTCAGCCTATTCATTTGCTCGTTTTTCGGGGGAATTTATTGAGATCTTTGATCACTCTGACCATGAGGGCAGTGTCTCCTCCTGCCTCCGTAACTTGTGTCAGGAAACCAAATCTGCTGCTGAGTTCTCCGTAGATTTCCAGGTGCTCGCGACCAAAGCAGGTTGGGATGATACCGCACTTCGCTCATTTTTCATTGGCGGCCTCAACTCCAATCTGCAGAACAAGCTTGCCAGCCGTGATGAACCGGCATCTCTAGATGCATTAATTTCCCTGATCATTAAGCAGTACAATCGCCTGCATGAACGCACTTGGGAGCAGCAATGCGGAAATCGCGCATGCCGTTTAATTTCAACGTGCATCTCGGTGATGCACGTTTCCTCCCTCTCTTTGTCCGAATTATGCAAACCCATGCAACCAAGTTGTTCTCAGTTTCCTCTAGCGCAGGGGTCACCAACTAAAAGTGCAAGAGGCCTGATAAGTCAGTCCTCCTTCCCAGCTGAGGTCCAAATTAGAGCTGGGGATCTTTAGGCACCTCACAATACAATTATGATTCAGGGTCTCCGATTTGATTGTAAAACAATTCTCGAAGCATTTTTTGTTTGTTTTATTTCAATATTTTTTTCCTCTCACTGTCTGACAGCTTAATACTGTAACGTCGGGGCCATTTTAAGGGAGCCAGGGATTTCCCAGCATGCTTTGCCAGTTTGAAACGTTACTGTGTGTGTTAAATGTGTTACTTCTGAGTTATACTGCTGTGTCATTATAACTGCATTATAATGGCCCAGCAGTGTTTAGCAGGATTAGGGCAAGATGTATCATGTGTGTGTAACCATGATTGAAACGGAGGTCTGGGGGAATGACCTCCACTACTCTGTGTACTAAGTTGCAAGTTGGGGTCGGGGGTGTGTAAATAAAGCCTATTCATCACAACCATCTTGCTCCATTGTCTTTGTGTGAACCTTGCTACGTCACACTGGTGTCAGAAGTGGGATATGGAGCAAGATGAGGATCCAGGCGGAGGTACAGCGGCCGGAGCGATTCATCGCTCAGCCGGGAACGGAGTGTAGAGCTGAGACGCCGGCCCCTGGAGAGCTTCGCCGCGATGGACGGAGCAGAGCAAACCAGCCCCGCTTCCCGCCCTTTTCAGGGCAGGACGGGCTGGCGATTCCAGAGCGACTAGAAGCGGCAATTGACCGGGAGATGACAGTCTCATCCACCCAGCAGCGGGCCAAGATTCCCCGCTACAACGGCGAGAACCTGTTGGATGACCGCCTGGCCCAGGTTGAGCTGGCTGCCGCGCTGATCATCAGAGGAAACCACCGTGCTGAGAGCGAGTGGAGGAGGAGCTACGGCAGATCACAGCAGCGCGTGCACGAAGGAAACAGCCGTGGTGACGCGAGGAAGGACGGCTTCCGCTGCACAGAGCCAGGGTACATGGCATGGTACCGCCCCGCACACAGCGCACGACAAACTGGCCCCTCGCCGACGCTAAATTAGAGTGAGGTGGCATGGATGGGGAAAAAGCCGCCTCCTGCAGATGCTTCCCCCGGCAGATGACGTCACAGAGGCGCAGGAGCGACGCAGCGGAGCGAGCAGGACGAAGATGCGGCCACTTTCCAGGCGCGGCAAGGGCTGGACGCATGGATGCGGGCCAGCGGCCGCCTGGGAGAACTGGCAGCGGTGGGAGTCGGCCGGAGCGGGCCTGGGACTCCCGCTGCCAGGGAAGGGAATGCGTGGTCCTACAGAGGCTGTCAGATGTGTCCATCCGCCCGCTGATGGCCAAACCGGAACCCTACCCCAACCAGATGCTCTGACCGAGACTCAGATGGCCCGTGCATGCCGCCCTGGCACCGGGCTGACTTGCGTTGGATTTCTGAAAGTGGACTTTGAATTTTCTGGGGACAGAAACCAGTCCAGGGGGGGGCAGTGTAACGTCGGGGCCATTTTAAGGGAGCCAGGGATTTCCCAGCATGCTTTGCCAGTTTGAAACGTTACTGTGTGTGTTAAATGTGTTACTTCTGAGTTATACTGCTGTGTCATTATAACTGCATTATAATGGCCCAGCAGTGTTTAGCAGGATTAGGGCAAGATGTATCATGTGTGTGTAACCATGATTGAAACGGAGGTCTGGGGGAATGACCTCCACTACTCTGTGTACTAAGTTGCAAGTTGGGGTCGGGGGTGTGTAAATAAAGCCTATTCATCACAACCATCTTGCTCCATTGTCTTTGTGTGAACCTTGCTACGTCACAATACGTTTAAAGCCAAGTATTTGCAATGACCCATGAATTTACTTCAAACATCTTTTTTTTTGTAACTTAAGATTTTTATTCATTTTTCATTATATATATTGCATTCAGATCACAGTCTACATTTAAAAAAAACAAAGGGGCTAGAGTAAAAAAGAAAAAGGAGAAAAAAAAAAAAAAGGGGGGGGGGCGGGGACAAATGTTGGAGCATCAAGTTTTTAGTTTCCATCTCTTAATTCTTCTGGTTTTTCCAGCGTCTTTGGTTATTCTTTCAATATCTGTCTCGTTGTTGCACTTTGTAGTGTGTCCATTTCCGCCATTTTTTTTTTCCCATAGTCCTTCTTGCATTCTTTGTCGATATGTTAGTTTTTCCATCATACGTATGTCCTCAATAATGTCAGTCCATTGCTCTTGGTCAGGAAGAACTTCTGATCGCCATTTTTTTGTGATTGTTTTTTTACATGCAATCAACAAGATTTTAACTACGTAGATATCTGTCCTCAGCCTGTATAACATTGTCTCTTTTAAGATCACATAGGTACATCAAGTTACAGTTCATTGGTATATTATATCCTAATATCCTCTGTATTTTCACATGTATAGATTTCCAGAATGATGAGATTTTGCAGCATTTCCAAAACATATGCGAGTGGTCTGCATTTTGAGCCCCACATCCCCTCCAGCATATAGATTGGGTATTTGTATACTTTCCTTGAATCTGTGGTGTAATGAAAAAGCGAATCAGGTTTTTCCATCCAAATTCCCTCCATGTTCTTGAATTTGTTGACGTGTGTTGTGTTTTCCATATTTCCTGCCAGCTTTCTTCTGTTATGTTTAAATTGAGCTCTTTCTCCCATTTCTCCTTTATATAGTTACTTGAATGATTGTTTGCCATAAGTTTCTGATATAGCTTTGAAATAATTCTTGTTTTATTTCCTGTATATGAGCTTAAAATGAATTGTATAATCTCGCTCACATCTGTTTGGAGGTTATGCCTAATCTTCTTCATATAATAGTCTCTCATCTGCAGATATCTGAAGAATTCCGATCTTTCTAGTTTAAATTTTCTCCTGATGTTTACAAAGCTCCCGAGATCTTTTTTTCCGATATTGCCCCATGCTGTGATTCCCTTGTTCACCAGATTTTTGTATCCCCTATCTTGTTTTGCCGGTTCAAACTGACTGTCAAATGCTACCCATTTCAATAGTTTTATGTCTTCCTTTATATTATACTTTTGTACTATTTTATACCACAGTTCTAAAGTAAATTTAGTGATTGGGTCTATTTGTTTGATTTGCTTATATGCATCTTTATCTCCTATTATGCTTTGTACTGGGAGTCCCTCAATTTCCTTTTCCATTTCTTTCCATTTTGCCTCATATCCCTCGTCGCACCAACATATGATATATCTTATTTGTGCTGAGTAGTAATATTCCTTTAGACTCGGTAGGCCCATGCCTCCTTTCTCTTTTGGTAACTGGAGAGTTTTATATTTCACTCTTGGTTTTTTACCTCCCCAAACAAATCTCGATATCATCCTGTCCCACTTTGAGAATTGGGCATCTGGAATCTCTGTTGGTATAGCCTGGAAGAGGTAAAGTAATCTAGGTTGTATGCTGATTTTGACTGTCTCAATTTTTGAATTCAGATCCATATTTAAGATTGACCATCTATCAATATCTTTTTTTATTTCTTGTTCCAACCTATCATAGTTTGCTTTATAGATTTTGCTTAGATCTTTAGGTATGTTCACTCCAAGGTATTTTATTTCTTTTTGTTTCCAGTTTAGTTTGATCTTATCAGTTATCTGGTTTAGAGGGTTATAGTGGAATGTCAGTATTTGTGTTTTTGTTATGTTTATCTTGTATCCTGATAATTTTCCAAAATTTTCTATCAAGTTCATCATTTCCATTATTGATTCATCTGGTTGTTCAAGGTAAACTATAATATCGTCTGCAAATAGCCCAATCTTGTGTTCCGCCCCCTTTATTGTTACACCTTTTAATTTCTTATTTTGTCGTATCGCTTGAGCCAGTGGCTCTATGAACAGAGCAAACAAGGTGGGCGATAAGCAGCATCCCTGCCTAGTTGATCTTTGTATATTTACTTTGTCTGTTAAGCTACCGTTTATCTTGATTCTTGCCACAGGTTCTTGATACGGCGTCCTTATGCATTGTACTGATTTTTCGTTAAATCCAAAGCGTTCCAGCACACTATATAGGAATTTACAGTTAACCCTGTCAAATGCTTTTTCTGCGTCTAAACTCATTATTACTGCGCTTTTCTTTTCTTTATGTATTTGATTAATTATATGTATTGTTCTCCTGATATTGTCATGTGTTTGGCGTCCCTCTATGAAACCAGTTTGATCATCTTCTATCAATTCCGTCAAGAATGTCTTTATTCGTTTACATATAATTGTTGTATATATTTTATAATCCACATTTAATAAAGAGATTGGCCTATAGTTTCCGCATTGTTCTCTATCTTTCCCTGGCTTTAAAATGACTGAAATAATGGCTTCGTTCCATGATGGAGGTATTTTGTTGTTGTTCAACGTCCAATTAAATGACTTTAGAAGCTGTGGCGTGAGTTCTTCTATAAACAGTTTATAAAACTCAGAGGGGTATCCATCACTACCTGGTGATTTACCGTTTTTAAGTGACTTAATCACATCTCTAATCTCTTGTGTTGTTATTTCTGCTGTTAGCTTTTCATTTTGTTGATTTCCTATTGATGGCAAGTCCAATGTGCATAGAAATTTTTTAATATCTTTAGTATTTGTTTCTTCAGGTTGCGAGTATAGTTCTTGGTAGAAATTATGGAATATTTCTTCGATGTTTTCTGGGTTAACTGTGGTTTTATTTGTGGTGGGGTCTTTAATCTTATATACATTATTCATTGTTTGTTGTTTTCTTAACCGTTTTGCCAGCAGTTTTGTGGCTTTTGGTCCCGTTTCATAATATTTTTGCTTTAGATATCTATTTTTCCTTTCAATTTCATCCATTTGTGTTTCTTTTATCTTTATTTTTTCTTCTTTAATTTCTTGATATATTTTTGGGTCATTTGTGCTTTGATGTTTATGTTCTAATTCCCTCAGTCTCTCACATCTTTGTTCATATGCTTCCAGTTTAGTCTTATTTGCTTTTCCTGTTTCAACAATTAATTTACCTCTTAACACGGCTTTTAGTGCATCCCATAGTATTGTTGGGTCCACTTCTTCATTGTCATTCTCTTGGATATATTCATTTATGTTTACTTTTATTCTTTCTTTCATTTTATCATCATTTAACAGTCCTACATTAAGTTTCCATGTTGTTTGTCGTTTTCTATTGTTTAAATTTATTTCCATGTATATAGGATTATGATCTGATATTTCTGCCCCTCCAATCCAACAATTTCTCACCCTGTGTCTGTCATCTTCATTCATAAGGAAGTAATCTATTCTAGAGTGTACTTTATGGACTGCTGAATAATGTGTATAGTCTTTTTCGAGTGGGTGCAGGTCCCTCCAAATGTCTACCATACCCATTTCTGCCAGTGAGGTTCTTATGAATTTTGTTACATGTTTTTTTGTCTTCTTAACACTTGTTGTATCAATTTCATGATCCATGACAGCATTTAAGTCTCCTCCACAAATTAGGACTCCTTCACTGTGTGTTGCTATGAGATCAAACAGATGTTGAAAAAAACCCTTGTCACTTTCTGGTGGGGCATAGATGTTCACTAATGTGATCTGCATTCCATCTATGCTACCCTTTATTATTACATACCTGCCTTCTTTATCCTGGATTTCCTGTTCACATTCAAATTGTATTTTATTTGAGATTAGTATCATAACCCCCCTTTTAGTTCCTCCCTTAAATGAACTGTAGTAGGAGTTCTTATAGCCAAATCTCTTTAGTTTCACATGTTCTGTCTTGCTCAAATGTGTCTCTTGCATAAATATAATTTCGGCTTTTTCTTTCTTGAATTTTCTTATTATTCTTTCCCTTTTAACAGGTGAGTTCAGACCATTCACGTTTAGTGTTATTATCTTAAGATTTTTACCCATAATCATGTTTTTCCATTTTTTTAACTTGTGCTCCTAGCCCCTTTAACAACAAAAATAACACATATTTATATAAAAACACATTAAAAAATCTCGACCTCCGTACTTTGGGCCTTTCTTCTGCCCACTGGTCCCTGTTGGTGGGTGGAGGGATTGTCCTCACCGAGTGTAGGGCCCTCCCTAGACCTGTATTTACTATCCAAGAAATAGTCATTAGTCTAGAAATGTCCAACAAATATCACTTAAACCTCTCCTAGCCGTCTGTTTCTCTTTTACCTTGTCTTCTTGGCCTTCATTTCTTCTGTGTCTTTCTTAATCTTTGTTATAATCTAGGCTTTCAGTTGAAAGCCTTGTAGTCTTTCCTGGGCCCGCTGCGCCACGTCTCCCCCCGTCTTTTGCCGTTCACTCGCCTCCACTCCGGCTGTCGTGATGCGTTCAGGGCCTCCGCTGCTCCTACCGTTTCCTCCGGCACGTACACCTCAAGGCCCCGCTCCATCATGTCCTGCGCTGCCTCTCTGGCTGTGTTGTAGGTTCTTACGCCGTTCTCCCAATGAATCCTCATCTTCGTTAGCGGCGTTTGGAATCTAATTTTTTTTTCTTTCAGCGTTTTTTTTATGTTGGCATATTTCTTCCGCTGCTGCACAATTTCCGCCGGGTAGTCATGATCAAAGAATATCTGTTTGTCGCCGATTCGTATCTTTTTTTTCCACGCTCGTGTCAGGATTCTTTCCTTTACATCATATTTCAGAAAGTTTACTACAACTGACCTGGGTGTAGAGCGTGGGTTCGGGTTCTGTGCCGAGGCTCTGTGCGCTCGTTGAATCTGCAGATCCGCTTCGCTGGGCAGTTCCAGCTCTTTTTTTAAGAACTGATCCATGAATTTCGTCATCGAGTTGCCTTCAATGCCCTCCGGGATCCCGAAGATGCGTATATTGCCCCGTCTGGACCTGCTCTCCAAGTCGGTTACTTTCTCCTGCATCCTCTGCATTTGTGCCGTCAGGGTCTGCAGCTGTTCGCTTGCCTCGCTATTCCAATCTTCCAGCTCTGATATTCGGGCCTGCGCTTCTGTCATACACGCCCGCTGGGAGCGCAGCTCCTCCATGTTTTCTGCTAGCTTGCGCTCCATTTCTCTTCGGAGGCCCATAATTTCTTCCTTAATCTCTTTTTTCAGCTCCTCCTTAAGAGCCGCTAAATCCTGTTGTAGCTGCCGTTTGAAGTCTCTCAACTCTTTACCCAAACTGGCGATGCCAGTGTTCATGGTATCGAGTTTTGTGTCTTCCATTTTCTCTGCTGCGGTCACCTCGTTTTTTTGGGCCCCGTGTTCAGCGGTTTCTCCTGCGTTGTTGAAGAGGAATTCTTTAATTTTACTCTGCTTTTGTCCTTGTGCCCGGCTCCTTCGTGTTTTCATCCCTTAGTTTATTGATCCGCTTATGTCGAGTTGGCCATTTACCGATGATTTTTAATCCGGCTAGGGAGAGCTCTCTGTTTAAGCGTTATGTCTCTCCGCCATCTTCCCGGAAGTCCACTTCAAACATCTTTTAATAAAAGAAATGGAAGAGAAATGTAACAAGTCACATGGACAAATTTATCTGAAAAAGTGCTTTTAAGAACTATTGTGGAGCCCATAATTCTAACTTATGTGACTCACATGTGGCAGTTGACATCACACCTCAAGAGGACGAGGTGTCTGCATCCCCTGTGGACTCAGAAGGAAGGAGAAGATTACCCGGCCTGACCTTTTGGGGGTCAGAGAGGAGAACAGAAGGACTCTGGGTGTTCTATTACAGATGAAAGGATGTAACTGGGTATTGTGACTTTTGTGTGATGTATTGTTCGAGATGAGTGTATAAATGTATGTGTGTGACTGCGTCCTGTCTCTTTTCACTCCGATCGAGAGAGGACGTAGGATGAATGAGAATTAAAGCAGTTACTGGAAAATCATCCAGTCTCCTCAATTCTTGACTCCTACACTCTCATCTTTTCATGGATATTCTTTAAGAAGACCACAGCAGTCTCCAGCAGGCCAATATCATCTGCTTTTACACATTATTTTATTAAGCAGATGTTTTAGCTGCTTTTAGTTCTGTACTTTTTAAACAAAAAAATCAAATAAAGAATTTGCTCAATTTCAAATAAAACATAATAATTTAATCATAATAAAACAGGGGAACACTAAATGTGTTTTTGACTCCAAATAAATAGCTCTACAACTTAAATCCTCAACATGGAAAGTTTTACAGGGGAACACAAACTACATACATTTAAAAATATTAATATTTACAAAACAAAATCTCACAAAAGTCTGCCTCTATGCTGTTTTCAGTATTTAAAAAAGTTTCTAACTGTAAGCCTAAAAAAGGGAAAGAAAATATAATTAATTCCACATTACAGAATTCATTTGCAGTTTTCTTTATGTCAGTGTTTTTATCTTTTTAACCTCATCTGTGTCTGTTTGGGTAACACTCTGTCACAGGGAGAGAGGAGGTGAATGTGTGTGGAACTTTTCATGTTCAGTAACACACAGAACAAATTATTGTTTTGACATGACATCAGAGGGTCGCGGAAATTACCTCCACAAACAATGTTGTGCTGGACCAACGGGGTTGCTGTCCCAGGAAGGTGTGGAGGAGTCGTGGGGACCTTCCGTCAACAGACCACCTGGGTGGACCCGTACCATCACAGGCAGCCAGAGTGGCGGTGAACACAGTTTCACAGCATTTCATTCAGGGTTTCATTCCGCGGGTTACACCAAAGGAAGCGTAGCTGTCTGCCCATTGTATCCCACAGAGAATGTCCAAGGTCCCACACCATAACATGTCTGGGCGGCCGCCGCAGGTACAGCACTTGAATTCCGCTCTTTCGTTCAGTTAAAACAAAACAGTATAATTTTTCCCCAAATTATATTAAAAAGCTTTGGAGTCCGGATGGAGAACTCCTGAGGTCCGGATCCAGACCGGAGTCCACCAGCTGGTGACCCCTGGTGAAGAAGAAGTGAAGAAATTGAATGCTGCAAGAGCCCGAGTAAAGATTCATGATGAAGCTGAAGAAAATTTTGAAGCAGTTGACTTACCGCAAGAAGCCAAAAAGGCTAGAGAAATTCCTCTTTCCCCAAGCCCATCATTCATTCCACTTTCTCAGCCAGTCATGACCCAAACTATTCATGTTGCAAGTTCCCCATTCATTCCCCACTCACAGCAAGCATCCATTCCACTTTGTCAGCCAGTGACAACTCAAGCTCTTTATACCACAAATTCCCCACTCATTCCTTACAATTGACCAGGTGCAACTCAAGTCCTTCATGTTTCAAGTCGCTCATTTATTCCTAAAGCTCAACTGACATCAATGCCCCAGCTACAACACAGCCCTGACTTGGTCAGTGTGCTAGCAGAAGCTATTACTGCCAATTGTCTTCCAACACCAGAACCTGCACTATTAGTTGGAGATCAGAGACCGGCAACTGTCATTTGAGACATTAATAGAAAGGAAAAACTGTCCAAAGAAGGAAATACTCTGTTACCTAAGAAAGTACCTAAGTGGTGCTGCAGAGAAGGCTGTTGAAGGACTCCTCCTACTAGGCACTGATGCAGTCTGGCAGTTGTTAGAAAAACATTTCGGAGACCCATTCATTATTGGGGAGCCCTTCAGAGACAAGTTGCATGGATGGCCAAGAATAAGTTTAAAGAATGGCTGCGAACTGAGAGAATTTGCAGACTTTCTCAAGAGTTGTGAAGCTGCAATGCACCACATTAAGAAACTAGACGTTCTTAATGACTGCTTAGAGAGCAAATAAAAAATTCTGCTAAAATTGCCAGATTGGTTGGTGTCCAGGTGGAACTGCAAAGTGATGGAAGTCAGACAAGCAAATGCCGGGCACCCACCTTTTAAGGAGTTTGTAGACTTCATATGAAAGGGAGCAGATCTTGCTTGTGATCCAATATCCTTTATACAAGCACTTAAGAGTGTGGAAGGTGAGAAACCAAGGCATCTACAAAACCAAGTCATTCAAGCAAAGACACTGTCAACAAATACAAGCCAGAGCGCCATCCCATCATGCACCTTCTGCAAAAGAGCTGGGCACATCCTCGACAAATGCATAAGGTTTGGTGAAAGAACAGTTCAAGACCATGTCAAGATTGTGCAGGCAGAGAAACTCTGCTTTAAGATATTTTAAGGTCTGGTCATCATTCCAGAAGGTGTGAAAACAGGAGCACATGTGAAAGGTGTCAGAAGAGACACCCAACATGTTTGCATGATGACAAGTTGAAGGATCGTCAAAGGTCAACACCTCCAAAAGCAGATAACAGTCTCCAAGACATGGCAGACACCCATGATAGGGCTGTAACAGCAACTACTAACAGGGCTTTATAAGAAGAGCCAACTACGCAAACATCCTCATCTTACCAGTCTGGGTCTCTTCCACAAGTCAGCCAGATCAAAAAGTTCTTTTCTATGCACTTTTAGACATGCAGCGTGATACTACTTTCATCCTAGATGAAGTGACAAAAGACTTCAGCACAAAGAAAGAGAATGTTAGTTTATGCCTGTCTACAATGTCTGTCAGGTCCACAGTTATCCCTTGTCAGAAGTTGACAGATCTGCAAATGAGAGGGTATAACCTTGAGAAGAGAATTATATTGTCACCAACGTTCACAAGAGACTTCATTCCAGCAAACAGGCTGCACAATCCAACTTCTGAAATGGCTCTAAAATGGCCTCATCTGGAACAGCTAGCAGACAAGATTCCACCACCATTGAAATGTAAAGCTGGCCTTCTTATTGGATATAACTGTCAATAAGTACTTCTCCCAAGGGAGACCTTAGTTGGTGGAGAAAATCACCCTTATGTGCAGCGAACTGATCTTTGCTGGATCATCATTAGCTGCTCAAACCCAGCAAATGACCACACTGATGCAATAGGAACCAGTCACAGAGTCATAGTGAAACAGGTAGTAAGTGTTACACAGTCATTAGCAGTGACTTCAGTCCGCATCAGTGATGTGATCAAAGGGGAACTTGAGATTGAAAATCTGCCAGATCATTATTGGACGGACTGAAATGGTAAAATGGAAAATGGTGCTCACTTATATAGCGCATTTTCTCACCTCTAGATGACCAAAGCACTTTACAGAGCCTGCTATCCACCCATTCACACACTGATGGCAGCAGAGCTGCCATACACAGGTGCTGGCCTGACCCACCAGGAGCAACTGGGGGTTCAGTGTCTTGTTCAAGGACGAAATCGAACCCCTGACCTTCCAATCAGTAGTTAGCCACACTACACCTGTGCCACAGCCACCCCTAGGTGGTTTTTGGTTATGCAAACAATGATGCCAAGAGGTTTCATACATTTGTAGCAAATCACATTCAGCGTATAAGATCCAGCACAAACCCTGAACAGCGGCGACACGTCAGTTCAGAGAATAACCCAGCTGACTGTGCCTTAAGAGGGCTAAGTGCCACTCAGCTAAAAGAGTCTAACTGGCTTAAAGGACCTGATTTTCTTTGGCAACAAAATCTTCCACTTGAAGAGAAAATGGTGGGAGAAGTAAAAGCCACTGATCCTGAGCTTCACAAAACTCATGTCCTTACAGCTCAGACAAAGGAAGTGTCCTCAATGGTGAACCATCTCACAAAATTTTCTGACTGGTCCAGAGCAGTCAGAGCTATTGCTAGACTGAAAAGGTTTGTCAAAGAATTCAAGGGCCTTCAGCCAAAAACAAATCAACCAGCAACTCTTGAAGAAAGAGAAGCAGGAATCTTCATCATTAAGTTGGTGCAAGAGGAAGCCTTTGGTGAAGATATTCAGAAAATCAAACTCCAGAAAGAAAACAGCAAGTAACATCAGTTGAATGCCTTCTTGGACAAGAACAATGTCCTCAGGGTGGGAGGAAGGCTTTCTTAATCAGCCTTACACTATGACATAAAACATCCTACAATTCTTCCCAAAAAATCTCATGTCTCTGCCCTAATTGTCAAACACCACTATAAACACATACACCACCAAGGAAGAGGCATGACCATGAATGAGCTGCGTGCAAATGGGTTATGAATCTTAGGGTCTGGACATGTAATCTCCTCACACATCTACAAGTGTGTAAAATGTAGGACATATAGAACTACCGAGGCTCAGCAAATGGCAGACTTGCCTGAAGTGAGAACAGAGACATACCCTCTCTTTACTTACTGCAATCTTGATTGTTTTGGCCCTGGTATGTCTAGAAAAATGTGGAATGACCAACAGAGAGTGGAGTTTGCCGGGAACAGGAACTTTATTACAAAAAACCTTAGTGGTAGTACAGAGGTGTTGTCGGTTGGGAGGTCGAGCGCCAAAGACGAGAAGAGAGAAGAGAGGCTGCAAAATGGCCATCCTTGACTTTTATTAGTTGGCGTGATGATGTCACTGTCGTATCCGGCTCTAGGGAGCCGGGCAATCAGAGCCAGGGACAAGCCAGTGAGTCGAGATGGTTTATTTTGGGTGAGGGATAAGGGATGAGGAGAGCACAGATACTCATGCAGAGGTACACTCACAGGTTGCACAGCGCAGAGGTAAGCAGCTCGTACCGGACGTGGGGGTAGCAAGACGTACATCCTCACAGCGGGATACAAACACAGGAATGCTGCAAGGGGAGTTGAGGCTGACACCAGACGAAGGGGCTTCAGCCTAGCAGTGCTTATGTCGCAGCCCCGAGTCATCGAGGCTGCTCCTATTTATCCTCATTGGCAGTGCCCCAGCTGATGAAGACTAATTGGCCCCAGCCGTCCATAATGCTGCCAGCTGGGGGCCAGCTGAGACGCTGCTCAATGGGAGGCAGGGATGAGGGAAAACATGGGCTCAGTGCCGAGACGGCATCTCAACCCATGGTGACAGAGCCCCTCCCTCAAGGTCGGGCTCCTGAACGACCAGGAACATCCCAGCCCCCCCCCCCCCCCACCTAGGGTGGGAGGAAGGGAGGCGGACCGGAGGGGAAGAAGCCAAGGGAAGGACAACACCAATGGGGCAATGTAGGGTAGCGGGAAAGAAAAACCCAAATACAATACTGACAACAGAACAATTAACCCAGGTACAGATGGGGAGAAGAACTGGGTCAGCACGCCGGTTACATACTACCCAGAGAGTACCAACCATGCGTGACCCAGAGCAAGAAAAAAAAAAAAAAGAACCACCAAAAAGGTACAGGGCAAAAAATGCTGAGTATGGTCAAATAAAGGGAAAACACAATACACAGCACCAATATAAGTACATACACACAGTCACCAAGAAAAGTGAGGGTGACTGGAACAAATGGACAATTACAGAGCATGGTGTTACGGAAAACAAGGCACATGACTCTATAATGAACCAACAGGGCATAAAAAAGAAATACTGAGTGCAGGCAAAGAAAAACCCACACACATGAATATATAAATACCCACAGTCACCTAAAGAAATGAAAGTGACTGGAATGAATGGGCAACTGCAGAGTATGGTCTGAAAGGGAACAAAACATAACTCTACAATGCAAAAACGAGACTAAAAACATGGTACAAAAAATAAAATGCTGGGTACGAGGGAAGGAAAACGCACAGCACTATAAATACACATCCACCAACAGGACAGACATTACACCCAAGTGACCTTAATAACGATAAAAGAAAAAGTGACACCCGAGGTGTATGGCAGGCAGAGTCCAAAAATAGCCGAGATGGCTCCGGAGATCTCCCCGCCCATTGTCCAGCTGGCGAATCAGGGGAAGAGAAATGTTCGGACGGCGAACTCTGGACCCAGATCCCAGGAATCCAGTCCAACGGCTGCCGAACCAGGCCGCCCAAAGGCAAACACAGACCAGTGGGGGGAAACCAGATCGCCGAACCGAAAGTTTTGCGGGTCGGGTCGTCGACCCGCATCACTCAACCACCAGGACCGTTGAGACGGACGAAGGGTCAGAGCGGATCCCGGTGGAAGAGGCTCAGGGGAGAGCCGATGACGAGGGCGGCGGGCCTCAGGGAAACGGCCACCTCCTCACCGGACCTGGACAACACTGGGGCAGCACCCACGTCGGACCCCGATCGGGCCTCAGGCGAACCCACGTTGGACCCCGATTGGGTCTCGGGCGAACCCACGTTGGACACTGCACCAGAACCGACCTCCAACGTTGAACCCGGACCCTCCAGCACCACGAGGAACAGCAACTCCTCGCCGGTGACCCTGGAAGAAGGCTCAGAAGAGAAAACAGAACCGGGATCAGGATCACCGGCAGCGCCAGAACCCGGCGAGACGAGCTCAGACGCAGCGGGCGGCTGCACCCTGCTCGTCTCCCCTGGAGATAGGCTGAAGTGCTCAAAGATAAAAAGAGAGAAAAGAAAGGAGAGCACTCGCCTGATCTCGGGTTCTGACGCCGTCCAGGACTGCGAAGATCCAGGATCCGTCGTCAGGAGGTCGTTGTCAGGCTCCCATCTAGCCGCGTCGGGCCCCGCAGCCAGCACGATGGTCAGCGCAGCTTGAGATCCCTCCAGCTCAGGTAACCCCGCCGACGACCCACTCGGCGTGAAGCCAGAAGAATCTCGTCCCGCTGGACCGAACCGCTCCTCCGTGGAGACCCAGGGACGCTCAGTCGTCAGCGTAGACTCCACGCAGCAGTCAGTCCCCCTCCTCCGTCCGCAATGTAGCTGCGGAACCACAGGCCCTCTCCATATCCCACCACGTTGACCCGGAGCCGGGGACCGCTCGGCGGAGAGAGACACAGAGGATGCGGGATTAGGAAAACAGGTTACAGCAGGTGGGGAGAGTTCAGGGAGCTGCGAACCCTGAACTTCTCCTCCAGGGATGTGACAGAGCAAATCATTAAGCAGGTGTGAAAAAACAATGACTTGCCTGCCCCCTGGAGGTTGAGTATCGCCTGCTGTAGTGGAATCTGCTTCTTCCTCTCCCCGCCCGGCGATAACGGAGGACCCCCCGGGAATTCGTCTGAGGATCGCTCGCGTTGTCTCCAGCAGAGAGCTCACCAGGCCGGGATTCCAGGCACACACAGCGGTCTGGAAGCGCGTCGAGGAGGAGGGGGAAACAGCCGGGGTGAGCCAGCCCGAATGTCCAGGAATGACAGCGGGGGAACGAGGCTCAGGGGACGAGGCTGTAGGATCTCCACACTGACGAGGCGAAGGGATGACAGCTGCGTGGGAGGAACGGTCCTGACGATGACCCAGAACTGGATCCGGACGAGGTTCGTGCAGAGGTGACTCGGCGATGTGATGACGACTACTCCCAGGGGACGAAGCGAGGGGGAAACCCAGGATTCGCCGCTCCAGATCGGAGATCGAGACGAGGAAGGCGTCGAGCACGGGAAAGCTTCGTAGCCCTGAAGTCCTCACCATCAATCTCACTGCCGCCGCCACATGCCTGAAGGTGGTGACAGGAAACACAGTAGAGCTCGCGACAGCCACTCGACCCCGGACATAACTGCTGTCAGCTGCGGCTCCTAGAAGGGAATCCCGAGTGACGTGGCGCAGGTCGGGGGAAGTCCTCTGGTTGGCGCGAACTCCCGGACTGGAATGGCGGCAGGAACGGGACTCCGAAGCGGGGAAAGACGTCGCCCACTTCGACTCCCTGCCGGGATTTCCATCCACCCCGTGGAGCTTCTCTCGCTGTGTACCTGCAACGTCTATCCTGGCACTGTCCTCCAGATGGTACAGAGAGTGAGGGTGACAGTCCAGGAGTTCCTCAGCACGGCCCGGATGCCAGCGTCTCGCGTTGGAGGCGTCGTGCAGGGTGAAGAATGTCCCGTCGACAGCCTCCGAGATGGACCTTAGCTCGTCGCCCTGGCGCCGGAAGTGACTCCTGGGAAACGGCATGCTAGCAGCGCTGACACCCGGACAGAAAGGTACATTTCCACAGCGACTCACGGCCGCCGGCAACTCTTCTGGCTGCGACATACTGTCGTGTCCGGCTCTAGGGAGCCGGGCAATCAGAGCCAGGGACAAGCCAGTGAGTCGAGATGGTTTATTTTGGGTGAGGGATAAGGGATGAGGAGAGCACAGATACTCATGCAGAGGTACACTCACAGGTTGCACAGCGCAGAGGTAAGCAGCTCGTACCGGACGTGGGGGTAGCAAGACGTACATCCTCACAGCGGGATACAAACACAGGAATGCTGCAAGGGGAGTTGAGGCTGACACCAGACGAAGGGGCTTCAGCCTAGCAGTGCTTATGTCGCAGCCCCGAGTCATCGAGGCTGCTCCTATTTATCCTCATTGGCAGTGCCCCAGCTGATGAAGACTAATTGGCCCCAGCCGTCCATAATGCTGCCAGCTGGGGGCCAGCTGAGACGCTGCTCAATGGGAGGCAGGGATGAGGGAAAACATGGGCTCAGTGCCGAGACGGCATCTCAACCCATGGTGACAGTCACCAGTTGGTTGCATCATCACACCGGTGCTGAACCACAAGTGTGAGTTTGTTGAACATCACAACTCCCCCCCCCCCGGAAAAGCAGAACACATATAGCTGAATCGACCCTCCCCAAGTTAGTACAGTGAAACCCCCAAACAAGCTAGGGCCAGCGGGTAGACTGTTGCATGACCTCGGCCCCTAGCTAAACAGTCCTCTCAAGGAAGGTTGATCAGTTCAGAAGGGCCTTGTGGCGAGCTCGTGGTGGACGCACCGCTGGAGGTGCAAAGGCCAGCGGACCGGGATCATCTTCCTCAAGACCCCAGTCTGGGTCCCACACTGTGTGAGTCGACTCCTGCATAGCCGTGCCATCCGGGGCAGCTGCTCAAACTCTGCGAAGATGGTTCACGTGCCACACCAAACCATCTGCCAGCTGGAAGGTCGTTGGCCCCAGCTGTGTGGTGATCTTGATGGGTGCCGGTAGTGATGGAGATGGTGTTGAGGCTGACTGCGGGTCCGGTCATTTGGTTCTGCTGACCTGGACCCAGTCGATCACTGCGAGTGGCGCTCTGTTCAGCTGCACTCGGTATCGTGGTTGTGATGGTGTGGCTCTCACATCTACTGTGGGGCATCCACCAGGTTGGGGGAGTCTGCTGCATCCCGTTTGGTCACAGACTCTTCTTCCTGCAGCTCAGCGGCGGGTTCTGGAGGCTGATGCCGGACACGGATTCGAAAGCAGTTTGGTGGCTCTACTGCATTTCCTTGAATCGCAGACCCTTCATCCTGCAGCTTAGTGGCAGCTCCTGGAGGCTGATGCTGGGTGTGGATTTGGAAAATGTCCGGAAGTTCTGCTGCGTCTTGTTGGGTTGCGGACTCTTCATCCTGCAGCTCAGCAGTGGCTCCTGGAGGCTGATGCCAGGTGTGGATTTGGAAGGATTCCAGCCTCTTCTCCCACTCTCCTGGGAAGTCTGGTCATGGCAATGTGTTGCTGTTGATAGAACCTGTGCCAGGTTGTTGTGTCCTGGGGTTCCTGATAGACACAGGCTCCCTCTCCTGCAGCTCTGCAGCGGCTCCTGGAGGCTGATGCTCTGTGAGGATCTGAGGCGAGTCCAATCGCTACCCCCTTGCCGGGCAGGAATGCACTCCTTCTCTGTGCATCAGGGAGCCACAGTTGCCACATGGGAAGCGCCTCATAGCATTCCTCTGATCCGCAGTGTTTACCTCAGCCTCTTCTGCCATGTCACTGGGCCCTTCTGTGGTTGCCGTGTATGCTAGCGGTGCCTGGCTTGGCTGTTGTTGTACACTTAGCTTTGATGCTAACCTTTCAGCGGCCTGTAGCTGGAATGCTAGCTCCATGGTCTTAGCTAGCGTCATGTCATCTGGTGGCATTAGCATTTTCGCTCGTGGCCACGGATTGCTAGTGTGCTCAGCCAACTGGCCCTGCACCATTTCGTCCTCCAACAGACCAAATTTGCATGTGCTAGGTAGGTGGCAAAGGTCTGCGATGAATTGTTGTGTCATCTCTCCTGTCTTCTGTCGACGTTGGTGGAACCTGATGCGCTGCGCCAACACGTTATCGGGTGTGGCACAGTGGCTAGCTAGGAGCTTGACTGACTCAGCAAATGTTTCTGTTGGTCCTAGCCTGTAGAAAATACATTGGCCTTCTGTGCCCAGGCTGTGTATGAGTAGAGCTCACATCCGTACCTTGTCAAGCTTGCCCAGGTCCAATGCCGATATGTAGGTGGTGAAGGAACTGTACCAGCGCGGCCATGGTACAAGCGGCTCTCTGAGGGCCTCCAGAAAAGGCTGAAGTGGCCTCCGACACGCCTCCATGGTTTATCCCATCTTTGTCGCCAATTGTTATGTCTGAAAAATGTGGAATGACCAATAGAGAGTGGAGTTTGCTGGGAACAGGAACTTTATTACAAAAAACCTTAGTAGTGGTACAGAGGTGTTGTTGATTGGGAGGTTGAGTGCCAAAGATGAGAAGAGAGAAGAACGGCTTCAAAATGGCTGTCCCTGGCTTTTATAAGTCAGCGTCATGACGTCACAAGCTGGTCGCGTTGTCACGCCGGCACTGAACCACAAGTGTGAGTTTCTTGAACACCACAGGCCCCTTCATTGTTTTTTTTTTTTGATTGATACTATTTATTTCAAACAATGCAACATAAAACAAGAATAAAAACAAAAAAAGGAAGGAAGGAAAGAACTGAAATGAAATGGATTATTGTTCACGTGCTTGTGTTCCAGAGCAGTACATATATAGAAACCCTCGATGACTTAACCACAGATGCATTCATGAATGCACTTCGAACTCTTGTTGCTATTAGAGGACCTGTATGGCAGTTACAATGTGATCAAGGAACACATTTCATGGGCATCAGGAGAGAGTTTTCAAGATGCTTAAAGGAATGGATCAAGAATGCCAACAAGCAATCGGTTGTGAATTTGTAATGAACATACCAGCAGCCAGCCATATGGGCGGTGTTTGGGAATGCCAAATTCGAATAACTTGAAGCATCCTGACTGTCATGCTCAACAAGTCTGCAAGCAGACTTGATACAACAACTCTCAGGACATTCCTTTAGGAAATCATGGCTGTAATCAACAGCAGGCCATTAAGTGTCGAACATCTTCATGATCCTACTGGCCCACAACCTCTAACTCCCAACCATATAGTGACAATAAAATTATCTATTGTTCTGTCCCCTTCTGGTCAGTTCCGCAAAGAAGATTTCTATTTGCGCAAGAGGTGGAGAAAGGTGCAGTTTTTAGCAGATGAATTTTGGCAAAGATGGAGGCAGGAATACCTGCTAAATCTCTAACAATGACAGAAATAGCAGGGAACATCACAAAATTCCCAAGTTGACGACATTATGATCCTATGAGATGACAACGCATCGAAAAAGGAATGGAAGCTCTCCAGGGTTGTAGAAGTTTATCCCAGTGCAGACGGCATGGTGCGAAGGGTGAAGCTGCTTGTGCAGTGACACAACACATGACAAAGGAAGAGCACACTGTAAACCAGTTCACATAGAGAGACCTATTCACAAAATGATTACTTTACTTAAATCCAACTAATCATACACATACAGTACTGTGACGTTTGCAGGGTTCACACAAAGAAAATGGAGCAGATGGTTGTGATCAACCGGATTTATTTTCACACCACCAACCCCAACTACTTCTGAGCACAGAGAGGAGGGGAGGTCATTCTCCCAGACCTCCGTTTCAGTCATGGTTACACACACATGATACATCTTGCCCTAATCCTGCTAAACACTGCTGGGTCATTATAACGCAGTTATAATGACACAGCAGTATAACTCAGTAATAACACATTTAATGCACACACAGTAACGTTTTCAACTGGCAAAGCATGCTGGGAAATCCCTGCCCCCCTTAACATGGCCCCGACGTTACACTGCCCTCCCCTGGACTGGTTTCTGTCCCCAGAAAATTCAAAGTCCACTTTCAGAAATCCAACGCGAGTCAGCCCGGTGCCAGGGCGGCACACACGGGCCATCCAGTGTCCATCTGAGTCTCGGTCGGAGTATCTGGTTGGGGTAGGGTTCCGGTTTGGCCACCAGCGGGCGGATGGACACATCTGACAGCCTCTGTAGGACCACGCACAGTCCCTTCCCTGGCAGCGGGAGTCCCAAGCCCGCTCCGGCCAACTCCCACCGCTGCCAGGTCTCCCAGGAGGCCGCTGGTCCGCGTCCATGCGTCCAGCCCTTGCCGCGCCTGGAAAAATGGCCGGATCTTCGTCCTGCTCGCTCCGCTGCGTCGCTGCTGCGCCGAGGGCCTCCGTGACGTCACCGAAAGGGGAAGCATCTGCGGGTGGCGGTAGGACTATGCACAGTTCCTCCTCTGGCAGCGGGAGTCCCATGCCCGCTCCGGCCGACTCCCACCGCTGCCAGGTCTCCCAGGTGGCCGCTGGCCCGCGTCCATGCGTCCAGCCCTTGCCGCGCCTGGGAAATGGCCGCATCTTCGTCCTGCTCACTCCGCTACTGCTGCGCTCCGAAGGCCTCTGTGACATCACTGCCAGGGAAGCATCTGCAGGAGGCGGCCTTTACCTGTCCATGCCACCTCGCTCTAATTTAACGTTGGCGAGGGGCCAGTTTGTCATGCGCTGCGTGCGGGGCAGTACCGTGTGAAGTACCCTGGCTCTGTGCAGCAGAAGCCCCCCCTTCCTCGCGTCGCCGCGGCTGTCTCCTCCCCGCTGCCGTAGCTCCTCCTCCCACTCGCTCTCAGCACGGTGGTTTCCTCCGATGACCAGTCGTTCAGTGCAGCAGCCAACTCGACCTGGGCCAGGCGGTCATCCAACAGGTTCTCGCCGTTGTAGCGGGGAATCTTGGCCCGCTGCCGGATGGATGGGACGGTCATCTCCCGGTCGATCGCCGCTCCTAATACCTCTGGAATCGCCAGCCCGTCCTGCCCTGAAAAGGGCGGAAAACGGGGCTGGTTTGCTCTGCTCAGTCCCGTCGGGTCCGCTGCTCCGTCCATCGCGGCGAGCCTCTCCGGGGGGGCCGGCGTCTCAGCTCTACGCTCCGTTCCCAGCCGAGCGATGAACCGCTCCGGCCGTTGGACCTCCGCCTGGGTCCTCATCTTGCTCCATCCCCACTCCTGACACCAGTGTGACGTTTGCAGGGTTCACACAAAGAAAATGGAGCAGATGGTTGTGATCAACCGGATTTATTTTCACACCACCAACCCCAACTACTTCTGAGCACAGAGAGGAGGGGAGGTCATTCTCCCAGACCTCCGTTTCAATCATGGTTACACACACATGATACATCTTGCCCTAATCCTGCTAAACACTGCTGGGTCATTATAACGCAGTTATAATGACACAGCAGTATAACTCAGTAATAACACATTTAATACACACACAGTAACGTTTTCAACTGGCAAAGCATGCTGGGAAATCCCTGCCCCCCTTAACATGGCCCCAACGTTACAGTACATTTGCCCATTTGTCATATTTGTTTATTCATTGAACCTTCCTACCTTATTTAGAGAAAAATACCACATTTTTGTGTTAATGAGTGATTTTTGGTGGAGTGTGTTACATACATAAGTTATGTTCATAATATTTAAATTGCTAAAAAATATATCTAACTTGATGCAATATAAAGTTAATATGATATTAAGGTTAAAATTTATGACATTTGTTTACAGTAAATCCATTTTGTAATTGATTGGGAAAAGGATGTTGTTTTCTCACGAGAACACAAGTCTGAACTAAGGACTGTGTTGATCTCTCATGGACTGCAGGCAAGCAGATATCTCTGTTAAGAGACCACGAGGCTCTGTGATATTTGAAACTAAGTTACTCCAAGGACTGTTGTAACCTAAGGAGACTGCCACAAGGGAATCTAATGGATTTAGAAACCTCCTTTTATGACAAGCGGCCAACAAGGTATTTCTTTAGATACGTAAATAATGTCATTTAGCATACTAAGTTAGCACCATTTATATTGTTCACATGATAAACATACTGTAAGTTTTCTGAAGTGCTTTGTGTTTTAAGTTGCATGTACAGTTCCCACGGCGTGTTGGCTTCATGGCATGACGGCTTGGTGAAGTTATGACATAAAGAAATAACCATAAATAAGGCAAAGCTGCCTTATGAAGCAATAAATGCCCGTTTCAAGGAACTGCCCTGAGTCTGTGTTGTTGTTAAAGGAGCTACAACATGCAACACTGATGACAGTTATATGCATGCTATATGGTCTTGTGCACTAGTCCACCAGTTCTGGCAGAGGATATGTGAAGACCTATGAACATGGATTAGGTGCAGCATCCCAACTTCTATAATACTAGGGGCCCTATTTTCATGGTCAACAGTGGATTTTTGCACTGTGCCTACCTCTTTATGTTGTTAGTTTTTGTCAGTGCATTGTCTGTTTTTTATGCTTTGCATCACACCATTTAATTACCAGTAGACAATGTGCCGGCTTTGCACTGGGAGGAGGAGGCTCCTTTCAAAAAGGTGTGGCAGCACACAGTCTCATGTGCATCAGTATTATGGTGCATTTTATAACAATGCACTTTTGATCAGGACAAGGAGGTCTGTCATCAGAAGGATATTGTTAAATGCTATTTCAGCAGGGTGTTTTCAAATTGTGTATATTCTTGTCATGGTGCTGAGCATGGGTAGGAGAGCCGTGCTCATGCTCTAAGTTCATTTCTGATTATGTTCTGTATTTTCTTCATCCTGGTTTCATTCTTGTGTTTTAAGTTGGTTTTGGATGCAGAATGTTTATTAGTTGTCTTTTGTCCCTGACTGTGTTTTGAGTTCCTGTTATTATTTTCCCTATAGCTTTAGTCATTTATATTTTGCATCCACTACCATCTAGTTTCTCATTGTAATTATTCTTTCTGTAAGACATGAGCCTACCGTTACCGTTACTGTCTGTTCTCATTCTGTATTTTGTCATGAGTATTTCAGTATTTGTATCTCTTGTTTTTGTATTCATTATGTCCTCGCCTTTATGGTCCATTTTTCCCAGTTATTATTATTTGGTCTGTTTCTTAATTTGTATTCATTCCTTACCTTTAGTCAGTCATTCTTGTGCTATTCTCCTGTGCTTTTGTTTCTGACAGCAGCCCATGTTACTTCCATGTTTAGCTCAAGTTTGTGGGCTGTCACAGCTGACAGATGTCAGTAATTAGGCCAACTCTTCTTCACTCATGTGACCCACACCTGTTATTGATCTGTTATCATCTGTACCTATTTTACCCCCACTGCAATGCTGTCTCATTGCAGCAGCATACTGTGTATTCTGACAGGAATCCTCAGTCAATTCTCCTCTCGCGGATGAGCTCCATCTGGCTCTCTTCTGTTTTTCCTCCTTGGTGTTTCTGCATGCCTCAGTCTGGGTCCAGCCAGGCTGTCCTCCTGCTTTTCCCCCGGACATGAGCCCCACACTGTTCCTCCCGTTAACCTGCCTTTATGTGTCAGTGTAGTGTTTTTGTGTACTTAGTGTTTTGTCCTCATCAAATGTGCAAACTCACAGCGTGCATTTGGTGTCCTCAATCCGCCCTTGCCAGGGCAATTTATGAATAATGCTGCTGCCCTGTGTGAGACACCAGCAGCTGTGAATTTCACCTTTTTCTCTCTCTATCTATCTCTATCTCCCTCCCATCTATTTTTTGTGTTAAAGTCCATTTTTTGCCGGAATGTCTGTCTGCATGGACTTTAGTGTTTGTGGGCTGAGTGAGATGGAGTATCAGACTGTGGGAGTGTTGCATAACATCATGTCGGAGGCTTGTGCGTCTCGCACTCCCAAATCGGCCCGGGAATGTCTGGTTGGAGCAGTGCAGGTACTCGAAGCATGCCCCAACCTGTGGAGCCATCTGGAGCTCATGGACCTACTCCTCGTCAATACAGACCACCAACACATGCCGCAAGAGCTGATGGAGACCTCCTTTCCAGCTGTACCTGTGCCAATGGAGAAATGTTCCCTGGTGCAGCCGTTTCCAGCCCTCATTCCTTGCTGTCTCCTGTCTGTACCTGCACCGACGAAAGAGCATCCCCGGGTGCAGACATTATCAGCCTCTCGCCACTACCCAGCTTAATCCCGCCTGAGGAATTCTTCCGCCTTCCCAGCAGTTTCCTCCTCACCGCTCTGGAGAACCGCAGCAGCAGCTTCCTCGTCATTTTTGAACTTTTCCCCTCGGCTGTCCTGTCAGTCTCCTCCTCTTTGTCTGCCGCTGCTGTCCCCTTCTCCTCCATGGTGTCACCTCCCACAGCTGAGTGTCAGGCCAGCAGCATGCCTGCAGGGCTGTCTCCTCCACTTTCTACAGTGGTGCCCACGCCCGCTGCAGCCATGAAGAGGAATTCACCTGAGTCTTCAGCAGCAGTTACCATCATGCCCCGGGAAATAAGGCAAGTACATTTTCATTCTCAAACACTTTTAAAAATAATAATAATAATAATAATAATAATAATAATAATAATAATAATAATAATAATAATGCATCAGATTTATATAGCGCTTTATCATAGACACTCAAAGACGCTTTTCAAATAGATACATTATTCATTCACTCTAGACAGAGGTAGCAGCAAGCTACTACTGTAACCACAGCTGCCCTGGGGCAGGCTGATGGAAACATGGCTACCAATCTGCGCCAACGGCCTCTCTGGCCACTACCAAACATTTACAGCCGTGGATAAAATTGTTGCTACCCCTCTGTTAATCAAAGAAATACCCACAATGGTCACAGAAATAACTTGAATCTGACAAAAGTGGTAATAAATAAAAATTCTATGAAAATTAGCCAATGAAAATCAGTCAGTGCTTTTGAATTGTGGTTCAACAGAACTACTTTAAAAAACAAATTCATGAAACAAGCCTGGACAAAAATGATGGTACCTCTAGAAAAGATTGAAAATAATGTAACCATAGGGACATGTTCAACCAAGATGTGTCCTCTAATTAACATCACAGGTGTCTACAAACTTGTAATCAGTCAGTCGGCCTATTTAAAGGGTGACAAGTAGTCACTGTGCTGTTTGGTGACATGGTGTGTACAACACTAAACATGGACCAGAGGAAGCAAAGGAGAGAGTTGTCTCAGGAGATTAGAAAGAAAATTATAGACAAGCATGTTAAAGGTAAAGGCTATAAGACCATCTCCAAGCAGCTTGATGTTCCTGTGACTACAGTTGCACATATTATTTAGAAATTTAAGATCTACGGGACTGTAGCCAACCTCCCTGGACGTGGCCGCAGGAGGAGACGGATAATACGAATGGTAACAAAAGAGCCCAGAACAACCTCTAAACACATTCATGGTGAATTCCAAGGTCAAGGTACATCAGTGTCAGATCGCACCATCCGTCGTTGTTTGAGCCAAAGTGGACTTCATGGGAGACGACCAAGGAGGACACCACTGTTGAAAACAAATCATAAAAAAGCCAGACTGGAATTTGCCAAACTACATGTTGACAAGCCACAAAGCTTCTGGGAGAATGTCCTATGGACAGACGAGACAAAACTGCAACTTTTTGGCAAGGCACATCAGCTCTATGTTCACAGACACAAAAATGAAGCATATCAAGAAAAGAACACTGTCCCTACTGTGAAACATGGAGGAGGTTCTGTTATGTTCTGGGGCTGCTTTGCTGCATCTGGCACAGGGTGTCTTGAATCTGTGCAGGGTACAATGAAATCTCAAGACTATCAAAGTATTCTAGAAAGAAATGTGCTGCCTAGTGTCAAACAGCTTGGTCTCAGTCGCAGGTCATGGGTCTTGAAACAGGATAATGACCCAAAACACACAGCTAAAAACACCCAAGAATGGCTAAGAGCCAAACATTGGACTATTCTAAAGTGGCCTTCTATGAGCCCTGAACTAAATCCTATTGAACATCTGTGGAAGGAGCTGAAACATGCCGTCTGGAGAAGGCACCCTTCAAACCTGAGACAACTGGAGCAGTTTGCTCCTGAGGAGTGGGCCAAAATACCTGCTGAGAGGTGCAGAAGTCTCATTGACAGTTACAGAAATCGTTTGATTGCAGTGACTGCCTCAAAAGGTTGTGCAACAAAATATTAAGGGAACCATCATTTTTGTCCAGGCCTGTTTCATGAGTTTGTTTTTTTTAAATCATTCTGTTGAACCACAATTCAAAAGCATTGTCTGATTTTCATTGGTTTTTCATTTCCTTTCATTAACAGAGGGGTACCAACAATTTTGTCCATGTGTGTACAGTATACACATTCATACCCAGTGTTATGGAGGTAAGGTGGGTAAAGTGTCTTGCCCAGGGACACAACAGCAGGGTATCTGGAGAGAGCGGGATTCGAACCGCCAACCATCTGGTTATTGGGTGACCTGCTCTACCTCCTGAGCCACTGCCGCCCACTTTTAGATGAAATGCCTTGTCTTATTCCCGGTGGTGAGGCTCAGCAACAGCAGCCCAATATAGCTGAGTCCTCACTGCCTACTGCTGTTATATTTCACTCACCTGCTTCTCCCATGTCCTCTCCTGTTTCCCCTGAATGTACGCCAGTCCTGGGAGAGAGCCGCCGGCCGCCGGAGGGGCTCGTGGCCCTGGAAGATTCTGTTCCAACCCTGCAGCCATGTCCTGGATGAGAAAAGAGCGCCCCCTGTGCCCTGAAGACTGAGCCGACAACAGTGTCCCCTGGCTTCAGCTGCATGGGTCTCTGTGCCAGCGATGAGGCAACCTCCAGCATCAGCCGCCACACCGGGAGTTCCTCCAGCATCGGTCGCCATGCCTGGAGGCCCTTCGGCTGCACCCACCATCACGCCTGCTGCTGGGGTCGTTGTAGCAGTGTTGTTGGAGTCCTGGACGGTGGTGGAGCTTGAGTCTAGGCAAGTACTCTGCTCTGTTTTTACATCAGCAGATTTAGAGAAATCTTGTCTAGCTTGTGGTAGGGAAAGTCAGTTGCAGACATCCTCTGCTCCTGAACTCTCCTCACCAGGCTCCACTGCTGCCGGTATTTTTCTGGTGTTTTTCTCTTCTTCCCCATCTGAGGCGGCCGTGTCGGGGTCGGAACATCGGATGAACAGGGTCAAGACGCCCCAGTCTGGATCGCCGGAGTCCTGGATGGCAGTGGAGCTCGAGCTAAGGCAAGTCCTCTTTTTTGTTTTCACATTATCTGTTTTAGAAAGGTCTTGTTTAGCTCTTGGTGGGGAGAGAAAGTCACAGCTGCCAACTGCTTCTGAGCTTTCCTTGCTGGGTTCCACTGCTGCTGGTGATTCTGACCCAGTATTTGTCTTTGTCCTCTTGTCCGAGACATCGCCTGAGGTCACCAAGGATGGTCAGCCTTCACTGGAGGTCACCGTGGGTCCTCTGTCTCCGCCTGAGGTCACTGTGGGTCCTCCATCTCCACCTGAGGTCACCATGGGTCCTCCTTCTCTGCCTTCGTCTGGTTCCCCGCTGATCGATCGTCTTCTTTGCCTGGTTTTCTTACGGGTCAGCTGTTTGATTTCACCTGGGATCCTCGTGGGTCCTCCGTCTCTGCCTGAAGTCACCTAGGGTCATCTGTTTTCACCCAAGGCCGCAAAAAGTCAACCGTCTTTGCCTGAGGTCACCGAGGGTCATCTGTCTTTGTGTGAGGTCACTGAAGGTCATCCATCCTCGCCTGAGGCCGCTGTTGGTCAGCAGCCTTCCCTTGAGCTCGCCAGTGATCATCAGTCCTCATCTAGTTTCCCCAATGGTCAGTCATCCCCTTCGCCTAGTTTTTTCACTGGTCAGTCACCCTCCTCATCAGATTTCAATCTCTCTGCTCCTGTGGTCTGTGGTAGGCACTGGTTCCGCCTCCAGGAGGGGGTGCATTGTGCCCCACGACTGGCTCTGGGATGCTGGGAGACCCCCCGATGGACTGCGCCGTCTGCTTGGGTGGCTCTGGAACTCTAGGAGGCCACCCAATTTGTTCCACCATAGGATCGGGTGGTTTTGGGACTCATAAAAACCACCTGAAGTGCCTTATTTTTCCACCCAATTGTCCTAGAGTTCTATGTACCTTATTTGTTCAGTGTTGGGGGTCATGAGTATTTTTTGTTTTGGTTTCAGTCCTTCAGTTCCTCCTAGACTGGTTCCCCCCACCATCCTTCTGGGGTTATCTGTTCTTTTCCTATTGGGGGGGGGGGGGGGGGGGTTATTTCTTCTTCTCTTGTTTGATGTTACCCTGGGGTGTCTGGTGTCCACCCCTTTGGGAAGGGGGGGGGGGCTCTGTCATGCTGCTGAGCACGAGTAGGAGAGCTGTGCTCATGCTCGAAGTTCATTTCTGATTATTTTCTGTATTTTTTCATCCTGGTTTCATTCTTGTGTTTTAAGTTGGTTTTGGATGTAGGATGTGTATTAGTTATCTTTTGTCCCTGACTATGTTTTGAGTTCATGTTATTATTTTCTCTATAGCTTTAGTCATTTATATTTTGCATCCACTACCATCTAGTTTCTCATTGTAATTATTCTTCCTGTAAGACAGAGCCTACCCTCCCCGTTACTCTCTGTTCTCGTTCTGTACTTGGTCATGAGTATTTCAGTATTTGTATCTCTTGTTTTTGTATTCATTATGTCCTCGCCTTTATGGTCCATTTTTCCCTGTTATTATTATTTGGTCTGTTTCTTATTTTGTATTCATTCCTTACCTTTAGTCAGTCATTCTTGTGCTATTCTCCTGTGCTTTTGTTTCTGACAGCGGCCCGTGTTACTTCCGTGTTTAGCTCAGGTTTGCGGGCTGTCACAGCTGACAGATGTCAGTAATTAGGTCAACTCTTCTTCACTCATGTGACCTGCACCTGTTATTGATCTGTGTAATTATCTGCACCTATTTTACCCCTGCTGCAATGCTATCTCAATGCAGCAGCATACTGTGTATTCTGACAGGAATCCCCAGTCAGTTCTCCCCTCGTGGATGAACTCCGTCCGACTTTCTTTTGTTTTTCCTCTCAGTGTTCCTGCACGCCTCAGCCCGGATCCGGCCAGGCTGTCCTGCTTTTCCCCCGGACATGAGCCCCACGCTGTTCCTCCCGTTATCCTGCCTTTATGTGTCAGTGTGGTGTTTTTGTGTACTTAGTGTTTTGTCCTCATTAAATGTGCAAACTCACAGCGTGTGTTTGGTGTCCTCAATCAGCCCTTGCCAGGGCAGTTTATGACAATTCTACTGACAGTAGCTCATGAGGACACGGCATGCGCTTGGATTTTCAGCTATCTTAACTAGTGCATGCTCATAGAAAGCAAGTATTCCTGTCTGAAACAGGTAGCCCAATCAGGCTTTACAGGCCCAAATGTAGGCTGTGTTTGAAAGTGGAATACAGAGGTGTAGCCTATATGTAGGCAATCACATGTTTGACTTTGACAAATATGAAAGGGACTAAACTAAGATTTATTTGATTGTGTGAATATTAATTACAGAATAATTGAAAATGAATGGGCCATCCAATATTAGCCACTGTTTAAGAACCGGTTGTTTATTTTTTTGTCACATCACTTATTTGTGTGATTTTTTTTTTAATATTTGATATTTAGAATCCTTTATTAGTCCCACAATTTGGAAATTACAGGGCATCCATATGAATGGATGAGGCCGCCACATGAATGGATGAGGCAGCCATGGTGCGGCACCCAGCCCTGAGCCCTTATGAGCCCTGAACCCTGAGCCCCTGAGCCCTTATGAGTTATATTCATAATAGTGTATCTTGCACTTTGGGGGATGGGAGTTCTTCAGTCACCATTATAATTTAGTTTATATGTGTAGTTTATAGTCTATCGTTAATAAACTCATGTAGTACTTTAACGGGACACGTTTACAAATATTTGAGACCCACTGTAGTGCATCCTTTTATATTTTAGCAATATTATAAGTAGAAAACACTGAACAGTATTTTTTTTTTGTATTTTGTATACTTTATTGATCACCAGAGGGAAATCCAGGACATCCACCTGGATGGATGAGGCAGCCATGGTATGGTGCCAATCCCTTCACCATTTGCACCTCGGGCCACTTTAGAGTCTCCAATTAACCTAACTTGCATGTTTTTTATACACAGCAGAATGACCCATTTGGCTGCAACTGTTGCATCAGTGTTGCCCATTTGTCTGTAAATATTTAAATAAAAATGATTTATTTTGTTATTTGGGCATTTTTGCATCTTGTTGTTTAGTCAAAGCGTGCATATGTGTCTGCATATGATATGCAATTGATCTGGCCATTCTGCTCCACAATGAAGCAGCAGTCGGGAGTGCTGTCTCCCACTGACCAGGCAGGCTGGGCGTGCCTCCCCGCGAACAGTCGTGGAGCGCCCAGTCAGACACTAGTGTTGGAGAAGCAACAGCTGAACCAGCGGACCGCAGTCAGTATGGCTGTGATGCTGCATATTATCCAATCAGCATGGAGTCAATCTGAAACCCCCCGCGCACTTCCTGAAGCTAGGGCATGAGGAGACAGAACTGTGACAGAGTGGTGGCTAAACGTTTATTGATAAAAATGACATATTTTGACTGAGCAACTCCATACTCAGGGATGCACACCTTCGCAACCTCAGCAAAGGACTTATAAAATCAGAGGTCAGTCTGTCAAATGGTTTGTGAGATATCTGAGGAACACACACACACACACACACACACACACACGCACAGAGATTTGGTCCATTTATAGATAGATGGAGAGAATTGTAACAGTTATACTGTCATGCTGCTGTTACACTGTAATTTCCCAGTTTGGGATCAATAAAGTACATCTATCTATCTATCTATCTATCTATCTATCTATCTATCTATCTATCTATCTATATAATCACCCATCATCACCTCCGCCAAGGAGGTTATGTAATCGGAGTGGTTTGTCTGTCTGTTAGCAGGATTACGCAAAAACGAATGGACAGATTTTGGTGAAAATTTCACCAGAGGGAGCCCTTGGGCCAAGGATGAACCCATTAAATTTTGGTGATGATCTCAGAGCGCATACTTCCATCAAGGACCTTGTTTGTATTTGTGTAGCAGGATTACACAAAAACCACTGGATGGATCTGGATTAAATTTTCACCAGAGGTGGTCCTTAGCCTAGAGAGGAACCCATTACATTTTGCTGATGATCCAAGAACTCACAGGCTCTTATCTTTTCACAGTGTTCTAGCAAGAATACCCCAAAACTACCAGAAGGATTTGGATGAAATTTTGACCAGAGGTGGTTCTTGGTTAAGAGAGGAACCCATAACATTTTTGTGATGATCCGAGAACACATACTTCCACCAAGGCTCTTAACTTCACACAGTGTGTGTTACATCTCAATAACGGAGAGTTGAGAAGGAACTGGTCTGAACATTCTCCCTTTATTGAACTAAGTTCACAGATATACAGTATATATCCCCAGCTGTAGGCCACCTGACATCACTCTGACCCCGTCCCGGCCAGGCTACGGCAAGCCCCAAGGCCCAGCTCCCTTATGTCACCCCCCCCCCCCCCCGGAAAGTCAAGAACACAAATGAAACGTCGGAACAAGCAAAACAACTATAAACACATGTGAACATAGAACATACCAATGCAACCTACAAGTCCCTTCCCTAGACAGCAGAGCCATCCTCAACCATACCGGTTACAAAGTTGTCCAAGTACCTGGGTCTCCAACACTCTCTAGCCGGGTGTCCCTCGTGAGGGCACACTGCCTCTGGCACCATCGGTTCCGGCTGAAGGTCAGCATCCACCCGGACCTTCCAGCCCCAACTGTCACTGAAACAATCCATGGCGGGGTCACACGCCACCTCCGGTTTGGAACCTCCTTAGCCTACTCACATGCCATCGGGACCCATCATCCAGTTCAAAAGTATCTGGTCCTCTCCGTCTCACGATCGTCCGTGGCCCAACTCACAGCAGTTGAAGCTTGTGGACACGGATGGGGTGCCCGATCCAGACCCGTTCCGCCACCTCAAGGCCGTGACCTCTCGCCTGATGTTTCCTGTCAAACCGTTCCTTCATTTTCCGTTGCTGTTCAGTGACCCGGCGCCTCAGCGCCCTCGAGTCCTCACTCCACTCCACTCCATCCGTGCCAGCCCCAGTCATCTCACCGGCAGCGGCAACTCATGTCCCAGCATCAGTGCAGCCGGAGAGCGTCCTGTTGTGGCGTGCACCAGCGCTCTATAATGGAGCAAGGTGTTGTTCAGGGCATCAGCGAACATAAACCCATCCACTAAGTGAGCCCTTAGACAATTCTTAAGTGTCCTGTTTATTCTCTCACCCCCCCCCCCCAATCCATTAGCCTGTGGGTGGTACACTGCCATCTTGATGTGTTCGACCCCTCTGACTCTCAGGAACTCCTCAAAAGCCCCAGAAATGAATTGTGGGCCATTGTCAGTGGTTATGGAGCTCGGGGTCCCCCATCTGGCAAACAACGATCCCAGGAACCCCGTGATCACCTCAGTTGTCACTGAGCCAGTCAGGAGCACCTCCGGCCATTTAAAGAACAGGTTATATGCCACCACAAGGAACCTGCTACCGGGGGGGGGGGGGGGGGGGGGGGCTGCATGCAGTTCTCTGCAAATGTCCAATTCGATGTGTTCCCAGGGCCCAGCAGGGAACGTGAGCGGTCGTAGAGGAAGGGGTGGTGGTCCTCCGATCTTCCCGCTCTCCAGCCATGGCACACAGTTTTTCACCATCGCCTGTCTATGTCTTTGTCTATTCCCGGCCACCAAACTGAGTCCCTGCTGAGCTGTTTGACCTTGACCACCCCTAGGTGTCCCCCATGCTGCATTTCCAATACTTGTCCTCTCAGAGCTGCTGGGATGACGGCACACTGCCCTCTAGCCACGCACACATCATTTCAGCAGCTGAGCTCATCCCTGAACCGATGAAACAAGGCCAGTTCACCCAGCACTCCCGCTGGCCAGCCCTCTCTGATCGCTGAGCGCAGTCTTCTCATCACCTGATCACTCTCCGAAACCTCCCTAAGTTCCTGAGGAGACACAATTTCTCAGAGTGCCCCATGCAGAGCGTGGACCAGTTCCATCTCATCTGGGTCCACCGCTCCTAAGGTCGGCACCAAATCACACGTCGGGGCTCTAGACAGAAGGTCTGCCACGACATTGTGTTTGCCTGGTGTGTACGTTGTCTCAAAATTGTAAGCCCTCAGTCTCTCAGACCATCTGTGGATCCTCAGTGGCCTGTGTCCCGACCCTGACCTCTCGAGCAGAGTCGTGAGCATTCGGTGATCTGTTCTCAATGTGAAGTGACGCCCGTAGAAGTAGATATGCCACCTCTCACAGGCCCAAACACAGGCCAGCGCCTCCCTTTTGCCCATGGCATACTTCTTTTCTGCCGCCAACAGAGACCTCGACGCAAAAGCCACCGGACGCTCCGTACCATCTTGCACCTGTGACATCACTGCCCCCAGCACGGAACCGGACACGTCACAAGTCACTATAGTGGAGCAGTTGGGGTCTAAATGGGCCAAAACCGGTGGGAAGGTCAGCTGCTGCTTCAGCTTTTCCACTGCTGCCGAGCAGACCGGAGTCCAGTTCCAAGGTGCATCCTGCTTCAGCAGCGCTCGTAGCGGCTCGATCGTCTCCAAGTACCTGGCAATAAGCCGTCCATAAAAGATAACCATCCCCAGGAACGAAGAAATTTCAGCTGGCGAGGAGGGGTCCACGAGGCGAAGCACTGCATCCACGTTCGAAACCGGAACCCCTCAAAGTCCACTGCATCCACTGCAAAGACACACTTTTCACCGTTCAACATGACCCCATGTTCCTGCAGCGTTTCCAAGACCCTTTCCAAACTCTCGTCGTGTTCCTCTCGCGATGCCCCGTGCCCCACAATGTCATCTAGGTACATGACTACCTCCTTCAGGCCGGCCAGCATGGTCGCCATGACCTTCTGGAAGCAACTTGGCGCCGAGCTCAGCCCAAAAAGCATCCTAGTGTAGCGGAAAATGCCCATGTGGGTCACGAAGGCTGTCAGATTCCTACTGTCAGGGTGTAGCGGCACCTGCAGGTAGCCTTGACGCAGATCCAGTTTCGAGAAGATCTTCGCCCCGCTGAACACCGCTATGAGTTCCTCCATAGTTGGCAGCAGATACTTATCTGGGATGACCGCCTTGTTTACAGCTTTAAGGTCGATGCACGGTCTGATGCCCCCTCCCTTCTTCCTGGTCATCACCAGATTAGAAATCCACGGTGATGCGTCAGCCTTTTCGATGACCCCTGACTCCAGTAGTTTGGTCAGTTCCGCTGATACCTCGTCCCGCAGAGCCAACAGAAGGCGCCTCAAAGGTTGTATTTTTGGCATGATGGTTCCATTGAAAAGCGGCTGATGATAAAATGCTTCAATGTGGCCCAGGCCCTCAAACAACGCCGGCCAGCGGAGGTGCCAGTCCGAGCTCGCTGATAGTACCCTCAAACCCCCCCGGGGTCCATTATGGAGAAACCCAGCTGCCCCAACAGGTCAACTCCCAACAGATTGGTTCCCCGGCGTGCCACCTGGAAGGTAAAGCTGGGGACCCTTTTTGACTTGCAGGTTACCTCAAAGTCTGCTGTGCCCACCATTTCGATCTCCGCATGTCCGTAACCGAATAGTCTCACCGCTCCGCCATTAATTTGTGACGTGGGGAACAGCCTCTGCAGGCTCAGGATAGACTTCCTGGCCCCCGAATCCACCATAAGCAGCACGTCAACTCCATCCAGCTGGAGCACGTACCACTTCAACGGGCCTTTTCCCATGCATACAGCGTGAACCTGGGCTAGGCCTCCGGGTCATCTCATCCGTAATGCCGCTCCCTTTTTTGTTTGCTGCTTCTTCCTTTTCTTTCTGTTTCCTCTGCGTCGTACTGTTAGCGCACAAACCTCCGCACCTGGCGGGAAATTGCTCTTAGTTGGCCCCTTGCTAACTTAGCCGTTAGCTCCAACTGGGCCACTGACTCATTTCTTTTTACTAGGTCCAGCACTTCCTCCCATGACGGCGGCTCTTTAGCTACTATCAGCTCGGTCGCTAGCCGTATGCAACTGGTGCCATGCACTAGCTTGTCCCTCACTAATCCATAAGTTCCTGCTCCGAAGTCGCACTTCCGTGCTAAGCTAAGGAGCTCCAGTAGAAACAAACGTAGCAACTCACCCTTCCATTGCCGTCGCTCAAAGAATTCACACTTACTTTTCGCGACAGTGGAGGAGTCACCAAACGTGTTGTCCATGGCCTTCAGACCATCCTCCAGCGAGCTGCCCCGGCACTGCCCGAAAAAGATTCGCTGTCCCTCGGCACCGAGACACTGAATCAAAAGACTCCTTCGTCTCTCCTCGTTTACCGATCCCAGGCCCGCCGCTGTCATATACAGTGGGGCAAAAGAGTATTTAGTCAGCCACCAATTGTGCAAGTTCTCCCACTTAAAAGATGAGAGAGGTCTCCAATTTTCATCATAGGTATACCTCAACTATGAGAGACAAAATGAGAAAAAAAAATCCAGAAAATCACAATGAAGGATTTTTAATGAATTAATTGGTAAATTCCTCGGTAAAATAAGTATTTGGTCAATAACAAAAGTTCATCTCAATACTTTGTTATATACCCTTTGTTGGCAATGACAGAGGTCAAATGTTTTCTGTAAGTCTTCACAAGGTTTTCACACACTGTTGCTGGTATTTTGGCCCATTCCTCCATGCAGATCTCCTCTAGAGCAGTGATGTTTTGGCGCTGTCGCTGGGCAACACGGACTTTCAACTCCCTCCAAAGATTTTCTATGGGATTGAGATCTGGAGACTGGCTAGGCCACTCCAGGACCTTGAAATGCTTCTTACGAAGCCACTCCTTCGTTGCCCGGGCGGTGTGTTTGGGATCATTGCCTTGCTGAAAGACCCAGCCACGTTTCATCTTCAGTGCCCTTGCTGATGGAAGGAGGTTTTCACTCAAAATCTCACGATACATGGCCCCATTCATTCTTTCCTTTACACGGATCAGTCGTCCTGGTCCCTTTGCAGAAAAACAGCCCCAAAGCATGATGTTTCCACCCCAATGCTTCACAGTAGGTATTGTGTTCTTTGGATGCAACTCAGCATTCTTTCTCCTCCAAACACGACAAGTTGAGTTTTTACCAAAAAGTTCTATTTTGGTTTCATCTGACCATATGACATTCTCCCAGTCCTCTTCTGGATCATCCAAATGCTCTCTAGCAAATTTCAGACGGGCCTGGACATGTACTGGCTTAAGCAGGGGGACACGTCTGGCACTGCAGGATTTGAGTCCCTGGCGGCGTAGTGTGTTACTGATGTTACTTTGGTCCCAGCTCTCTGTAGGTCATTCACTAGGTCCCCCCGTGTGGTTCTGGGATTTTTACTCACCGTTCTCGTGATCATTTTGACCCCACAGGGTGAGATCTTGCGTGGAGCCCCAGATGGAGGGAGATTATCAGTGGTCTTGTATGCCTTCCATTTTCTAATAATTGCTCCCACAGTTGATTTCTTCACACCAAGCTGCTTACCTATTGCAGATTCAGTCTTCCCAGCCTGGTGCAGGTCTACAATTTTGTTTCTGGTGTCCTTTGACAGCTCTTTGGTCTTGGCCATAGTGGAATTTGGAGTCTGACTGTTTGAGGTTGTGGACAGGTATCTTTTATACTGATAACGAGTTCAAACAGGTGCCATTAATACAGGTAACGAGTGGAGGACAGAGGAGCCTCTTAAAGTAGAAGTTACAGGTCTGTGAGAGCCAGAAATCTTGCTTGTTTGTAGGTGACCAAATACTTATTTTACTGAGGAATTTACCAATTAATTCATTAAAAATCCTTCAATGTGATTTTCTGGATTTTTTTTTCTCATTTTGTCTCTCATAGTTGAGGTATACCTATGATGAAAATTGGAGACCTCTCTCATCTTTTAAGTGGGAGAATTTGCACAATTGGTGGCTGACTAAATACTTTTTTGCCCCACTGTATATGTTGAAGCTCCGCTTCCACTGAGCCCATGGAATTGCCGGCAAGCCCGGGTGCTCTAGAAACACTGGCGTCTGTCCTACACACGTTGCCATTGTTATCCTCGTCGCCAAAATGTTACATCTCAATAATGGAGAGTTGAGAAGGAGCTGGTCTGAAAATTCTCTCTTTGTTGAACCAAGTTCACAGATATATATATATATCCCCAGCTGTAGCCCGCCTGACATCACTCTGACCCATCCCCGGCCAGGCTACGGCAAGCCCCAAGGCCCAATTCCCTTATGTCACAGTGTGTTAACACGAATACTCCAAAACTACAGGATGGATTTAGATTAAATTTTTACCAGAGGTGGTCCTTGGCCTAGAGAGGAACCCATAACATTTTGGTAATGATCTGAGAATGCATACCTCTGCCAAGGCTCTTTTCTTCTCACAGTGTGTTTACAAGAATCCTCCAAAACTAGGGGATATACTTTGATGCAATTTTCACCAGAACTGGCTCATGGCCTACACACAAACCCATTACATTTTGGAGGTGATCCATGAGGAGCAGAAGGAGTCTTGGTGGAGGTATGCGTTCTCTGAGTGCTTTTCTAGTTTTGATAATATGATGATACACTTAACAGTGTTTTTTATTCTATCCACATTCTTATTTTACCTCCCGGACTTACTGTTGGAGTTTAAATATCAAGCATTAATGTATTCATTTTTGGGGGGGAATGAATGAATGAACAGGGAGCATGTGTGTATTCCAGTGTGGAAGCGGTGCACAGGGGAGGTGCGGTAGGATACTGCCAGTCTGAAGAATTTTATTCCATCCACATTTTGATTTAAATCACGGACTTATTAGACATTAATATGTTTAACTGAGTTACTTTTGAGTTACTGCATGATTAAAGTAACTAGTTGCTTGGAAAAGTAACTTTCACGTTACTTTTAAATGCAAACTTAAATCATTTTGCACACATAGCAAGATCAAGGGCCCCGTATTCTCATCAGAAAAAAGAAGAAAAAGAAAACTGATGAGAAAAAAAAGTATCATCTTACAGAGGAAAATGTCTCACATTTACATAAACTATTGTAATCAGTAGAAAGTCAGAAATTTATTAGAAATAAAGCTATAAATTCACAGAGAAAAATTTGGACCCTCTGGTGGGCCATTTTTGGCCCATGACCTATATGTTTGACACCCCTGGACCAGCCCATTAAAAACACATATTTAGAGGATTTACTTCCATGAAATAGTTGCCTATCACAACAGCATGTAAATGAATAAGATAAAATAAAACAGAAAGCACAGATAAATAAAAGTTCACCGCTTAGAAGAAGTTGTTCTTTACTGCAACAAATCACAGTCACTTTTTCTCTGTGTGTAAGAAAACTTTAAATGCATTTAATGTGGACATTAAATGCAAGCTTCTTGCTCAAAAAATACTCATGTTTAACCACAAAGGTAGGAGCTGTTGGGGACTACTCACTGCTCACACAACAGGTGATCAGGGCTTGATATGAGAAGTCGCCACCGGGTTGCAGTGTGAACTGGGGCAGGACAGAAAACTGACCCGCGGAGGAGACTGACAGCTGCGCCAGCTATGGTAGGGTCAGTTTATTTGCACTAAAAATATCTATCCATATTAATAAAACAAGTAACACATCTGATCAAATTTCAGTAACTGTAAAGCATTACTGAACTTTTAAACAGTAATTTCATTACACAGCACATTACTGCAAAAGTAGTGGCATTGCATAATGCATCGCTCCCAACACTGAAAGTGAGATATAGAGGTTAACACATCACACATGGTTCTCACTGCTTCATGCATTGCCAAGAAAACTATTTTTTTGAATTGGAAATCAAAAAATAATTTACCCATCATTCAATATCCACCTTATTCGGGGACGGCAGTGGCTCAGGAGGTAGAGCAGGTCGTCCAATAACTGGATGGTTGGCGGTTCGAATCCCGCTCTCCCCGCATATCCTGCTGTTGTGTCCCTGGGCAAGACACTTTACCCCAATTGCTCCTGGGGGGTCTGGACAGCGCAATGTTGGGCAGTTACGCCGCCATCAGTCTATGGGTGGATAGCAGGATCTGTAAAGTGCTTTGGTCATCTAGAGATAAGAATAAAAGTGCTATATAAGTGAATGCCATTTACCATTTTATTCCTGGGGGTGCCACTGTAGGAACAATTATGGGCGGAGCTTCCGGTTTCGGGTGATGTAGTGTTAAATCAGTCAGTAAGAGTGGAGTAGCAGGGGCATTTAAAACAGTGTTTTTAAAAGTTTTTCAAATTCATTTTAGTGTATAGTCCACATACATGTTTTGCACTCAAGTGTCAGCTAATTTCAGCTCTTCTAGTTTTTGTATTTTTTGAATGTTTTGGCATAGTTCTGGTACTTGTTGCTGGTGTTTGTGGTTGTGCCATAGACTGTATAAATGGAGGCTTCTCACCACATGGTGACAGACGACATCCAAGCATGGTGCTGTGGCATACGTCTGCTCTAAGGTAAATTTGATTATGTCTAACATATTTTTTTTTCACAATATTTTTATTGAACCTTTTTTAACAGACATGACACAAACAATCAAACACTAACACTAAAGTAATTTAAAAATGAAAGAAAAAAAATACTAAAAACACCAACAACCATTAACAAAAGCAAGTCAAACAATGCTCCTCTGTTTAGTCTAGGTAATCCATTACATAAATATACATATTATACATTCACCAATTTGGAATTTACAAGGTCCACACACATCATTCACCTTCTTCTTCAGAAGTTATGTTTAATTTCTTTACATAATCAATGAAAGGTCTCCATATATTCTCAAACACATTTTCCTTTGATTTCAGTATGTATGTTATTCTTTCTAGTGGAAGGTTTGTTAACATCTGTCTTAACCACTGAGTCACATCTGGTCTATGAGTCTTTTTCCACAGTAGTGCAATACATTTTTTGGCATTAAGCAAACTGAGGTCTATGAATGCTCTTTCACTCTTATTAAAATTATGCTTTTCTGGATACAGACCCAGCAAAAACAGTTTAGAGTTCAATATGAATTGTTTTGAAATTATTTTTTCAATTGTTACCCTCACCTCTTCCCAAAACATTCTAATTTTTCTACATTCCCATAAACAATGAAATAAGGTTCCTTTACTTTCCATACATTTTGTGCACGTATCTGGTATGTTTTTGTTATATCTATTTAACTCCAACGGTGTAACATACATCCGCATTAACCATTTAAAATGTATCAATTTAAGACGTACACTTATTGATTTGGTTTGAGCTTCTGTGCAAGCCAATTCCCATTGTTCCTCTGAAATTTCAATTTGCAGGTCTTCTTTCCAATAATTCATTCTTTTCTGTGAGTTTTCACTTGGGGATAGTGTCAATGAGTTATAAAACTCTGAAATAATACCCTTTCTCTTACTATCTTTCGTCAAAATTTTTTCCAAGGATGAATAAGTAGGTCGGGTGAGAACATTATTTTGATTTGATTGAATAAAATTCCTAAGCTGAAGATATTTAAAAAAAATGTGTTCTATTAAGATTAAATTTGACCCTCAGTTCTTCAAAAGACATTATGTTATCTGAACGTGACAAATATAAGTCTTGAATCTTTTGAATCCCTTTTAAATTCCATAATTTAAATACAGCATCCGCTCTCCCTGGTGTAAAATATTGATTACCCCATATTGGGCTAAATTGTGACAATAAGTGTGGTTCTTTTAAATATTTTTTGATTTCACACCATATTTTGATCATATGCTTTACAATAGGATTTTTAACTTGTTTCTGTAATTTTTTAGCCGAGTCTGAGTATATGAATAAGGGAAGAGGTAAAGGTAAATTGTATGATTCCATTTCAATCCAGTGAGGGAGATCATTTGATAAAAAAATAATATGTCATAGACCTCAGTTGTGCTGACCAGTAATACAACATAAAGTTTGGACATTTCAGACTTCCACGATCAAATGGTAAATATAGTAAGGACAGACGTAATCTAGCCTTCCTATTGTTCCATATAAATTCCACTAACTTTTTTTTAATTCTTGAGAATAGATCTGAAGGTGGTGGTAAAGGAATGTATTGAAATAAATATAGTATTTTGGGTAAGATATTACTTTTAAGTATATTAATTCTCCCGATCATCGACATTGGTAGTGACATCCATCTCTGAAGCAACTCATTAATATCTGTCATTAAGGCTTCATAGTTGGCACTGGTGACTGATTCTATCTTAGGCACAATTTGAATTCCTAAATATTTAAACTGATTTACAACATTGAATTGATTTACCTCAGGAGCTGGGTGATTTCTCTGGGTCTCATTTAGCATTAATATTGAAGATTTAGTTTTATTTATTTTATATCCTGATATTTCCCCAAAGTTCTTTAATAAATTTAACAAGGTCGGAATTGATTTTTTAAGATTCAACATAAACAAAATTATGTCATCAGCATACAGGGAGATTTTATGTTCTGTTGGTCCTACTTTAATTAGAACACAGACGAAAGAGAGGTCATTGAAATTGTTAAATCGTTCAAAAGTAAAACATCTACTGACTGCGATGGTATTGATATGCTACTAGTCAAAACTGTTATCGAATGCATAGTGAAACCACTGACGTATATCTGTAACCTGTCTCTCCAATCAGGTATATTTCCCAATGCAATGAAAATAGCTAAAGTAATTCCGATTTACAAGACAGGCGACAGAGGGGAACTCTCCAACTACAGACCAATTTCACTATTACCGCAATTTTCCAAGATACTTGAAAAAATATTCTATGAGAGAATTGACAACTTCATACTGAAGAATGATTTATTGTGTGAGCAGCAATATGGGTTCAGACACAAAAGGACAACAGCATATGCCTTAATGGAATTTACAGAAAAAATATCAACAGCCATTGAAAATAAAGAGTATTCCTAGATCTTAAAAAAGCATTTGATACAGTAGATCACAATCTATTATTAAAGAAACTACAAAATTGTGGTATTAGAGGGGTAGCACTGTCCTGGTTAAGAAGTTACTTAAAGAATAGATATCAGTTTGTATGTGTTAACAACAAAAACTCAGAGCTACTGAAGGTCACCTGTGGAGTCCCACAGGGTTCAGTTTTGGGACCATTATTATTCAATATGTATATAAATGATATATGTAAAGTTTCAGAAAAAATGGACTTAATATTGTTTGCTGATGACACTAACCTGCTATGCAGTGGAAACAATTTGGAACAACTTCTGGATACACTCGGAAAGGAATTAGGAAAGCTGAAACTGTGGTTTGATTCAAACAAATTAACGCTCAATTTAAGCAAGACAAAATTTATAGTCTTTAACAACCATCACAACTACCCAGTACCCAAACTCAGTGTAAATGGTGTAGAGATTGAAAGGGTATCCGAAACTAAATTCCTTGGAGTAATAATTGATAACAAACTGTGTTGGAAGCCACATATTAATTATATAAAAGGTAAAGTATCCAAATCAATTGCAATATTACACAGAGTGAAAAATTTGCTGAATCAACCCACACTATACACCTTGTATCATTCATTAATACTCCCATACATGACATATTGTAATGAAGTATGGGGAAATACATATAAAACAAACATATATCCACTCTTTATGCTTCAAAAGAGAGCTATTAGAATAATCAACAAAGCAGCTTACAGGGAACCAACAAACCCACTTTTTCTTAAACAAAAAACTCTCAAGTTGAAAGATCTGATCGACTTTAAAACCGCAATAATAATGTTCAAAGTGAAGAATCTATCACTGCCCGCAAATATCCAAAAGTTGTTCCAAACAAGGGAGAAACGATATCACTTCAGAGGAACATGTATATTTCAAAAGCCTACAGTGAGAACAACCACCAAGCAACACTGTATTTCAGTGCAAGGTGTCAGATTATGGAACGATTTTGGACCTGAATTAAAATCATGTACAAAGCTTGGACAATTTAAACAAAAACTAAAGGAAGAAATACTCCAAACATATTTACAAAATGACATGTAAACTCACATAAGGATTGACATTTCCAGCCTGTGTTGTGTTATAGCTTAGTTTTTCTTTTTTCTCTGTGACACTATGTCTTAGATTTGTTTTTGAATAGTAACCGCTTAACTTAGACTAGCTCAGTTTTCTTTTTCTCTCAGTCATATTTTGTCTTAGCCTTGTTTTAAATTGTAATCGCTCTTGTCTTGTTTTCTCTTTTTTCTCCTTTGAATTCTTGGATGGAATATGGGTGGGCAATATAAGCTGCGGCTTCAGCCATCACCCATTTCGGATAACTCACGTGGAATTGTATAGTGGAAGGAGTCTTTGTCTAATTTGACCTTGTTGTTATATTATACAGTTTCTTTTAACCTGTAATGTACTATCCGAATAAACAAATTCATTCATTCATTCAATTCCATATATTTGTGGATGTAAACGTACTGCCATCGCTAAAGGTTCAATTGCCACAATGAACAGTAAAGGTGAAAGTGGACAACCTTGTCGACATCCTCTATTGATTTCTATTGATTTTGAGATATTGCTATTTGTTAGGATTTCTGCTGTAGCATTATTGTATATTATCTGAACCCATTTTATGAAATTATTTGCAAGTCCAAACCTTTGTAGGACTTCAAAAAGAAAGGGCCATTCGACCCTATCAAAGGCCTTTTCAGCGTCCAATGATAGGAGAGCTGTATCCAGTGCTTCTTTATTAGAATAAATAATATTAAATAGTCTTCTTACATTATGGAAGCCTTGTCTTCCCATTATAAAGCCATTCTGATCTCGGTTAATAATATTTGGTGTATTTCTTGTAGTCGTCTTGCTAAAATTTTACAGATTATCTTAAGGTCAGCATTTAATAGGCTTATTGGTCTCATGTTTTCACATTTATTAGAGGGTTTACCTGGTTTTGGCAACAGTATAATTAAGGCATTATTCATGTATGGTGGTAAATTACTATTTTGAAATGCTTCTAAAACCATTTCCAAAAATGGTTTTATTAATTTATTCTTAAATTTTTTATAGAGGTCAACTGGAAGACCATCAGGTCCCGCACTTTTTCCTGATTTCATATTATCAATGGCTAGCCCAACTTCTTCTTGACTAATTTTTGACTCCAGTAACTCCCTATTTTCATTTGGAATACATGGTATAGATAATCCGTCCAAAAACCCATTTAGTTTTGTTAAGTCAGTTTCATTTTTTGTATCATATAATTTTTCATAATAATCTCTAAAGGCACTATTCATTTCTAAAGGATCTACAACTGCCTGTCCGTTACTTATAATACTGGTAATTGGTGTTTTAAATTCTAATTGTTTAATCTGCCATGCCAATAATTTTCCTGATTTTTCACCTTGTTCATAAAAGGTTTGCTTCAATCTTAGAAGACTCAAGGCAGCTCTATTCGCTGATTTTTTGTCATATTCAGCTCTCAGAATCAGTAATTCGTTCTCTAATTTTGGATTACTTCCTGCATACACTTTTTCTTGAAGAATCTTTATTTTACGTTCCAATTGGACTCTCGAGTCTCGAGTCTTCCTAGATTTTGAACCTGTATAACTAATAATATGCCCCCTAATAAAAGCTTTGAAAGCCTCCCACTTTATACATGCTGATGTTTGTGTAGTATTGATATCAAAGAACTCATCTGTTTTTCTATGTACTTAACAAGTTCCTCATCCTGAAGCCATTTATGCTGAAATTGCCACCTACCTGGAACCTTTGTCAATTTCTTATCTACATATATTAGACAGCAGGGTGCGTGATCAGATATCACAATGTTATCATAGAAACAATTTTGAATCTTGGACCTTAATTCTGTGGAGATCAAAAAATAGTCAATACGTGAAAATGTCTTGTAGGTATTAGAATAGCAAGAATAGGCTTTGACTTGTGGTTTCATTTCTCTCCATATATCTAGCAATCTCAATTCTTTCATAAAATGATTAATGGTCATCCTACATCCATTGTGCGTACAGTCCTGTCCTGTTGATCTATCTATACTGGGATTCAATGTACAATTAAAATCCCCTGCTATTATATGTTGCCCTGTGAGTGATGCTAAAGTAAGAAATAAATTAACGGAGAAGTTTTGATCATCTATATTGGGACCATATAAGTTCACCAGATTTATATTTTCTAATAACAAAGATCCTTGGATGATTAGATATCTTCCCAATTTATCTCCAATTACATTTTTCACTTGAAATGGAACTGTTTTATGTATGAGGGTCATAACTCCCCTGGCTCAGGATGAAAATGATGAGGTGAACACACTTTCCTGCCATCTTCTCCTTATTCTTTTTACATCCTCCTCTATTAGATGAGTTTCTTGTAAAAACACAATTTTTGAACCTATATCTTTTATTTTATTCAAAACTTGTTTAAGTTTTTTTAGATTTTGTAGACCTCTGCAATTCCATGATGTTAAATTAAGACTAACGCTTTGGTCTATGATCAATAAAGAGTTTGAGATTACCTTGCAAAATAAGCATGCTCATACAGAGAAGCAAAAACATGGATGGTTGAACATTCATCCCACAAACTACACAAAAACAAATTCCCCCTCCCCCAAAATAAAAAAAAAAAAATTCCGTCTCCCGTTATAGCCAGTGGCTGCTCCTCACCCGTGAGGTTCAGTCAAACCACTCACTCTTTCCTCCTCTCAATCACCCTGACTCTGCTACTTTTAATGACATGACAATAACTCTCTTCTGTAGTTTTTCCAACTTAACTCCAAAATTTTATAGCAACTTTGTACATCATAGCTTTTTTTTTTTTTTAATATAATACAATCTATATTTTGTAGACATGCTATATATTTCAGATCAGTCAGATACTTGTACACATGCTTAAATATTCTACCTTTATATCTTGTTCTTGCTTCATGCTTAGCTCCAGCCAGTCTCTCCTTGGATCTGTTTAATGAGCTCCTGCACCTCCTGAGGGGTCTTGAAGATATGGGTTCTCCCTTTATATGTGACCAGCAGTCTTGCCGGATGAATCACTCCGTGGCGAATCCCGAGGCTACGCAGCTCTTTACAGGCGGGGTCAAACTGTTTCCTTAATTGTTGGATTCCTGTGGCCAAATCTGGGTAGAACCGCACCTGATGATCCTGGCATTTGATTTCTCCTTTAGTACGCGCTGCGTTGGAGACCGTCATCTTGTCTCTGTAGATGAGGAACTTCATAATCAGCGTCCTCGGTGGTGTCTTATTATCTCTCGGTGGGCCGATTCGGTGTGCGCTCTCCAAGACGACTGATGACTGTAGATCTGCGTTGTTCAGCGCTTCTGGAATCCACTTTTCCAAAAAGGAACATGCATCCTGTCCCTCCGTACTCTCCGGGAGGCCCACCAGCCTTAAATTATTCCGTCGCGACTGGGATTCTAAGTCCAAGACGTTATCTTCCAGACGTTTATTTTTTAATTCCAATGTTTGGACCTTTAATTGCAGGCTGGTGAAGTCATCTTCAGCGTTGGAGATTCGGAGCTCCGCCTGCGAAACTCGTTCCATACAGTCGCTTATTTCTTTTCTCATGGCTTCTATCGCTGCTATAATCCTATCAAACTTAGACGAAAAGTCTGCTGTCATAGCGCTGATAGCAGCAAGGACCGCATTCGTTCCCTCGGCAGTCACCGCTCCGCCGCTAGCTCTCTCCTCAGCCATGGTCTCTGGAGATTTTTCTGCTTCGTCACGAGCGTGGAAGTCTGTTAACTTGGATTGTCTCGACGAATCAGTTTTTCCTCCGCCTGATTTCACAGCCTTGGTTTTTACCATATCCGCGCCTAAACGCTAGGATAGGTTTTTGTTCCAACTGAGAGAGTTTTAGCCTACTTTTTATTATTAGGAGCAGAGCAGAGTGAAACACGTCTTCCTACGTGGCCGCCATAACCGGAAGTCATGTCCAACATATTTTAACAAAATGCAGCCGACTTTATTTCAGTGGAGACATGCTGGCAAAATTCGGAATGTGCACCGCGTCATTACGAGCTACAGGCAATGAGAAGTCATAAATCATGATTCTTTGTTTGGTAGCGGCAAGTCCCGGGAAAACCCCATGGGTGCCAGGCATCATTGGAAAGCTTAGAAATCGTACTTTGTAAAAATACCTGTGTTTTTGCGGACGAAGTAACCCCTGACCGATCGAACGTGAGTCTTCAACCTAGCCAAAATATAAACAAATCGTCTTTTTCCGGGTCAGTTTTTGCTCACTTCCTACAAATTAAATTTCATTTTGAAGGTCTTTCAATACAGAATATGAAAATAACGTTACATCAGTTTTGAAAATGTCCTCAAAGTGACTCATTTTGCCAGCACGAGTCATTTGTTTACACTGTTAGCATCTTAGCAGTGGCGCTAACTAATGGAGCTATACAGTCTACGAAGCCACTTTTTACGGTTGTCTCCCCATCCCTTGATAGTCGTGGGAAGTAGTATGATCATACTACTGTTTTGAGGTGCAAGAGGCTGTGTTCCTGCGTTTCTGACGCCGAAGTCATTGTTTTTTAACAAGGAAAAGTGTCCCGTTTGGGTGGCATGGTGGCGGAGTGGTTAGCACTGCGGCAGCACAGCAACTCACCCTTGGCCGGGGGATCCTGGGTTCGATCCCAGCCCCCAACCAACAGTGATCTGTGTGGAGTTTGCATGTTCTCCCCGTGTCTGCGTGGGTTTACTCCGGGATTTCTCCGGTTTCCTCCCACATGCCAAAAACATGCAAGTTAGGTTAATTGGTGTCAACTGGGGATTCTAAATTGTCCTTAGGTATGACTGTGAGAGTGAATGGTTGTCTGTCTCTCTGTGTTGGCCCTGTGATGGACTGGCGATCTGTCCAGGGTGTACCCTGCCTCTCGCCCAAAGATGCTGGGATAGGCTCCAGCCCCCCTGCGACCCGAAAAGGATTAAGCGGAAGAAGATGAATGAATGAATGAATGAATGAATGAAAAGTGTCCTGTTTCAGTAACAACCATATGTTCTAAACTAGTACCGGAAGTTGCTACCATAATTCATACAAGGCATCATGGGGCCTAGGAATAAGGTGGATAGAAACCTCTTATTAGATCATATTAGCCTAGAGTGACATAATGTCCAGCTCAGGAAACACGCACGCAGGCTCAGGATAGATTTAACAGCTTTATTCAACAAGCAGGTGTGTCTGGATGGATGAGTGAGATATGTATATGTGATGAGGGTGAACGCTGATGCACAGGAAGCAGAGCAGTGCGCCGTACAGCCGGACAGCCCTATGGAGAGAGCAGAGGACAGGGGTAAAGGGCACCACACCTGAACAGGAATAATGAGCTGTGTGCTGCTTACTTGTGGGTGGCAGGTGGCTGGCGTTGGCCAAGGGAGAAGCCCGGAAGACAGCGTCCTGCAGAGCCTGTGACGATGGTGAGGATTGGGTGGTGATGACGGGGTATCCGCCACCAGGGAATCCACCTGTGCACAGGGGAGAAGACTTGCAAAAAGGTAAGGAATGCTTACGTTGAAGCGTAGTTTCGCTGATGATCAGGAGATGATCCAACTGCGAAGATGTGCCGATGCGAACAGACGACTCCAGACCACTGCACAGGACTGAGTGGGCTAAATAGTCCTCAGGTGACGAGGCGCAGGTGTGTGCGCAGCTGAGGCGGATGATGAGCGGCGAGTCGTGACAGTACTCCCCCCCCCCCCCCAGCAGCGCCTCCTGGCGCTGGTTTGTCCGGATGCGCCCGGTGGAACTCCGTGATGAGACTCCTGTCCAACACCAAGGAAGAGCGCACCCAGGACCTCCACTCAGGGCCGAATCCCTCCCAGTCCACCAAGTACTGCAGCCTGCGACCTCGGCGCCAGGAGTCCATGATGGAAGCGACTCTCCAGATCCGGGTGGCCATCTATCATCAGAGGCGCGGGCGGCGCCGCGGGCGGGGGACAAAGGGGATCGGAGACCACGGGCTTGATTTTGGACACGTGGAAGGTGGGACATATGCGGAGGGAGGGGGAGAGGGCCAGACGCACAGCCACCAGGTTAATGATTTTCGAGATGGTGAAGGGACCAATGAAGCGTGGGGCCAACTTCCTCTTCTCAGCCTTGAGGTGAATGTCCTGAGAGGCCAACCAGACTCGTTGGCCCACCTGGTAGGCAGGGGCCAGTCTCCTGTGGCGATTCGCCGTGGTGCTGTTGCGCGTCGCCGTGTGTAAAAGTGCATCGCGCGCCTTGGCCCACAGACTCCGACAATGTCTCAGGTGCGCCTGGATGGATGGGACGGCCAGTTCACCCTCCTGCTCCGGGAACAATGGTGGGTCGTATCCCAAGGACGCCTTGAAGGGGGACATCCCTGTGGCTGAAGACCGTGCCGTGTTGTGGGCGTACTCTACCCAGGCCAGGTGCGTGCTCCAGGAAGACGGGTTGGAGGAAGTGACGCAGCGTAGGGCAGCTTCCAGCTCCTGGTTGGCCCGTTCGCACTGCCCATTGGATTGCGGGTGGTGGCCGGAGGAGAGGCTTACTGTGGCCCCCAGGGCGTTGCAGAAACACTTCCATACCTCTGAGACAAACTGGGGCCCCCGATCAGAGACGACGTCCACCGGTATCCCGTGCAGCCTGACCACGTGTTGAACCAGAAGGTCTGCTGTCTCCCGTGCCGTTGGGAGGCCCCGCAGTGGCACGAAGTGGGCAGCCTTGGAGAAACGATCCACGATGGTCAGCACAGCGTCATAGGAGTTGGAGGCCGGGAGACCGGTGATGAAGTCGAGGGCTATGTGGGACCAGGGCCTGCACGGGATCGGCAGGGGCTGGAGCAGACCCGCGGGGGGAGAATTTCCTGACTTGCTGGTGGCACACACAGGGCACGCCCAGACGTAGTTGGTGGCGTCCCTCTGAAGACCTGGCCACCAGAAGGAACGCTGGAGGAGATCCACTAGCCTGGAAACACCAGGGTGACAGGCGAGTTTGGAGGTGTGAACCCAATGGATGACCTCCCCCCGGACAGTAGATGGAACAAACAGATTTCCTTCCGGTTTGCCTCCAGGGTCCGGTTCGGTCTCCTGCACCCTCCGGATCTTGTCCCTGATGGACCAGGAAATCGCCCCCACCACACACGTGCTGGGCAGAATGGTATGACCCGGCTCCTCTGACGTCTCAGGGGCAAACTGCCTGGACAGGGCATCGGGCAGGCCGTTCTTAGAACCAGGGCGGAAGGTGATGGTAAAGCGGAACTGGGCGAAGAACAAGGACCAGCGTGCCTGGCGGGCATTCAGACGTCTGGCAGATCTAAGATATTCCAGGTTCTTGTGGTCCGTCAGCACCACGAACGGCAACGCAGCCCCCTCCAGCCAGTGGCGCCACTCTTGCAGGGCGAGCTTGATGGCGAGAAGCTCCCTGTCCCCGACGTCGTAGTTCCGCTCGGCCGGAGACAGACGCCGTGAGAAGAAGGCGCAGGGTCGCTTGACCCCGTCGGTGGGTGATCGCTGGGATAGCACCGCCCCCACTCCCGTATCAGACGTGTCGACTTCCACCAAACACTGCAGCGTGGGGTCAACCTGGGTCAGAACTCGGGAGGAGGAGAACTCCGTCTTCAACGCCTGAAACGCTGCCGCGACCTCTTCGGTCCACCAGAAGGGGTTCTTGGGGGAAGTGAGACGGTTCAGCAGGGCAACGATGGCACCGAAATTGGGCACAAAATGGCGGTAGAAGTTGGCAAACCCAATAAACTGTTGGACCTGCTTCCTGGAGGTCAGCATGGGCCACTCAACCACCGCTTTGACCTTCGTGGGGTCAGGAAGGACTTGGTTGTGTGAGATTACGAATCCTAAAAAGGAGGTGGTCTTGGCGTAAAACTCACACTTTTCGGCCTTGACGTACAGCCTGTTCTCCAGCAGCCATTGTAAGACCTGTCTCACGTGAACCTGGTGTTCCTCCCGTGACCTGGAGAAGATGAGGATGTCATCCAGGTACACGAACACGAAGAGGCCAAGGAAATCACGCAGGACGTCGTTGATTAGGCGTTGAAATACAGCGGGGGCGTTGGTCAGTCCAAACGGCATCACCAGATACTCGAAGTGACCACTAGGCGTTCGAAAGGCCGTCTTCCACTCATCCCCCTCCCGGATCCGGACGAGGTGGTACGCACTGCGGAGATCCAACTTAGTGAACCAGGTCGCCCCCTGGAGGGAGTGGAAGGCAGTGTCCATTAAAGGCAGGGTGTAACGGTCCTTCTCCGTGATGTCATTCAGGGCCCAAAAATCGATACAGGGGCGGAGTGACCCATCCTTCTTAGTCACGAAGAAGAACCCTGCGCCGAGCGGAGACGAGGAGGGACGGATGATTCCCGCGTTGAGTGACTCCTTGATATAGCTATCCATTGCCTCTCGCTCCGGTGCTGACAGGCTGTAGAGGCGTCCGGATGGCAAGGGCGCCCCCGGGCGGATGTTGATGGCGCAGTCATAGGGCCGGTGAGGAGGAAAAGACATCGCCCTGGACTTACTAAATACGAGACCCAGGTCATAGAACTCCGAGGGCACCAGAGAGAGATCCAGAGGGGTGGCGTCCTTGGCCGGAGGAGGAGAGGACAGGGCGCAGGCTGCAGACTGTAGACAGGTACCCATACAGAAGGAGCTCCAGGCGGCAATTCTTCCTGTCTGCCAATCCAGCACAGGGTTGTGCAGACGCAACCAGGGGTAGCCTAGGATGACAGGCGACACAGAGGAGGACAGAACGTACAGGGTGAGATCCTCCCGGTGGTTACCTGAGATAATAACAGGAACCGGCTGGGTACGATGAGTCACTTGTCCAAGGGGCGCACGGGAGAGGGTGACCAGGCTGAGAGGAGCGGCCAGAGGGTGGCAGGGGATGCCCAATTGGGTTGCCAGGCTCTTTGAAATAAAGCTCTGCTCTGCTCCTGAGTCCACCAGTGCGTGTGTGAGGTGCCCTGTGGCATTGTGACAAAATCGAATGGGCAGTGATAGACTAGTGAGGGGATTTGACCGGTTAGAGTCTGCGAGGCCCCCTACAGTGACTCGCGGAGCTCCCCGTTTGGCTTCTCCGGGCAATGCTCCACGGTATGTTAATTACCTCCGCAATACATGCAGAGGCCCAACTCCCGGCGGCGCTGTTTCTCCGCTAGGGGGCGCCTTGACCGACCAACCACCATCGCCTCCGATTCCTCGGAAGACTCTGGAGGAGGTAACACCAGGGGACGGGCTTGAGGCGTGCGGACGGAGCCTCCACGCGAGCGGCCGATTAACTTCCGCTCGGTGGACCGTTCACACAGCCTGCTATCCAAACTAATAGTTACGGAGATTAGCTCCGCGAGCATCTCCGGAAGGTCTCGACCGGCCAGCTCATCCCTCAGACCTGAGCTGAGGCTGCGGAGGAAGATGCCACAGAGTGACGCCTCACCCCAGCCTACCTCCTCCGCTGCGACCCGGAAGTCGATAGCGTAGTCCGCCGCTGACCGGCTTCCCTGTTGGAGGCCAAGGAGATGGTCAGTGAGGACGCTATCACGCCGGGAATGGTCGAACACCTCGAGGAAGCTCTGCACGAACTGGCTGTAGGAGAGGTTTGCGTAACTGGGCTTCGCCATAACGGCGTAAGCCCAAGTTAACGCTCGCCCCTCCAGAAGATTACCAATATAGCCAATTCGGCTGTGGTCCGAGGGAAAATCCCCGGGAATGCGCAGAAACACCGACTCACACTGCATGATGAACCCCCGCTCTCCGCCGAGCTTCCCGCTGAAGCGGGTGGGGGTTGGGATAGGTGTGAGTCGGGTTGGCGTTCCTGCGGCAGACTGGCCGGCCACTGGAGCGGCAGGAGCTACCCCTCCCTGACGAGCCGAGGGGAACGCCTGCCGGGGGTCCAAGCGGTCTAACCGGTGAGTGATGTTTACCAACTGGTTCAATATCACCTGCTGTTGGTGGGCTATTAAATCCACCCGAGTCTCGAGGGTGGAAAGACGGCGTGCAAGCCCGCTGTCTGCTGAGCTGCTCTGCTGGAGCCGTACTGACATAATGTCCGGCTCAGGAAACACGCATGCAGGCTCAGGATAGATTTAACAGCTTTATTCAACAAGCAGGTGTGTCTGGATGGATGAGTGAGATATGTATATGTGATGAGGGTGAACGCTGATGCACAGGAAGCAGAGCAGTGCGCCGTACAGCCGGACAACCCTATGGAGAGAGCAGAGGACAGGGGTAAAGGGCACCACACCTGAACAGGAATAATGAGCTGTGTGCTGCTTACTTGTGGGTGGCAGGTGGCTGGCGTTGGCCAAGGGAGAAGCCCGGAAGACAGCGTCCTGCAGAGCCTGTGACGATGGTGAGGATTGGGTGGCGATGACGGGGTATCCGCCGCCAGGGAATCCACCTGTGCACAGGGGAGAAGACTTGCAAAAAGGTAAGGAATGCTTACGTTGAAGCGTAGTTTCGCTGATGATCAGGAGATGATCCAACTGCGAAGATGTGCCGATGCGAACAGACGGCTCCAGACCACTGCACAGGGCTGAGTGGGCTAAATAGCCCGTGGCTGACGAGGCGCAGGTGTGCGCGCAGCTGAGGCGGATGATGAGCGGCGAGTCGTGACATAGAGAGAATGTCTGCCTCTGACGTAGCCTACCGTGGCCCAGGGCTGGCTGGCTGTGCTTCCCTGGCTGGGCTGCGTGGAGGTCAGGGTGCTGTTCACATTTTGATATTTAATTTTTTTTTCCTTTTGTAAGAATGTGGAGAATGTAAAGGATTTCATGTGATTCTAGATGGCACCCACCAGAAGCTCCAATGTAAACAGCCATTTTAATTAAAAAAATATTGTTTTTCCGATATTTTGGACTATTCCTTACTCAGAGTACAGCCAATGTTCATCCTGGAAGATCTTGAAGACTACTTTGACACGTATTTCAATCAATTTTGCACCACGGATGATGCAACACCCAGCAATAAGGAAAACTTGACTTCCAGTACATCAATTTCTTGGACTCAACACCATTCAGGGTCTCTTGCTGGATGAAAAAAATCATGCTGTTCAGAGCTCAGTGAGATTTTGGTCTCAATTAACAATAAATTCTCCAGACTTGATGCAAGGATAGTGAATGTTGAAAGGTTGCAAAAGGTCCTGCCCACTGAAAACCTAACTGTAAAGTACACTGCCTGCCATTGTTTAAATATGAGAATGTATATTGAGCCTGTTTATGTTTTGGAATCCCGACTGAAAGTGTGCCCTTTGATTTACTTTTGTTTGACATTTCGTAATGTTGATCTGTGAGCAGTCATCTGGGAAATCAGTTTGAAATCTGAACTGCAAACAACCAAATTGATTTTGTCTGAATGATTTTCTGACAAAGTAAGACAAACAACTCAACACATTAAGGGATCATATCTTGAAGTTTTCATGTGTTTGGTGGTAAAAGCTTTAGAAAAGTAAAGGAGTCAAATACTATTGAGATTGTTAGACTCTATGAGTACATTTAAAAACATTGATGAAATGTGTTTTTACAAGAACATATAATGCTTATTTGTGCAGTGTGTTTTGGCTCCTAAGCAACAGCATGATGCTTGGTTCAGGCAAATGTTTACTGTGGTGGAAATTCCCAACAATTATTAACTGGTTCTTCAGAACAAGGTTGGCTGCTCTGGTCAGGTAGGGAACTTAACTCCTACCATAATGGGTGCAAGAAGCCTTGGGTTTGTTCTTCTTTGGTTTTCTGGAGTGATTCACGGTGAGAAAGTTAAATTCTGAAGAATGGGGACAATTTTTTGTCAAAAGCATGTCTTATGCGTGCTTGTGTTTTTATTGGTATTTCAGCAAGTGAAAAGGCCTGTGAAGCGCCCATCTTGGAGAATGGCTATTTTCTGCCTTTGCAGGACATCTCTACCCATGAAAAGAAAATCACTTATCCCGATGAAACAGAAATCACTTATGCCTGTGACAGAGCATTTAAACCAGCAGAGGAGGGATGGTGGGCAAGGAGCACATGTCACAACGGTGGATGGTTCCCCGAACCACGTTGTATAAGTAGGTGTATTATATGCTGTATATCTCTATTGTGTTTTCGAAAGGCATTTGCAAATGTCAAATTAAAGTATTGATTAAAAAATAAGTTTACACACATTAAATTATATCAGTATAATAATTTAACAAGTATCATACGGTAAATAAAATGGGATTTCAATTGCAATTCTGTTGAACTTTAGCAGGGACAATTAATTGTATACATTTAAAAATCACTGTTTTATTGCCTGTATGGTTCAAAGATCTTGTAACACTCACTAAAATGTCTCTAAGGAGAAACCACATGATCCATGTTTTAGACATAATGTCATTTTGGGTAAAACCTGTAATTCACCTGTTCATTGGTAATGAACGGCACAATATACAGTGCTGTGAAAAAATATTTGGCCCCTTCCTGATTTCTTACATTTTAACATATTTGCCACAAGTTTCAGATCATCAAGCAAATTTTAATATTAGAAAAATATAATCCTAACAAATACAAAATGCAGTTTTTAAATGATGATTTCATTTATTAAGAAAAAAAGGTTTCCAAACCTGCAGGCCTCACTTGCCTCAGTTTGGACACTGGTCCATGATTCAACAATAAGAAAGAGACTGGGTAAAAATGGCGTCCATGGGAGAGTTTCAAGGTGAAAACCACTCCTGACCAAAAAGAAAACAAAGGCTCATCTCACATTTTTCAAAAATCATCTAGCTGATCCCCAAGACTTTTGGGAAAATATTCTGTGGACTGATGAGACAAAAGCTGAACTTTTTTGAAGGTGTGAGTCCTGTTACATCTGGTGTAAAACTAACACAGCATTTCATAAAAAGAACATCATACCAACAGTCAAACATGATGGTGGTAGTATGATGGTCTGGGGCTGATTTGCTGCTTCAGGACCTGGAAGACTTGCATAAATGATAGAAACATGAATTCTGCTATTGACCAGAAAATCTTGAAGGAGGATGTCTGATCATCAGTTCATGACTTGAAGCTCCAGCCCTCCAATGTGGCTGAATTAAAACAATTCTGCAAAGAAGAGTGAGCCAAGAGTGAGCCCCTAAACTTAATAACTGGCACAACCAGTTATTAAGTTTAGGGACAATTACTTTTTCACATAGGACCAGGTAGGTTTGGATAGTTTTTTTCCCTTAATAAATCAAATCATCATGTAAAAACAGCATTTTGTATTTACTTGGGTTATCGTTGTCTAATATTAACATTTGCTTGATCTGAAACATGTAACAAATACGCAATAATATAAGAAATCAGGAAAGGGGCAAATACTTTTTCACAGCACTATAAATGATCTGATAAATGATCTGAATTCTATTACAGTTACAATCAGTTTTTTTGGCTTCTGCATTCAGATAGAAAAACAATTTCATGAACTTCAGTCTTTTCATAAGATTTATTTATTGTTTCTTTCACAGATGAAAACAGCTGTTTGAAACCAGATGTTCCCAATATTGAACACACTGAAAATGATTGGTATGAGGAGGGAAGTGAGATAATATGTGAAAAAGGATTTGAGAACAAAAACCAGGGCTCCAAACCTGAGTGCAGGGAAGGAACTTGGTTGTCTGTGCCTGACTGCCAGAGTAAGCCTAATAAATTCACTGCCTTTCAAGCTTTTATTATTCATCTTAAATTCATGACTTCAGTGTATTTGTTTGTTTGTATGTTTAACAGAAAGTAGAAATTCTTGCAGTGCACCTCCCAAAATATTGAATGCAGTCATCATTATGCAGAGATATCAGGAGGCATTTGCTGCTGGTTCTGAAGTGGAGTATAAATGTAAGGGAGGGTACATTGTAGAGGAGGAAAGAAGCAAAAAATCAGTTTGTAGAAATGGAGCGTGGACTCCTGGCCCAACATGCAGTAAGTGGACAATACTTTTAATTTAGCTTTTTTTTTTTTTTTTTTTAAATGAATTGGTTGTGACCTATATGTTTTGTTTTGCTGACAAAGGATGACAGTTCAGAGCAAAAATACCAGTGTCCACTCCTTTCTTAGTGTTGCACTTTTAACACTCTTAAGGTAATTTAATATGGTTAGCTTTGCTATATAACATTAAGATTGGTAAATTCAACCCCAGAAAAGAGTGGACACATACAGACACTTTTTGACACTGGCTAATATATTGCATTCAAACAATATTTTTAAAAAAGTATATTCTGAAAGTCACAAAATGCAATTACACAAAGGTGTGATGACACAATAACAATTCCAAAGAATATATGGTATCAGTGCTCTGAAACTACAGCATAAAATATTAATTTGTCAGTGTTTACAGCTTTTCTGCTGCTTCGAACACTGCAGCAATAACAATAATAATAATAAACCCCACTTTATCGTGATGGGGGTTTGCGTCCCCTAGTGATCCCAGGAGCTATGTTGTCAGGGGCAATTTGCCCCTGGTAGGGTCTCCCAAGACATACAGGTCCTGGGTGAAGGGCCAGACTAAACGCGATCCAACAGACTTTCATGGTGGATGTACAAGCAATGATTCAATGTACCACACCTGGTATGGGATTACCAGGGCCCCACCCTGGAGCAAGGTCAGGGGGAGGGGTTTGATGACAAGTGTCTGGTGGTTGGGTTTCTGCACATGGGACCAGGTTGGGTTCAGCCTGAAGGAGCCACATGGGTCTGCCCTCCAGTGGGTTCACCACCTGCAGGAGGGATCATGGGGGTCCAGCGGTATGTGGATCAGTTGACCTTGGTGGTCTGATCCCTGGCTTTCTAAACTGTCTTTTGGGACATGGAATGTCACCTCTCTAGTGGGGAAGGAGCTTGAGCTGGTGCACAAGGTTGAGCGATACCAGCTAGATAAAGTCGGGCTCACCTTGACGCACAGCTCTGGTTCTGGAACCAGTGTCCTGGAGAGGGGCTGGAACTTGGCCTACTCTGGAGTTGTCTCAGACAAAAGGCAGTGAGCAGGGGTACTCTTGTATCCCCACACCTTGCTGCCTCTAAATTGGAGTTCTCACCGGTTGGGTTTCTTACTAGAAAGGGTTGTTTCCCTGCACCTTCAGGTTGGGAAACGGGTCTTGACCACCATTTGTGCCTATGCATCTAATAATGTCTCAAAGTACCCATCCTTTTTGGGAGTCTCTGACTGGTGTGCTGGAAAGTGCTCCTCTTGGAGACTACACTGGGGGACTTCAATGTGCATGCGGAAAACTACAGTGAAACCTGGAAGGGTGATTTGGAGGAACGGCCTGCCCAATCTGAACCCAAGTGGTGTTCAGTTGTTGGACTTCTCTGCTAACCACAGTTTGTCCATAATGAACCCCTTGTTAAAGCAAGGTGCAGAGCTGTCAACTGATCACCACCTGGTGGTGAATTGGATCAGATGGCATGACAAACTAGGGTGGTGGTTCCCTTCTTCAAGAAGGGGGACCGGAGGGTGTGTTCCATTTTTGAGGAATCACACTTCTCAGCCTCCCTGGGAAGGTCTCTGCTAGGGTACTGGAGAGAAGAGTCTGACCACTGGCCAAACCTTGGATTCAGAAGGAACAATGTGGTTTTTATCCTGGTCGTGGCACATCAGACCAGCTCTTCACCCTCTCAAGAATCCTCAAGGGTTCGTGGGAATTTGCCCAACCAGTCTACATGTGTTTTGTAGACTTGGAGAAGGCATTCAACTCTGTCCCTCGGGGTTGTGGGGGTGCTTCAGGAGTATGGGGTATCAGGCTCGTTGCTTCAAGCTAGCTAGTCCCTGTTGTGAGAATATGGTCTGTGTTTCCAATCAGCTGTTTACGGATGATGTGATCCAGCTTGCTTCATCAAGCAATGACCTACAGGGCTTACTGGAGCAGTTTGCTACTGAGTGTGAGGTGGCTGGGGTGGGAATCAGTACCTCCAAGAGTCTATTGTGCTCAGCCAGAACAGGGTGGATTGTCCTCTCCGGGTCAGGGATGAGCTCCTGCTCCAAGTGGAAGAGTTCATGTGTCTTGGGGTCTTATTCACAACTGAAGGGAGAATGGAGCAGAAGACTGACAGATGGATCGGAGTAGCATCTGCAGTGATAGGGATGTTGTACCGGTCTGCTGTGGTGAAGAAGGACTGAGCTCTAAAGAAAGCTGTCAATTTACCGCTCAATCTACCTTACCCTCAACTATGGTGATGAACTTTGGGTAATGACCAAAAGAATGAGATCATGGGTACAAGCAGCTGAAATGACCTTTCTCCTTAGGATTGCTGGGCTCACCTTTAGGGATAGGGTGAGGAGCTCAGCCATCTGGGAGAGGCTCAGAGTAGAGCTGCTGCTCCTCCACATCGAAAGGAGCTAGTTGCGGTGGTTTGGGCATCTGATCAGGATGCCTCTTGGATGTCTCCCACTTGAGGCGTTTTGGGCATGTCCCACTTGGAGGAGACCATTTGGCAGAGAGAGCCAGGACACACTGGAGAGACTATGTCTCTCCTCTCTGAAGAGCTGGAGCAGGTGGCTGGGGAAAGGGAGGTCTGGGCAGCTCTGCTTGAACTGCTGCCTTCGTGACCCGGACCAGAAAAGCAGTAGGAAATGGAATGGAATAATAATAATAATAATAATAATAATAATAATAATAATAATAATAATAAAATGCTGGTTAGTATCAAGAGAGATTGTCCACTGCACAATTTGGAGTCATTCTCCATGATATTGTACTTATAGGTACTTTTGTCTAACAGGAAAGGATAGACCCCCAGCGGGAGGAACATATGTGAAACCCACATCTCCAGGTAGTCTGAAAAATGGATGTCATAATATAAATAAAGTGTATTTGGCTTAATTCAGTTATTAACAGATTTCAGCGCTCTACAGTGGATATGAAGTCTACACACCCCTGTTCAAATGCTAGGTTTTTGTGATGTAAAAAAATGAGACCAAGATAAATCATTTCAAAACTTTTTCCACCATTGATGTGACCTAAAACTTGTACAACTCAATTGAAAAACAAACAAATCTTTTAAGTGGAAAAATTAAAAATTAAAAAAAAAAAAACTTACAATAACCTGCTTTCATAAATATGCATACCCTTAACCTCTTGCGCTCCGTTGTACCGCGGGCGGGCAAGTCTCTGCGTCCTAGGGCGTACGAGGGCGCACGAGAGAGCCCTCGTGCGCTCTCGGACGCATGATGGAGATCCTGATGGAGATTTTGATGTAGGTGGTGTATGGCGTCCAAGCGCGCACTGAAAATAAAAGCTGCAGACACAGCCGCGAACAGATTAGTTCATCTGATTGACCTCTCATTCGACTAATAAGAGCCTTGAATTGGGTTTCTGAAACCTTGAAGAACCAATGAATGAAAACCTAGGAAGGAGGACCCACCTACTGTGAATGCAGGAGCCAATTGAAGCACAGAAGTTCGGGCTGGGCGAAGAGAGATTTACTGCTACCACAGATGAAAAAAAAGGATGCAGGAAGAACCTGCTGCAGACCCCGCAGCACGGAGGCCACCCACAAGTGCAACCTGCACTCATTCCAGCAGAATAGACGTTTAGGATTCTCTTCCGTCATCATAGACCAACGGAGGCCGACGACAAAGGTCGTAAATCATTCGCCAAAACCACAATAATGGAATTATGTTTTGACCGGGATCCACGAGCGGACCAGCGTCGCGTTCATCTGACAATGGGGAAGAGAAGTTCGCCAGGACAATGTGGCTGTGAAGAGGTAAGGTGTTATAACGTTTAAACGTTTATTTATCCTTGAAAATTGTAATCAAAAAATGACTTTTGACCGATCTGTAAATTACAACTGTGCTTCGCAGCGCAGTTCGTGCGCCGCTGTACAAGGGGTTGTTCGCCGCGTACAGGCTGTGAACGCCCCCACCCCCACCCCCGCTATTCTTCTGCAGTGAGGGGGGGAAAGCCGCATTGATTGCGCTGCTGTCCCACATCACCACATGAGGCTAATCCGTTGTGTAGCGATGGCCGAAGTCCATCCTCTGTAGCGAGCGGGGGGGGGGGGACAAACCCCCCCCCCCCCCCACACACAGACAGCCCTGAGTGTGACCTTTCATTTGAGCCCAAAATGAAGCTTCTATATTGAATCATTCAAAAGTTACAGACGTTTTTCCAGACTGTGCCATTTGGCACAATTTGGCACAGTTCCAAAACGCCTGGGAACTACCTGAGGAAAAAGCTGTGTAATATATTCATTTTTTGTGGTATTGTTACAAAATTTGGACCTCAGCTGGATAACACTTGGTTCTACATTTCTGTTGCATTTTCCACACCGGATCTGAAGCTGTGTGTTATTTGCAAGCATTTGTATCCAAAAAAACACCCAGGCCAAATTTATTTTCTTCAAGTTCACTATGTTTAGATGACTGTAACTCAGTGGCCGGAGCACTTAGAGAGATCATGGTTTTTTTTGCCAAAAAATTCAAAGTGTTTTCTTTTAAATGAGACCAACCCCATGAAGATGCTGCAAAGGGTTGAAGAACAGCTTTCAATTTACTTTGGGCACATTATTTTTTGGCGTTTTTAGGAAAATTGACCGGAGTGCAAGGGGTTAAACTAATACTTTGTTGCAGCACCTTTGGGGATGTGGCTGTATTCAGAATTAACCAATCACATTCAAACTCATGTTAAATGGGAGTCAGTACACACCTGCCACCATTTAAAGTGCCTCTGATTAACCCCAAATAAAGTTCAGCTGTTCTAGTAAACTTTTCCTGACATTTTTGTAGTCACATCTTACAGCACAAGCCATGGTCCGCAAAGGACTTCCAAAGCATCAGAGGGATCTCATTGCTCAAAGGTATCAGTCAAGAGAAGGGTACAAAAGAATTTAATAGGCATTAAATATACCATGGAACACAGTGAAGACAGTCATCTTCAAGTGGAGAAAATATGACACAACAGTGACATTACCAAGAATTGGACGTCCCTCCAAAACTGATGAAAAGACAAGAAGAAAACTGGTCAGGGTGGCTGCCAAGAGGCCGACAGCAACACTGAAGGAGCTGCAGGAATTGCTGGCAAGTACTGGCTGTTTAGTACATGTGACAACAATCTCACTTCTTCTTTATATGTCTGAGCTACGGGGTAGGGTGACAAGACGGAAGCCTTATCTTACGAAGAAAAACATCCAAGCCATTTGAAATCTCCCAAATGCATGTGGGAAAATGTGTTATGGTCCGATGAAACCAAGATTGAACTTTTTGGCCATAATCCCACAAGGTATATTTGGTGCAAATGCAACAGTGCTCATCACCAAAAGAACACCATACCTACAGTGAAGCATGGTGGTGGCAGCATCATGCTTTGGGGCTGTTTTTCTTCAGCTGGAACTGGGGCCTTAGTCAAGGTGGAGGGAATTATGAACAGTTCCAAATACCAGTCAGTTCTGGCACAAAACCTTGAGGCTTCTGTCAGAAAGCTGAAGATGAAGAGGAACTTCATCTTTCAGCACAACAATGACCCAAAGCACACATCCAAATCAACAAAAGAATGGCTTCACTCGAAGAAGATTAAGGTTTTGGAATGGCCCAGCCAGAGTCCAGACCTGAATCTGATTGACATTTGTGGGGTGATTTGAAGAGAGTTGTGCACAGGAAATACCCTTGCAATCTGACAGATTTAGAGCGTTTTTGCAAAAAAGAGTGAGCAAATATTGCCACATCAAGATGTGCCACACTGATAGACTCCTATCCAAAAAGGGTGAGTGCTGTAATAAAAGCCAAAGGTGCTGCAACAAAGTATTAGTTTAAAGGTGTGCATATTTATGCAAACAGGTTAATGAACATTATTTTATTCTTTATTTTCCCATTAAAAGGTTTCAGTTTGTTTTTCAATTGGGTTGTGCAGGTTATAGGTCACATTAATGGTGGAAAAAGCTTTGAAATGATTTATCTTGGTCTCATTTTTTACATCACAAAAACCTGGCATTTGAACAGGGGTGTGTAGACTTTTAATATCCACTGTATGTGTGTGTGCAAGATCAACAATATTCCAAATATTCTACCAAAGCCTGTTGCTTTATATCTTCCAGGATCTTCAAGTGGGACCACCGCAAAAAACAAAGCGAATGAACGTGATTATACAGAAAGTAAATAAATTGATTCACTGTTTATTTTTCTTCATGGATTGAATTTTGTCTCTTTATGTCTAACTTTTTATCTGTCCTCCTACACTTCTAAAGGTGTGCTCAGAGCAAATGCGAATGGGCGACTTTTTCATGCGGTGTGGTTACATTATAACTCAATGTAAACACGTGAATAGATGTGAATTCACCATCTGAGTGAGATGCAGACAGGCGAAGTTGCTTTATAACTTCTGCAGCAGTGTTCAACCTACTGTGGAAATCCCTAAAATGATGTCATGCTTTAGGTTTACATTATCCAATGGGGAGCTCACCTGAAAAAGTTGTCCCCATCTCCAAAACTTTACAAGATGATGAGTGTTTCCGTTGCTAGATTGCTAGCCTTGTTAGCTCGTCTGTGGCAGGAATCCGTGGGTAAATAACTCCGACATCCTGATTTAGCTGAAAAGCTCCCGGTCCTCCTGTTTCCAGGTGAGTGGCAGTCTCATTTTCAAAATAGTTTACTCTGCAATGGCAATACTTTTACTCCAGTGATGGCAGAATCTCAAAACTAGCATATTATCTTGGACATGAATGTGCGAATGCGCAATTTCACGTGTACTCGTCTCTTTTCACTCACTTTGTATGGATTCACGCCACCCGTTCGCGTTTGGTCTTAACGCACCTTAATTGGTTTTGTGGTAGGGACCTGTCCCTCACAAAACCTGGTCATGCCAGTGGTGTATTCCTATTAGAAGGGAGTTCTTTCTCCCCACCCTTTCTAATGGTGCATTGGCATGTTGACAGTCTAAAAAAGAAAACCTACTGTCTACAACAGGAGAAATTCTGTGCCAGATGGCTGAAAGTAAAACAGTAGAAATGAACTGTTGCTATGGTAATTTGAAGTAAACAAATACCAGAGGGAGAAAAATGGAATTTTGCCAGTGTTTGATAAAAAAAATCTCAAAGCCCTCATTCTTACTATTTCATAAGCTTATTTATAAAACTATGACAGAAAAGCATGCAGATGTTTCAGAAGATATTTCAGACCATTGATAGCTCAGTTTGTTTAGAAATAGTTTTTGCTGCTGTTGCTGCTGCAAATAAAAGATTTCAATGAAAAAAACAAAACATTTTAAATTAAACTTTTAATTACATTTTCCACTGGGCCAAGAGGTATGCTGTTCTGACTGCCAGCAGTTGGTAGAACACAACATGTGAATGCAGTATAAGGTCTGGATTTTTTTGAGTTCTTCATCTAATGCTGTATGATTTTAAGATTCCTCTATAAAGCAATGAAATATATAGTGTTACTTGTGTTTCAAATCAATCTGTGGTTGTTCGCATTTCTTAAGTAGGTGGATAGAAAGCTGAGTAGATCCAGCTCAGCTACTGGTCCGATGGTCCGCATGTACACCTCAGTCCTGAGTGTCAGGCCCGAGGTGTACATCTATCATTCAGCGGGGCTGAGAGTTAAAATTTGTGTTGAAATGTTACATTTTGATTGACTCCATTCTGATGGCATATATTTTTTCCTGTTAACATCTGAGTGTTTCATTCCAGTCACCAGATGTGGAAGAATCCCAACTCTTCAAAATGGTGTTGTTGTAACCACTGATACCAACTTCTTAAAATACCAGTGCCAGAATTATTACAAACCAGTGGGTTCTGTTTATGTGAGGTGTTTAAGGGGAGGTACATGGACACCACTCCCTACCTGTAGAGGTACAAAAAAAAAGGCTGACACATTTTTATCAGAAAGATTTTTTTTCCCAAGAAGTGTGGGACAATGCTGATTTTGTTGTTTCTTTTATGCAGTTGCCTTCTGCTCTGTGGACACTAAGCTACATCCAGAGTTAGTATATGATGGAGTGAAATTCATAAAGGAGGGTTATGAGGAGGAACTGGACTGTAAAAAACCAAGATACAAGCGGTGGGACATTTTTTCTTTAGCTGAATGCACTAGAGCAGGAAAACTGAAGATGACCGAATGTAAGTAATAATAATTAATCTTGTTACATTTTATCATTCAGCAAGACAAATTTCTTTCATTTTAAAAATTTGGAGAGATTTCATTCAGCTCAGTTGCGCTAAATGAAACTGTTACTTACAGTGCATTTATACAGAGTTATCCAAATATATCTGCATGCTGTTCTGCACTTTAAATATTATGAGAAAATGCCAAAAAAGAAAGATAAAGTACCACAAACAACATAGTCACTGCTGTGCTCTTATGTGGTTGTTTGCAGGTTGTAACAGACTTCAACATGACATAATGGTGAGTGAAGCATTGTTTTCCCAATATGAATTTTTATGAGCTCTTGTTGCAATTAGAAGTGACGGGGGAGATCACTCCTGTGTATATTTTAATTATACTTATGTTCTACTGTATTTTTATATTTTACTTACTTTGCAGTTGTGTAATCACGCCTCTGTCTTGCAGGGTTGTGACCCAAAGGATCAGTAAGAAGAAAACGCTGCCTTTGGATTTGCTCATCACTTAAAAACAAACATACAGGATTTTAAGAATAAATGACAAAGTTGTGACTTTTGTGGAGTCAAAAGCCTGTTTTGACTTGTGGTCATAATCTATACACATAGGCTGTTGAAAGTGTCTATAAACCTGCACAAATAAATGAATAAATAATTAACTGCTGAACATGTGCTGACATGACCAGAGTATCAGCGGACTACTTTGTGTATATCTGTGTGAAAAACAATATTATTACCTTTTTGGTTGGGATAGATGAAGTGAAAAGAGAGACAGGAAATGGGGTGAGGAGTGTGTGGGGGGCAGGGAGGTAATGTTTTTGCTGGTATTTGTTTGTCTGTCTGTTAGCAGGATTAAGCAACAGCCGCTGTATGGATTTTGATGAATTTTTCACCGGAGGTGACCCTTGAGCTAAGGATGAACCCTTTAGATTTAAGAGGTGATCCAGGTCAGAATGCAGATTCTGGTCCACGTTTTCATTGTCTTTAACTTTGTGAGATAGGGCCTTGGTGGAGGTATGCACTCATTATATGTAAAGAAATAGAGGGCAACCACAGATCGCATACCTGCAGCAAGGCACTATCTCGTAAGGTTAAAGAAAATGGAAGTGATCCAGAATCCACATCCTCACCCAAACCACCTCCAAAATCTAATGGGTTCATCCGTGGCCCAAGGGCCCCGTCTGGTGAAAATTTCAACAAAATCCATGAAACAGTTTACTTGTGACAAAAATTTATCAGTTGCCATTATAGCAACGGTTTGAGTATTATGGCAGTGAACTATTCGAACTGCTGCAAATACAAGATTGAACCAATCCAGGAAGGAGAGAATTTTACCTCACATGGACTCCAATGTTTTAAATTCCTTACACACTAAAAATAGAATCATTTCCTAATCAAGAAATAATTTCATACAACTTGTGTTTTTTTTTTTTACTTAATGCTTCAGGGCACACACGGTATACAATTTAATTAGAAAATAATCAAAGCAATTCAAAACAGGTCCCTATACACTTGGTCAACTCAGTATAATTGATTATGGGAAATGCACGCTCTCTGTCCACATCACTGAAGCAAGCCTTTATTCATGCCTCTCAGCCGGAGTGCCATATGCTGTATAACCCCACACCATCATGCATAGACTGCAGTCTTCACTCTCTTCACCTTGCAAAGTTAACCTTGTTGCTTTGAATAACAAATCAACCTGTCTACCTGCAGCAAGCTGTTTAAATGGTCTGTCTGTTGGTGTTGGGCTTTGCCCACCCAGGGGAAACTGGTTGCTGTGAAGCTTGGTTGTATAGGTGTTCAGTGTTCACTCTTGCTTGCTGTGCCAATGAACAGCTACAAATGGTGACCCTTTTCTCTGCCACCCTAGATGGCATCCTGTCTTGTAGACATGTGGTATCCCCTAACTGCCAACTGCCTTCCCAGACTTAGTCTCGGAGCTAACATCATCTCATGCTAAATCTTTGCAGTCTTTGGCTCCTGTGCACAACTATAGTGTTCCAAGAATGCCCTACACCTCCACAATACCCATTTGTTAATGCATCTCACTGAGTTCACCTCCAACATTCTGCCCTTCCATGCTGCTCCTACATGAGCTATATGACCATCCGTAGCCTATGTGCATCCACAGCAGTGACCCTCTCCCTCAGCAGAGTGGCTGATTACACTGTCAGCTTTTTGAAGGGTGTCTGTTGGTTCAGGTCTGCAATGATTTTCAATGTTCCCCCATGGGACCTTATGCTGGTCTTGGGGCATCTCTGCAAGTCTGCCTTTTGACCCTCTGCAGTCAGTGGACATGGAGTTTGTCTCCTACAAGACTACCTTCTTTCTGGCGCTTACCTCCACTGACCACATAGGTGACTTGCCTGCCCTCTCAATGCACCCCTCCTGCACCCAGTTCTCTCCTGATATCTCTAGGGTCCTGTTGTACCCTAACACCACTTATGTACCTAAAGTCATCCTCCCTAACTTTCGTTGACTCTGTTTGAGCATCTTATCTTCTACCCTCCTCCTTTCAGTTGGACAAGCAGGCATCTGTGCTGCAGTCAGTTGGGAAACACCACACATTTTTGTCTTTTAATGTTTTTACCGGCGTTGGTTGGTTTGTTTGTTAGTTGATTTGTCTGTCTTTTAGCAACATAACTCAAAAAGTTCTAAACAAAGTTTGATGAAATTTTCAGGAAAGGTGTGTAATGGCACGGGGAACAGATGATTAGATTTTGGTGGTGATCCGGATCACGATCTGGATCCAGGAATTTTTTGAATATTATTTTATATATTAATATGGCGCTTTTCATGTACTGCCCCTTTAAGGCATGTCCACTGAGTTACGTGCATTGGTCATGCCATAGGGCCACACACCTCCACAACCCGGAAGCCAAACAAGAAAGTAGTAGCAGAAAAAGTAGGGGGCATGTCCACCAAATGCGTTTTTTTTCTGCTGTGGGCACCTATTTTCTATTCATTCTCTATGCAGTCCAGTGTTTACAGTGCTGAGTGCCCTCAGTGCTGAAATGCTTTGAGCGGTGGCTGCTTTTTGTTGTGACACTCAGGGCTGAAAAAAGTTAAACTTCTCAGACTACAGCTGCGCTCGTCAATGTCAGTTCTTTCTAAGTAGCCAATCAGAATTAAGGAAGCGCGGGACATAGGATGCCAGTATAGGAAGATGAGAACTGTAGGAAGACAGGGGGAGAGGCTGAACTTTGCTGCATCAAACAACTCAGTACTTTTTGATCTGACACTAAAAGGATATTATGATCAGAATTTGAAAGGAAACGTTAGGAAGAACATGTCTGCATCTGTTGGCGTGCCAGGTGAGCGTTTGTGCCTTTGTCATGGTCATATTTCTTACAAGTTTGTTGCGGTAGATAATATGGATACTGTGAATTTGTAGTTGATAACTGCAAAAAAAATGGAAATACCTTCAATGTGAAATGTGATCATTTACCGAAAGTCATTTATGAGCTTAGGAAACCCTGTGTTGAGCATATCTCAGTGTGAGTTTTACAAAAATAGATGTAAAAATAAACAAAATTTTGACCATTGTTATTTAGAGACTGCTTAAAAAATATGTAGAAAGTCTGACCATGGGAAAAGCGGAAGTGCTGAGCTATCAGTGACAAGCTGTTGCTAGGATACAGAGTAGAGACTTTTTTCCCCAGAGCACAGCACACAAGCGCTATTAAAAAGAGGTCCTGGGTGGTCGGGCGACAAAAAACGCATTTATTGGACACGCAGCCTTTAACGGCTTGGAACGAAAACAAATGTGGTCTTCATCCACATACTATGTGATGATTGACACTTCTTCTGAAGACGCCAAGAAAAAGCAACCAAAGTGTGTGGTTTAAGACAGGGTTTGGAGTGCATGCGGATATACCTTCCACCACTTCCACAGCACGTGGGACACCATGTGGTGTATGGGGCAGCTCTGTTTCACTGACCCTAGGCCACACAGCTACTGTGAGTAGTGAAAGCTACAGTGGGGGGGGGGGGGAGGTCAGTCCTCTGGTAGCTCTGTGCGTTAACTTTCCTTTCCCCGTTCTATTATGCTGACCACCAAGCTAGATGACGGAAAGTACCATTTTTATATGGTCTTTGGTATGACCCGGCCGAGATTTGAACCCACGACCTCCCGGTTGTGGGTTTTGATTTTTAATAAATTTGAAAAAATCTCAAAAAAACTTTTTTTCACATTGTCATTATGCTGTACTGTGTGTAGAATTTTGAGGGAAAAATGAATTTAATCCATTTTGGAATAAGGCTGTAACATCACAATATGTGGAAAAAGTGAAGCGCTGTGAATACTTACCGGATGCACTGTAGATTGTCCAGAGCTTCATCTTCATCGGCTGCATGCTTCAAGGAGGAAGCAGAGACAGCTGCTTTGATGGTATGAGCAGCTGCCTTAAAGAAGAAGTTAAAAGCAAAGAAAGAACAGCTTGAAATAGAAACAGCTATTGCTGCCAACATAAAGGTGTTGGAAGAATGCGAGTATGACCAACACAGGAATGAAAGTAGTGCTCATCTGCAAGCAAGTGGAGCAAACAGTTACTATCCAAGCATTCACCAACCCATAGAGAACAATGATCACAGAAACACTCATGAATGGTCAAGCAGACTTTTTTTTTGTACTTATTTTGTACCCGTAGGTAGATTTGTTTTGCAGTCTGGTGACAAGCCACCAGCTGCCGGTCGCTGCGTGCGCAAGCGCCCCGTATCCCTAACCTGCATGTTTTTGGCATGTGGGAGGAAACCGGAGAAATCCCGGAGTAAACCCACACTACACGAGGAGAACATACAAACTCCACACAGATCACTGTTGGCCGGGGGCAGGGATCGAACCCACGATCTCATGATCCCCGCGATCCCCCGGTCGAGGGTAAACTGTGCTGCCGCAGTGCTAACCACTGCGCCACCGTGCAGCCCTAGACTGTATGATGTCCAAGTGAAACAAGAGAATAACATGCAGCAACTTGGTGAACATACCACAATAAACTTGTGTGAAGTAATGCTGAAACAAAATGACATCACAGAAATGTTAGTGAAACAATAAAGACTTTCACATCTGCCCCAGAGAGACATTCCTGTTTTCAGTGGTGATCCATTAGAGTTTAAACCATTTCTGAGAGCGTTTGAACACACCATTCATGATAAGACTGACAGTGACAGGTTATATTACCTTGAACAATTCACTGGGGTGAGTCCAGTGATTTAGTAAGAAGTTGCCAACACATTAGCCCACAACAAGGCTACAAAGAGGCAATAGAGTTACTGCAGTATCATTATGGGAATGAACTGAAAATTGCCACTGCATACATGAACAAAGCCTTTAACTGGCCACAAATTAAGTCAGATTACGTTAAGGCACTTCATAGTTACTCCCCGTTTCTCACTAGTTGTAAAAATGAAATGCAGGACATTAACCAGCTTGAAGAGTTGGATAACTCCACCAACCTCAGACTCAGTTTCTAAGCTCCCATATAAACTACAGTAAGAGTGATGTGCAGAGTTTCTGCCTTTGATATCCAAGAGAAAAGTGGGAGAACAGCAAAGTTTCCAGACCTCGTCAGATTCATCAACAGACAAGCTAAAATAGCTTCAGACCCACTCTTTGGAGACATTAAAGATACTGATGACAAGAGCAAAGCCACCACATTTGTGAAAACAACTAGAACTTCTAGACCAAAAGGAAATGCATTTGCAACTAGTGTAGTACCTGTTGTAAAAGAGAAGTCACCAGAAAACAGAAAAGGACTTTCTCACCAGACAAGTCATGCCTTTCAGAAGCCATGTATGTACAATGAGAAAAATCACACACTGGCTGAATGTTTCAAGATCAGAAAACAGCTTCACAAAGAACGACTGGATTTTCTTAAAGGAAAAGGACTATGCTTTGCATGTTTGATACAAGGACATCTGTGTAAGGACTGTAAGAGAAGAATAGTGTGCAACTACTATTCTAAGAAACATCCTAGCCTGCTCCATGTCACAAAGGAAGAAGATGGATCTGCTGAGAGCAGTCACAGAAATGCAACTGAAAGCATAACTTCAACTGAGTCAGTGTCTATTTCAAGTGGAACATGTGGTGTCACCAGGGCTGGTAACAAGAGTTGTGTTTTGGCAATCGTGCCTGTTTCGATCAAGTTGAAGAAAAGCAACAAGACAACTGAGACATATGCATTCTTGGACAATGGTAGTGAGTCTACATTCTGCACTGAGAAGTTAATGAGACAGCTTGGCACTGAAGGCAAGAAAACAGATCCTTCTCTGCCTAATGGGCCAAGAAAAGTTAGAGCCAAGTTACATTGTCTCAGATTTGGAAATATGCTTTCTGAAATTTACATTGATGTACCAGATGCGTTCACTCACAAAGACATTCCAGTGTCCAAAGAGAACATTTCTGTGCAGCAAGATTTGGAGAAGTGACCATACCTGCATGGCGTTGAATTGCCACAAACAGATGCAGATATTGGACTTTTAATTGGAAAAAATGCTCACAAGGCTACGGAGCCATGGGAAATTATTCACAGTGTTGATGATGGTCCATATGCAGTTCGGAAGATCTTAAGTTGGGTCATCAATGGTCCTGTCACAGGAAGTGGCTGCACACTTTCATCAGACATGAGTGTATCAGTGAATCACAATTTTATCACAAATGTTGAGACTTTATTGCTGCAACAGATCAACCATGATTTTCCAGAGAAAGCCTGTGAAGAAAGGCAAGAAATGTCTCGAGAAGATGCTCAGTTCATGAATTCTGCTGCTGACACAATCATAAAAGTTGATGGACATTACAGCATAGGTCTCCCTCTGAGAGAGAAATCAGTCAAAATGGCTACCAACCGCAGCTTGGTTGTGCAAAGAGCAGAACACCTGAAAAGAAAACTAGTCAAGAATAGAATAATTCTATTCTTGGTGTACTGACCAGCTGCAGACATGATTACGTCGCCTTAATGTCAGACATAGAGGTTATGTATCATCAGGTTAATGTCATGCGTTGGCCCTCGCGAGCCAGCATAAGACGCACACAGAGTCACCAGTGAGTTTTTCAGTGAGTTTATTACGGTGAAAAAGGTGTTAACACAAGCTGCTGAGATAATGACAGGAGTCTTCACAGAACAGGAAGCATAGGGCTATACAGCACACTATAGGTCCAGAGCAGGAGACAGTCACACACAGTCAGGCTTGGTAATAATAGCACACTGGCTGCTAAGGCAGGGACTTACAGATCATTATACGCCGGGAGGAATAAGGCTAATGTAGCACACTTACTGGTACCGGTGAAAGACGGTCAAGCCCAAGGCAGCCGAGGTGTGAATACAGTCCAGGCATCCGCAACGTGACGGTGGGTGAACAGTTAAACGACCAGGTTGGCGATCAGTTAGCGATCAGATTGACGATCAGACACTGCTGCGTCCTAACGACGCCAGTGCTCAGCTTAAATAGACAAGGTACTAATGACAATGATGACACACAGCTGGCCGACCGTTGACAGGCGGAAGCCCCACTGAGCACTTTCACAATAAGAGCCCGGAGAGGCCAGAATACCACTCGCAGCTGTCAAGGCCAGCAGCGAGACATAACTTTAACCCGAGCGCGATCAGAACCGACGCTCGGGTCATAACAGTACCCTCCCTCCACGGGCGGACTCCAAACGCCCCAAGGAACCAACCTGCCCCCCCGCCCCCCCAGGGTGGGAGGTTGGGGGACAGGTGCGGAGGGAGAGAAACCAACCCAAGAACAAGACAAAGACCAGACAAGAAAAACCATACAAGAAATACATACAAACACATGACTCTGGGGAAAAAAAAAAAAACAAAGGAAAGAAATACATGACTGGAACCATGGACACAAAAGAAATACGTGCTAAACACGACGACTATGAAAAAACAAACACACAAGACCAAAAAATACAATTAAACCCCTGGAAACTATGAACAAAAACCTCCATACTATAGCCCCTCAAGAAGGAGTGGAGAACAAAACAACAAGGACAAAATGACCCAACTTGGCTATGACAAGACTGGCTCTCCCAGAAAAAAAAAAAAACATGAGGCAATCCAAAATTGCTCTGACTTGGCTAAAACTAAACTATGGCCCTCAAAAAAAAACAAGAGGCAATCAAAAAAATTGCTCCGACTCGACTAAGACAATGACTGTGGCTCACAAGAAAAAAGAAACAAGAGACAATCTAAAATTTGCTCGGACTTGACAAAGACTATGACTTACAAGGAAACAAGAGGCAATCAAAAATTGCTCGGACTTGACTAAGACTATGACTTACAAGGAAACAAGAGGCAATCAAAAATTGCTCGGACTTGACTAAGATTATGACTTTAATAAACAACAAAAATTGCTAGACGTACAAAACATGATTTGGCACCATATGGGCCCACAGAAAATCCCACAGTACATGATCAGTCAGGTGGCCTGCCCCAGTCCCATGCCCCCAGAAATAAGTCCTCTGGTGGCCGAACCAGGTCACCCCGTAACACACACAGTTTATTGGGTGGCCAACCCAAGATGCCGAACGCTCCAAGCAGTTCCTCGGGTGGCCGACCCGCATCCCACAACCAACAGGACCGTGGAGGGATTGCATGCAGCCGCTCACCTGAAAACGACAACACAGGAGAGCGCCGATCTGCCAAACAAAACCCACTAATGGCCCCCAGCTGGTGGCTCCTGAGAGGGGGACAACCAAAAACCTGGACCCCCTCGAATCCTGATTGGGTCGCAGCCGCACCTGCGCTGGACCCCCACTGGACCTCGTCGGACCCCGATTGGGTTACAGCCACACCTGAGTCGGAACCCAACTGAACCTCGTCGGACCCCGATTGGGTAATCGCTGCACCCACGTTGGACCCCGACTGGGTCAGGACGGGCCCAGATTGGGTCACCGCTGCACCCACGTTGGACCCCGACTGGGTCACCTCAGCCCATGCGTCGGACCCCGACTGGGTCAGGACGGGCCCCGATTGGGTCACCGCTGCACCCACGTTGGACCCCGACCGGGTCTCCTCGGACCACGCGTTGGACCCCGACCGGGTCACCTCGGCCCAAACGTCGGACCCCGACTGGGTCACCTCGGCCCAAACGTCGGACCCCGACCGGGTCACCTCGGCCCATACGTTGGACCCTGACCGGGTCTCCTCGGCCCACACATCGGACCCCGACCGGGTCTCCTCGGCCCACACGTCGGACCCCGACCGGGTCAGGACTGCTCCGGCGACGACCTCCATCTCCGAACCTGGAACCCCCGGTCCCATGACCTTGGCTGGCTCTGGACCGGTAACGCTGTGGAGGTGCTCAGAACACAAGAGAGGACCCGGATCAGTTCCACCGGCAGCGCCAGAGCCCAGCGAGATGAGCTCGGGTGCAGCGGCCGGCTGCCCCTCACTCGCCTCCCCATGAGGCAGGCAAAAATGCTCTAACACACCATACAGGAAAACAAGAAAGAGCACTTGCCTGCACTCGGGCTCTGGAGCCGTCCAGGACTTTGCCGATCCAGGTTCAAGAAGAAACTCGTCGTCGGGCTCCCACTCGGCTGTGTCGGGTTCCACAGCCGGCCTGATGGTCTCTGCAGCTGGATCCTCATGCGCTGGCATCCACGCCAATAACCCGTATGGAGTGGGGGCAGAGGACCCTGGACCTGCTGACTCGGGCTGCATCCCTGAGGAACCCTGGGGACGCTCTCTCGTCCTCACTGCAGTCCGTTCTGCTCTGTCCAAAGCAAGGCTGCAGGACCGGGATATCTCCCAGAGCTGCAGGCCTCCCCCTCGTTCGACGGCGTGGGGCTGACGCCGAGGACCGCTCCGCAGGAGGAGACACAGAGGCAGCAGGTTTAATACAAAGGGCTACAGCTGGGGAAAGAAACTCAGGGAGCTGCGGACCCTGAGCTTCACCCCCAGGAGTCAGACAAGACAGATCACTATTATTACTAGGAAAGTGAACTTGGACTTGCCTGTCTCCCGGGGGGAGGATGTTGTCAGCTGTAGCGGATGTTGCTCCTTCCCTCGCTCGCTGGATGGTAAAGGATCCAAGAACGGAGCCCACCGGCACAGGACTCAGCTCACTCTCAGCAGCTGGCTGGTTGAGGGGGTCATCCTGGCGGCCCGGAACTGGATCCAGAGCAGGAGCTTGCCGAAGATGCGCCCGGCCGTGACGCCGACGCCTTCGCCGGCCCCCAGATGGTGCGAACTCCCGAAATGGATCGAAGGCAGGATCAGGATCCATAAGCGAAGAGCAGGAGTGCCTCTTCACCTGCTTCATGCCGCGTTTCTCCTCCATCATCAGGAATAATTCGCGTTGTGCGGCGATGTCCTCCCTCCTCGCGTCGACTTCCGGGTGGTTGGCGTAGCGGGGAGAGAGATTACAGAGAACATCTTCGGCGGCGTCCAGGTACCAATGTATGCCGTGGTCATAGTCCAACAGGGAAGCGGAGATGAACAGCTCATCCACGGCTTCCAAAACACTCGTCAGCACGTGGCTCTTCGGTGACAGCATTCCTCACATACACAGGACCCAGACAGGGAAAAGCAACGTCCAAAACTCAAACTCACTAGTGAATAGCGTCTCAGGTTGGCGTCACCGTAAACGCTGTTTAGGCAGCAGTGTACTGTCATGCGCTGGCCCTCGCGAGCCAGCATAAGACGCACACAGAGTCACCAGTGAGTTTTTCAGTGAGTTTATTACGGTGAAAAAGGTGTTAACACAAGCTGCTGAGATAATGACAGGAGTCTTCACAGAACAGGAAGCATAGGGCTATACAGCACACTATAGGTCCAGAGCAGGAGACAGTCACACACATTCAGGCTTGGTAATAATAGCACACTGGCTGCTAAGGCAGGGACTTACAGATCATTATACGCCGGGAGGAATAAGGCTAATGTAGCACACTTACTGGTACCGGTGAAAGACGGTCAAGCCCAAGGCAGCCGAGGTGTGAATACAGTCCAGGCATCCGCAACGTGACGGTGGGTGAACAGTTAAACGACCAGGTTGGCGATCAGTTAGCGATCAGATTTACGATCAGACATTGCTGCGTCCTAACGACGCCAGTGCTCAGCTTAAATAGACAAGGTACTAATGACAATGATGACACACAGCTGGCCGACCGTTGACAGGCGGAAGCCCCACCGAGCACTTTCACAATAAGAGCCCGGAGAGGCCAGAATACCGCCCGCAGCTGTCAAGGCCGGCAGCGAGACATAACTTTAACCCGAGTGCGATCAGAACCAACGCTCGGGTCATAACAGTTAAAGTACCACCAGAGGACACTGATCTGCTGCGCTTCTTATGGTGACCTGATGGAAACTCGAATGAGCCCTTGCAAGAATACAAAATGACTGTGCACCTGTTTGGGGCAACATCTTCCTCCAGCTGTGTTAACTTTGCACTAAAAAAGACAGCTTAAGATGCTAAGGATAAAATGTCACCCGCTGCAGTGAATGTAGTGCTGAACAACTTTTACATGGATGACTGTCTTTTGTCAGTGTCAACTGAGAACCAAGCTTGCACAATGGTCAAAGAACTGACAGCACGGTGTGCAAGTGGAGGATTCTGACTGACGAAGTGGAACAGTAACAGCAGAGCTGTTCTTTCTTCTATTCCTGAGTCAGAAAGAGCAACAGAAATCGAGGATTTGGATCTTTGTCATGATGAGGACCTGAGGAGAGAGTCCTTGAAGTGAAGTGATGTATCAAATCAGACTCATTCAAGGTTAAGATTAATGCAAAACATATACCACAGACAAGAGATGGAATCCTCTCATTTCTGAGTTCAATATATGATCCTCTTGGATTTTTGTCTCCTGTCATCCTTCCATCCATCCATCCATTTTTTACCACTTTTCTGGAGGTCCTCCCAGTGGGACGTGCCCAAAATACCTCAAGTGGGAGGCGGCCAGGAGGCATCCTGATTAGATGCCCAAACTACCTCAACTGGCTCCTTTTGATGTGGAGGAGCAGCGGTTTTACTATGAACCTCTACCGGATGACTGAACTCGTCACCCTATCGCTAAGGGTGAGTCCAGCAATCCTATGGAGAAAGGTCATTTCAGCTACTTGTATCCACAGTTTCATTCTTTCGGTCATTACCCAAAGCTCATGACCATAGGTGAGGGTAGGAACGTAGATTGACCGGTAAATCGACAGCTTTGCTTTAGAGCCCAGCTCCCTCTTCACCACAACAGACCGGTACAACATCTGCATCACTGCAGATGCTGCTCCAATTCATCTGTCAATCTCTCGCGCCATTCTCCCCTCACTCGTGAATGAGACACCAAGATACTTAAACTTCTCCACTTGGGGCAGGAGCTTGTCCCCAACGAGAGGACAATCCACCTTTTTCCGGCTGAGGACCATGGACTCAGACTTGGAGGTGCTGATTCTCATCCAAGCCACTTCACACTCAGTAGCAAACCTTCCCAGCAAGGCCTGTAGGTCATTGCTCGATGAAGCAAACAGGACAACATCATCTGCAAACAGCATAGATGAGATCCTGTGGTCACCGAGCACACCCTCTGATCCTTGGCTGCACCTAGATATCCTGTCCATAAAAATTATGAACAGGATCGGTGACAAAGGGCAGCCCTGGCAGAGTCCAACTCTCACTGGAAACAAGTTTAACTGGGTGTTGGCGATACGAGCCAAACTCTTGCAGCGGTCTAAATAATCAGGCCCCTTTTTATTTAAAAGAGCACTACGCTCCCAAAATGCAAGATTACTTGTAACACCTAGAATCTCCAAAAGTACAATAGGAGGCAGAGCTTTCAGTTATCAAGCTCCTGTTCTTTGGAACCAGCTGCCAATCTGGATTCAGAAGTCAGACTCAATCTCTCTTTTTAAGAATAGGGTTAAAACCTTACTTTTTGACATAGCCTACAGTTAGGATGGGATCAGATGACCTTGAACCCTCCCTTAGTTATGCTGCTAATAGGTTTAGACAGCCGGGGGACCTCCAACAATGCACTGGGTTTCACTCCTTTCTTCACTCTCAATGAAATATTTTTGTTGGTCGTTAACATGTTTGTTCTCTCCCATAGATTGAGTCCCCGTCATGCTCTCTACATGTCTGTTCTTTTCTTCTTCTTCTCTATTCCCTCACCCTCCAGCCAGTCACAGCAGATGACTGCCCCTCCCTGAGCCTGGTCCTGCTGGAGGTTTCTTCCTGCTAAAAGGGAGTTTTTCCTCTCCATCGTCAGCAAGTGCTTGCTCACAGGGGATTGTCTGATTGCTGGGGCCTTTCTGCAGTTGTGGAGTTTTCCCCTACAGTTGAAAGTGCTATGAGATGACTGTTGTTGTAAAAATGGTGCTTTGTAAATAAAGCTGAATTGAATTGAAAGGTCGTATACGGACTGGATAGCTCGTAACAATGAGCCCGATACCCCATACTCCTGCAGCATCCCCCACAAGAGACCACGAGGAATGCGGTTGAATGCTTGTCCAAGTCCACAAAACACATGTGGACTGGTTGAGCAAACTCCCATGAAACCTTCAGGATTCTTGAGAGGGTAAAGAGTTGGTCTGATGTGCCACGGCTAGGACGAAAACCACATTGCTCCTCCTGAATCCGAGGCTCGGCCAGCGGTTAGACGCTCCTCTCCAGTACCCTGGCATAGACCTTCCCATGGAGGCTGAGAAGTGTGATCCCCCTAAAGTTGAAACATACCCTGCAGTCTCCCTTTTTAAAAACAGGAACCATCACCCCAGTTTGCCATGCCAAAGGTACTGTCCCCGACCTCCATGCAACATTGCAGAGGCATGTCAGCCATGACAGCCCTACAACATCCTGGGCCTTGAGGTACTCAGTGTGAATATCGTCCACCCCTGGGGCCCAGCCACCAAAGACTTTTTTAACCACTTCGGCAACGTCAGTCCCTATGATGGGCGAGTTGTCCCCCTCATCCTCAAGCCCTGCTTCATTTGTGGAAGGCATGTCAGCGCAATTGAGGAGCTCCTCAAAGTATTCCTTCCACCACATGACAGTGTCCCCAGTCAAAGTCAGCAGCGCCCCATCTGCACCATACACAGTGTGGACAGGGAGCTGCTTCCCCCTCCTGAGTCGCCGGATAGTTTGTCAGAATCTCTTCAAGGCCGACCAAAAGTCTTGTTCGATGGCCTCACCAAACTCCTCCCACACCCAAGTTTTTGCTTCAGCAACCACCCAAGTGGCACTCCGCTTGACCTGTCAGTACACTTCAGCTGTTTCAGGAGTCCCACAAGCCAACCAAGCTCGATAGGACTCCTTCAGCTTGATGGCTCCCCTCACCACTGGTGTCCACCACTTGGTTTGGGGGTTGCCACCACGAGATACACCAACAGCCTTGTGGCCACAGCTCTGGGCAGCTGCTTCAACAATGGAGGTGGAGAACATGGCCCATTCAGACTCACATTCAGAATGTGGGTGAAGTTCTTCCAGAGGTGAGAGTTGAAGACCTCCTGGACAGGGGCTTCAGCCAGACGTTCCCAGCACACCCTCACTATACGTTTAGGTCTACTGGGTCCGAGTGGCGTCCGCCTGTACCATCGGATCCAACTCACCACCAGGTGGTGATCAGTTGACAGCTCTGCACCTCTCTTTACCCGAGTATCCATGTGGTCATCCATGAGTATTCATGTGGTCGCAGGTCTGATGACATGACAACAAAATCAATCATCAACCAGCAACCTAGAGTGTCCTGGTGCCAGGTGCACATATGGACACCCTTATGCTTGAGCATGGTGTTCATTATGGACAAACTGTGGTTGGCACAGAAGTCCAATAACAGGATCTAGTGATCCCAGGAGCTATGTTGTCTGGGGCAATTTGCCTCTGGTATGATCTCCTGTCATTTTCCCAGCAAAAATGATCCTATAAGAACTGTGTGGAAGGAAATTCTCTTGGGATGTGGGGATTCCTGCAGAGCTGGCTCATAAGCCATCAGTATGGCTTTCTGACTTCCTGAGTCTGCATGGTTTCCAAGTTGAAAGGTGCTTAAAACCAGCTGAATTTGGAACATCACATCTGCTAGAAAACATCACTTCGCTGATACTAGTGAAAAAGGTTATGAAGTAGTTAGCTTCCTTTGAGTTGTGAATCAGAATCAGAATCAGAATGAGATTTATTGCCATTGTTCATGTAGTACACAAACTAGGAATTTGTCTCAGTGCAATGCTGCAACATTAAACATGGAGTAACACTAAAGATAAAAAACTATGCATGCAATAAAAGGTAGAATAAGAATAAGTAATACTAATCTATGCAATTTTAAATATATTAACAAGCAGTAGATATTGTGGAGTTTCACATAGTGCAGTCGGTAGTGCAAAAAGAAAACAAGTGATAATTGTCATGAGTCCGGTTGAGCTGCTGTACATAGTGCACGAGAGTCTAATATGTCACTTAGTGTTCAGCAGTCTGATGGTAGAGGGGAAGAAGCTGTTCATGTAGCGGGAGGTTTTAGTCTGAATGGACCGAAGTCTTCTGCCTGAGGGGAGGGGGGCAAACCGTGCGTGTCCAGGGTGTGAAGGGCCGGCTATGATCCGACCTGCACACCTCCGGGTCCTGGAGATGTACAGGTCCTGGAGGGATGGGAGCTTGCAGCTGATCACCTTCTCAGCAGCGCTCACAACGCGCTGCAGTCTTAGTTTGTCCCTGGCGGTGGCTCCTGTGTACCACACGGTGATGGAGGTGGTGAGGATGGACTCGATGATGGCCGTGTAGAACTGCACCAACATCTTGGTGGGCAGCTTGAGCTTCCTCAGCTGCCGCAGGAAGAACATCCTCTGCTGGGCCTTTTTGATGAGGGAGCTGATGGTCGGCTCTCACTTGAGGTCCCGGGTGATGGTGGTGCCCAGGAAGCGGAAGGAATCCGCAGTGGTGATGGGAGAGTCTGTGAGGGTAGGGGGGGGGGGGGGCAGAGGGGCTGTGACTTTTCTGAAGTCCACGATCATCTCCACTGTCTTCAGAGCGTTCAGCTGCAGGTTGTTGTGGCTGCACCAGGACGCCAGCCGGGCCACCTCTCTCCTGTAGACGGACTCGTCGCCGTTGGAGATGAGCCCGATGAGGGTGGTGTCATCCGCAAACTTGATCAGCTTGACAGACTGGTGGCTGGAGGTGCAGGAGTTGGTGTACAGGGAGAAGAGCAGGGGGGAAAGTACACAGCCCTGGGGTGATCCGGTGCTGATGCTTACAGAGTCCAAGACAGTCTTTCCCAGCCGCACATGCTGCCTCTGGTCTGTCAGGAAGTCGGTGATCCACCTGCAGAGGGAGTCAGGCACGTTGAGCAGGGACAGCTTGTCCTGGAGCAGAGCGGGGCGGATGGTATTGAATGCAGAGCTGAAGTCCACAAACAGGATCCTGACGTAGGTTCCCGAGGAGTCCAGGTGCTGCAGGATGGAGTGGAGGGCCAGGTTGACTGCGTCGTCCACAGACCTGTTGGCTCTGTAGGCGAACTGCAGCGGGTCCAGGAGGGGAGTGGTGATGGTCTTGAGGTGGGGCAGGACCAGGCGCTCAAAGGACTTCATGACTACAGAGGTGAGCGCTACAGGTCTGTAGTCGTTAAGTCCAGTGATCCGTGGCTTCTTGGGGACAGGGACGATGGTAGAGGTTTTGAGGCAGGCCGGCATGTGGCATGACTTCAGGGAGGTGTTAAAAATGTGGAGGGAGACACGCCGTCCGGACCGGGGGCCTTGTGCGGGTTCAGTCTGGAGAACTGTCTGTGCACATCCTGCTCACTGATGGCAAGGGCAGGGGGGGAGGAGGGGGGCACCTTTGATGAAGTGGGGACCATGGAGGCAGTGACGCTGGGGGGAGGGGGGGAGTTGGACACAGCTGACGAGGTGTCAAAACGGGCATAGTGTTGGGACAGTCTTTGACAAAGGGCTTTGTCATCCTGTCCCTTAGAAGCCTGAGGCCGATAGTTGGTGATTTGCCTCAGTCCTCTCCACACAGAAGCAGAGTCGTTAGCAGTGAACTGCTGCTGGAGTCTCTCAGAATACACTGATTTAGCTCTCCTCAGCTCTCTGCTAAACCAGTATTTGGCCTCCTTGTAGCAGTCCCTGTCTCCACTTTTCAACATTGATTCCTTCTCCTTCCTGATCTGTCTGAGCTTAGCTGTGAACCAGGGCTTGTCGTTGGAGTAACTCACCCTGGTGCGCGATGGAAGAACGCACTCCTCACAAAAGTGGATATATGAGGTCACAGTGTCCATGTACTCATCCAGATCATGCGTGGCTCCTTTAAACATGTCCCAGTCAGTTATTTCCAAGCACGTGCGCAGCTCCTCCACAGCTTCACTGGTCCATTTCCTCGTAGTGCTCACAACAGGTTTTGTGAGCTTCAGTCTCTGTCTGTATGTGGGGATCAGGTGGACCATCACGTGATCAGATAGTCCGAGCGCAGTGCGGGGAACAGCGCGATACACGTCCTTAACTGTAGTGTAACAGTGATCCAGCGTGTTCTCTCCTCTGGTGGGGCATTTAATAAACTGTTTGTACTGGAGGAGTTCGTGGCTCAGGTTGCTCTGGTTAAAGTTGCCAACCACAATAACCAGAGAGTCCGGGAAAAGTCCGCTCCGCTTGCTGAATGTGATCCGCGAGCACACACTGAGCCTCGCACACATCCGCGTCGGGCAGGATGTAGACAGCGGCCAGAATGAATAAAGCAAACTCACGCGGGGAATAAAATGGCTTGCAGTTGATGAATAAATATTCCAGAGCAGGAGAACAGTGTTGGGAGGTCACAGTTACATCGGAGCACCAGCTGCTGTTGATGTAGAAGCAGACTCCTCCGCCTGTGGTCTTGCCAGAGAGCCCCGTGTCTCGGTCCGCACGAAACAGCTGAAATCCCTCGAGGAGGAGCGCACTGTCCGGTGTCTTTTCCTTGAGCCAGGTCTCAGTGAAGCAGAGGGCACACGAGGTGGAGAGGTCCTTAAATTGCATCAGCAGTCTCAGCTCATCTACCTTGTTATAAAGTGAGTTGACGTTGGACAGAAAGATCCCAGGCAAAGCCATGCGCGTGCCTCTCCTGCGAAGCCGCACCAGGGCGCCCGCTCGTCTTCCTCTCTTTTGCCGTCTCACTTTTTGGGCTAAAAAGTGAGCCAGATCGGTGGCAGGAGCCAAAAAAACTGGGAGTAGGTCTGTGGGAGTGAAAGTCCTGATATTTAGTAGCTCTTCACGGGTGTAAGAGCAGGCAGACACACAATTGATGAACAAAAACAAACAAAAAAAAGTGCAGCGAAGCACCATGGCGACCACTGTGGGCGCCATCTTGGATCAAGCTTGGATCTTGGATCAAAGGGGTAAAGTCCACTGTTCATTTCTCATAGGCAAATCCAGAGTTTCACCATTGAAACAACCAACAATTCCACGTTTGGAATTAACAGCAGTGGCTGTTGCTGTGAAAATGGACAAGCTCGTGAAAAGGGAGCTACAGTTGTCAATAGAAGATTCTCTATTTTGGACAGACAGTACTACCGTGTTAAGGTGCATTGCCAGTAAAACTGTCAGATTCAAAACATTTGTTGCAAACAGTGTCACTCATCAGAGACAATTCTCAGACAAGTCAGTGGATGTATGTAAACTCCGAGCTGAACCCAGCAGACCATGCATCGCGAGGGATTAATGCAGACTCGTTCATCAAGTGTAAAGACTGGATCAACGGACCACATTTTCTAAAAAGGGATGAAAAACACTGACCAGTCATAAAGAAGATGCTGAAATAGATTCAGCAAGATGTAGAAGTCAAAGCAGTCGTGAGTGTGAATGTTACTGATGTGCATGTAAACCCACTTTAGCTCATTTGTCACTACTAGGACTGGCACAATTTGAAAAAGGCACTTTCCTGGATGTTGAGGCTCAAAGAGCTGCTTCACAAGCTGAGTGAACATTGCAAGACTATCATGTTTCAGGTCAATGATAGAGCAAGAAAGACGTGGTGTCAGAAAATGCAAACATACAAATCAACCATTATTAAAGAGACTCTATTAACTGCTGCAGATGCTGCACAGAGAGAAATGGAGATCAACAAGTTTTCCCATTGTCAAGGTTTCAGTGATGAAATCACAACTCTTCAGAGAGATGACAAGGTTAAAAGAATAAGTCACATCATCAAGCTTGACCCTGTTATTCAGGATGGGATTTTGAGAGTTAGCCATTATATAAGTGCCATTTTTATTTATAAAGTATATTTTTCTGATAATTTAATTTTGTTGCTGTAATATTGATATAATAATAAGACTGAGCAGCATTTAGAAATATAATAGACTGTTTAATGCAATATTTCTTCATTAAGAGAATATTAAATAGTTTGAGTTTTGACATTTTCCCTTTAGGCTTCCATACATCTGTATTGGAAATAGGGATGGGCAATACCAGCATTTTTCCTTTCGATAAGATACCATTAATTTATGGGATGTTTTCTTCGATACCAATACCAATCTCAATCCTTTTTGCCCAAAATCACATGATTGCGGTTTCATTAACAACTTTATTGCAAGGGCAATATGAAATATGAATAAAAATAAACATAAATACTTGAAAGAAATGCTTATAAAATGATAATAAAACAGAACAATGAGCAAAGTAAATAATTTTTTTTTCAGTTATAATAAAAATAATGAATGAATGCAAAATGAATTCAATTTCTTAATTTGGTGAAAATTTTCAACTGGATTAAAGTATTTTTTACTTCTGAAATGTTTCACCATTCATCCAAATTCTACGGTAATACCAAGCAGCATATATGTGTATTTTTTTCACAATGCAATGTTTTTTTTAATTTTATTATTTATTTATTTTATTTTTACACCATTATTTTACAAACTTAAATAGTGCATATTTTGCTTATTTTTCAAATTTTATGCTGCTTGGTATCCACGTAGAATGTGGATAAATGGTGTAAAATTTCAGAAGTAATACTTGTGCCGCCCCCAATGCTGCTGAGCTCACTCTGCACGGGAGTGAGTACTTGGCTGCACAGTGCACAATGAGTCTTCGGCTCTGACATCTGATAGGCTGCCATAATCATGTGACACATTAAAATATGCTTGGGCTGGTTTTTCACCGGTTTTCACATGTAAATTTAATGCCTAAAACCCTCAGAAGTGAAAACAAATTACACCCTTTGTGTTAACATAGTCATCATAGCAGTCTGTCGTGGGCGACAATGACTGTTTCATTTAGGTCTGATCAGATTCCTCCACACAGCTCTGTCCTTAGCCTTCCACTACCAGGAACTCCTGTCTATGTCCAACTTCTTCAAGTTTCTTTTTACAGTGTCTTTAAATCTGAGCCTTGGTCTACCCTGATTGCGTTTGCCCTCGCATAACTGTGAGTACAGTAACTGCCGAGGAAGACGCTGGTGGTCCATCCTCTCAACATGTCCGAGCCATCTCAGGTTCATCTGTATTAGCATGTCCTCCACTGATGGTAGACCAGCTCGTTTCAACACTTCTATGTTGGTTATCTTGTCTTTCCATGAGATGTTCATTATGGCTTGAAGGTGTCTCATCATGTACGTGTGGAGTTTCTTCACCTGCACTCTGTAGACAGTCCAAGTTTCAGCACCGTACAATAGAGTAGCCAGTACTGTCGCTCTGTACACTTTGCATTTCACACGGATAGACACATGTCGATTGTTCCACAGTCTCTCCCTCAAGTTTCCAAACACAGCGCTTGCGCTTCCCATTCTGAGATATAGTTCATCCTCCAGCCTAGCATTCTCTGAAACAGTACTCCCTAGATACTTGAAAGTCTTGCACTTGACTAGTGGCTCTGTACCAATGCTGATCTCTTCTGATAGTGATGTTGATAACTGGAACTTTGGTGGTTGATAAAGGCACTCTGTCTTCTTGATGTTGATTTTGAGGCTGAATTGGCTAGCTGCTCTTGCAAATTTCTCCACTAAAGATTGCATATCTTCCACACTGTGTGCAACTAGAGCACTGTCGTCGGCAAAGAGCATTTCTCTTACTACCTTTATCGATGTCTTACTCTTGGCTTTAAACTGTGCCACACTGAACAAGTCTGCTTCTTTCCTTGTTTGAATGCATACTCCTTCTGAAGTGTCTTTGAAGACCACCTCAAGCATGGCTGCCAGATATAGCGAGAAGAGTGTAGGTGCCAGCACACACTCTTGTTTCACCCCATTGCTTACTGAAAAGTCTTCAGATACTGAACCACTCATTGCCACGTTTGCTTGCATACCTGTATGGAGTGCCTCGATCAGGCTGACAAACTTCTCTGTACAGCCATATTTCTTGAGTACCTGCCAAAGTCCTCGTCGCGAAACAGTATTGAAGGCTTTACTGAAGTCTATGAAGACTACATAAAGTGGCATGTTCTGTTCGATACACTTTTCTTGAACCTGTTTCAAGCAGAAAATCATGTCCATTGTTCTTCCACTTCTAAAGCTGCAGTGGGTTTCCAGTAGTACATTCTGCGAGATGTGTTCGAGTCTGTTCAGTAGTACATGTGAGAGAATCTTACCAACAGTGGCTAGCAGTGATATACTTCAGTAATTTCCACAATCTTTCCTGTCACCCTTCTTGAACAAAGGCACAATACTTGCATCCTTCCAGTCTTGAGGTACTTTCTGGGCATCCCATATCTTTTGGATGAGCTTGTGCAGGCAGTTGGTCAGCTGAACACCACCAAATTTCCACACTTCTGCTGGAATTCCAGCCCTTCCTGAAGCTTTACCATCCTGTGTTGTCTTGATAGCTACCATTAGTTCATCAAAATTTGGTGGTTCATCCAGACTTGATACAGCTGGTCGCGGCACTAGAGCATCTCTAGCCTCTTCAGTGAGATCTCCAGGATTGTTTAGTAGTTAGTCAAAGTGGTCTGCAAATCTGTCCAGGATCTTGTCTTTCTCCTGCAAAACCGTTTCACCATCCATAGCCTTTAGTTGGATCAATCCTCTTGGTTTAGGGCCATACTGTAGATTTCTCTCAAACCTGTGAGGAATGTTTTCATGTCCTTTCTGTCTGCTGCAGTTTGAAGTTCCTCCGCTTTTTCATCCCACCAGTTGGACTTCATCTCTTTGGTGTACTTCTGTAGCTCACTCTGAGCCTTTGAGTATTTCTTCTTCTTCGACCTTGTGTTACACTGTAGGTTTTCCTGCCTAGCTGTATTCCTCGCTTCTAGTGGTTTCTTCAGGCGTTCATCATGCTCATCAAACCAATCTTGAGGTTTCCTCCCAGGGTGGCCTAATCACTCGCAGTCTGATACATCGTATCCTTCAGTGTTGCCCATTTCTCTTCTATGTCATTCTCTGAGTTGTTGCTGTCCCAGTCTTTCAAGTTTTCATCCATTTCCTGTATAAGTTCTTTCTGCTTCTTTTGGCCTTTCAGTGCACTAGTGTTCAGCTTCCGTGGTGGCTTCGCACCCGTCCTGCAGTGCTGTTTTCGTCTGCAAATCCTTAATCTAGATCTCAGCATAACATCATCAGTACCACAGTCCATGCCTCTCATTGCTCTGGTGTCCAATACATCCCTTATGTCTCTCTGCCTGACTATGATGTAGTCTAATAAGTGCCAGTGCTTGGATCTTGGGTGCATCCATGTCTTCTTGTGTGTGTCCTTGTGCTTAAATAGAGTGTTGGTTATCACAAGGTTGTACTCTGAACATAGTGCAAGTAGAAGTTCTCCATTAGCATTGCACTTGCCTACTCCATGACTGCCTAGCACTCCTTTCCATTTCTCAGTGTCCGAACCAACTCTGGTATTAAAATCTCCGAGTATCAGCCTGTCATCAGTCGGTACACGCCTGATAGTCTCACGTAAATCACTGTAGAACTCTTCCTTCACCTCCTCTGTGTTGGTCATTGTTGGGGCATATACACTGATGAGTGTGGCATACATCTTCCGCTGTAGTGGGAATCTCATAGTCATTATCCTGTCGTTGATTGGCACCGGTTCCTCATCAAGCATTGCTGCTATCTCCTTTCTAACTGCAAAGCCCACTCCTGCTTCTGTCCTTTCTTGAGTTGATCTCCCACTCCAAAAGATGATGTACCCATGGTCTTCCAAGCTGTCATATCCAGGCAATCTTGTTTCACTAAGTGCAGCTACAGTGGGGCAAAAAAGTATTTAGTCAGCCACCAATTGTGCAAGTTCTCCCACTTGAAAGATGAGAGAGGTCTCCAATTTTCATCATAGGTATACCTCAACTATGAGAGACAAAATGAGAAAAAAAAAAATCCAGAAAATCACATTGAAGGATTTTTAATGTATTAATTGGTAAATTCCTTGGTAAAATAAGTATTTGGTCACCTACAAACAAGCAAGATTTCTGGCTCTCACAGACCTGTAACTTCTTCTTTAAGAGGCTCCTCTGTCCTCCACTCGTTACCTGTATTAATGGCACCTGTTTGAACTTGTTATCAGTATAAAAGACACCTGTCCACAACCTCAAACAGGCAAACTCCAAACTCCACTATGGCCAAGACCAAAGAGCTGTCAAAGGACACCAGAAACAAAATTGTAGACCTGCACCAGGCTGGGAAGACTGAATCTGCAATAGGTAAGCAGCTTGGTGTGAAGAAATCAACTGTGGGAGCAATTATTAGAAAATGGAAGACATACAAGACCACTGATAATCTCCCTCAATCTGGGGCTCCAGACACATTGTACCATTAGAACACTGGAGTGATAGTTGCTGGATAGTTGCTTCTTCTTGCTTCTTGCTTCTGGATAGTTGCTTCTTCTTCCGGCTTTCAGAGAGAGCAGACGCTTTTTCTCTCCTCTCCTCCTTCTCCCTCCCTGACTGACTGAATCCCAGCTTGCTGTACTGTCTGTGTCTGCATCGCTCTTCTACTGGCTGATTCTTGATCCAAACGGGAAATTATGGATTTGCTAAGCTGGGCTTTGAATACAATTGACACCGTCTTTTCAACTAGGAAATCGGGCCCGGGGGAGCCCAACTGCCCTGCAGGTACTGCTGCTGCGGGTTATGTGAGGGACACATACAATTGGAAACCTATGTGTCTGTGTGACCTTTTGATCGAAGATGTGGAAGACATCTACCTGTTTGGCGTCATGATCTCAGGACTACTACTGATCGGCTTTGGTGTGGTCCTGGTGTATCGAAAACTAAAGAAGATGGACAGAGCTAATCAAAATGCTGACCCAGCGAAGCTCTTTCATCAATTTGACCAGTTGGGGAGGGCTCTGATAGCGGCTAATGGTGAACTGAACAGGAAGATTGGTAACATCTCGATGTCGCTAGGAGCTCTCCAGAAAAATGATTTTAAAGCCTGGAAATGTACATGGAAATTATGAAGCACTGAATCGCACGAGAGATGAAAATTCCTACTCTGAGTGAACTGTGCTTATTTGACCTTGTTTCGGCTCCCTGCAGCTCTCACTCCTCCTGGATGAAGATAAGACAGTAGAAAGTTTTGGCTTGACTTCTCTCTAACATAAACAATCTGGCGTACAGTAATCTGAACTCTCAAGGACAGCGCCAAGTGACTGGCTTAGGAATTCCATCGGACATGCACTGAGAGTTGATCTCTGGAGGACATGCTCTAAGTTTCAGACACTAAGTCATAACATCTGCTGAGAGAGGATTTTTGCTGTTCACCAGCCTGATACACACACTGCTCACAACACCACATGACTGATACACATACACTGACTATCATACACTCACACTGTCTCTCTCAACTTGCTGTTTGTTAATGTGTGATCCATTGTCTGCTAATTGTGCATAGAGGGTTTTTTTCTGTGTAATCACAATTTGGCTCATTCGAGCTTTATATGAGCTTATACGAGCGTTATTTTGATAACTATGTTTTTTCTCTCTGCCTATTGTGTTCTTCCTCCTCCCCCTCCCCCTCTTTACCCTCCACTGTATGACTGGCGCCTCAAGGCTGCCGCGGCGCTGGGATGCGCTTATAGAGCGCGCCCAATGTCAAGTCAAATTTCAATTCTCCTGTATGTCTTGCACGTACGGTAGTATTGACAATAAACCTTAATTGAAATGGGCCTCTATACACCTATCTAGATATTGCACCAAAAACCAGACATTTGCAGCTAGAATAGTCATTTACCACATTAGTAATGTATAGAGTGTATTTCTGATTAGTTTAAAGTTATCTTCATTGAAATAAAGTGATTTTCTTTCAAAAATAAGGAAATTTCTAAGTGACCCCAAACTTTTGAACGGTAGTGTAAGTGATGTTCTGCAGCTTTCACAATAACTTGGATCCTTTCAGTTTTCGATTTAATTCTGTGTGTTGCATTTAACACTCCTGCAATAAAGATCACCAGTTTCTTCTTTTCTAACCAGGCGTCTCTCTTGTTTTGCTGTTCCTTTGTTACCACTTTCTCTCTTCTCCCTCCTCCTTCCTTACTCTGCTTTGCCTGCCCTGCCAGCTTAACTGCCTCTGAATATGAAACTTTCTCCCTCACTCTTATCTGTTGCACCTCTGCCTCTTTCCTCAACACGTCACATCCCCAGTATGCTACACTGTGGTCTGCTCCACAGTTACAGCATCTAGGTTTCACTTCTTCTCCACACTTTCCATACTCATGCTCTCCACCACACCGTGCGCACCTCTTTTTCCCTTTACATACTTTAGCCACATGCCCAAATTCCTGACAATTAAAACATCTCATTGGCTTTGGAGTATATTCCCTCACCCTGTACCTTAGAAACCCAAAAGACACCTCTTTTGGCAGTTCTCATCCTTCAAATTCATTGACTCTGCCTCTGCTTTTTCCATACCTCTCATCATTCTTTTTCACACTCCTCACTGAATTATGACCCGCATTCAGATTTTCAAGCAGTTCTTTCATGTTTACATTCAGAGGGATTCCTGATATCACTCCTTTATAGCCAGTGGACCTCCATCCCCCCACCCTAACAACCCTCAATACTTTTACTTTGTCAATGCCAGTCATCCTTCGTGCCTTTTCCAGCTCTACATCTGTGTTACATCCCATTAGTAAGTTCCCATCTCCCAATACCTGTGTATATTTCACTTCCCCCACCTGCTATGTAATGATTTTTGTCAGTTTTATTGGATTAATCTTCTTAACACCTTCTTCTCCCTCAAACCTTATCACTACATTAATCAGTTTTGCCCTGTCCTCACCTCCCTCTCCCTCGCTTTCTGATTTTCCTGCGCTAGACGCATCACTTTTCTCCCTCTTATGACTACTCATGCCCTTTTTCTTTCTCACAACCTCTTCCCACTCATTCTCCCACCCCCTTCTCCTCCTCCTCACTAGCGTCCATGCTGCTGTCACAGTCAGTCCCCCTCCCCGTCATCCTGTCAGGGATTGAAGGGGTAGTGCAAGAATACCGTTTCGGACCTATACAGGCCGTCAGTTGATAGCTTCACAAAGACTCCCAACCAACCCTATTCCACACTAAACTAGTCAACAAGTCCACAAATCCAAAGATTATGTCATTTATCTAGAAGAGATATCTTAAACCATATAACAGACCGTCGTAGTAACACTCTTCAAACAAATTCGGCACTCTGATATCCAACTTCTGCCTCTCAGTACTCAGGAAAGCAGAGCAATATCGCCGTCTTACCAGGCCTATACAGGCTGTCAGCCGACTCTATCACTCTGCTCACCCAAGACTTACTTAGGCCAAACAATACCCAGTCCGAACTCAAAATTCAAAGTCAATAAACTCGAACAAACAAGTCAATTCTACCAGTAACGCAATGTGCAGCAGCTGCAACTCCGACAGTCACTTCCTCCTCCGGCGTCCCCACCTTTTCACAGCACATTGCTAACAACATTCTTCTTCTATGTTTCCAATTGGGGATGGGTGTATCGATACTTCAATACAGCTGGTCGATACTTTGGAGTTGATACTTTTTAAAATATCGTGATACCACTATGTTAACGGGCGGTGCGGTGGCGCAGTGGTAAGCACTGCACCAGCACAGCAACTCACCCTTGGCCATGGGATCCCTGGTTCGATCCCAGCCCCTGACCAACAGTGATCTGTGTGGAGTTTGCATGTTCTCCCCGTATCTGCGTGGGTTTACTCCGGGATTTCTCCGGTTTCCTCCCACAGGCCAAAAACATGCAGGTTAGGTTAATTGGAGACTCTAATGTGGCCCTAGGTGTGAATGTGTGTGTGAATGGTTAAGGGATAGCGCCGTACCGTGGCTGCTTCATCCATCCAGGTGGATGCCCTCAATTTCCCCTCTGGGGATCAATAAAGTATACAAAATCAAAAATAAAAAATTAATACTCCGACTATGTTAACACTGATCTGTTCACACTCTGACAGGCAGCGAAAAGTAAGCTAGGAGCAGGAAGACAAAAGAAGAGGAAAACAGCAGCCTTGTGTGTAGCAGAATGGAATGTACGCACTCTGTTGGACAGAACAACATCACAGCACCCAGAAAGACAGACCGCGCTTGTGGAAATTAACAGGTACAATGTAGACATACAGTGGGGAAAAAAAGTATTTAGTCAGCCACCAATTGTGCAAGTTCTCCCACTTAAAAGATGAGAGAGGTCTCCAATTTTCATCATAGGTATACTTCAACTATGAGAGACAAAATGAGAAAAAAAAAAATCCAGAAAATCACATTGTCTGATTTTTAAAGAATTTATTTGCAAATTATGGTGGAAAATAAGTATTTGGTCAATAACAAAAGTTCATCTCAATACTTTGTTATATACCCTTTGTTGGCAATGACAGCGGTCAAACGTTTTCTGTAAGTCTTCACAAGGGTTTCACACACTGTTGCTGGTATTTTGGCCCATTCCTCCATGCAGATCTCCATGCAGATCTTGGGGCTATCGCTGGGCAACACGGACTTTCAACTCCCTCCAAAGATTTTCTATGGGGTTGAGATCCGGAGACTGGCTAGGCCACTCCAGGACCTTGAAATGCTTCTTATGAAGCCACTCCTTTGTTGCCCGGGCGGTGTGTTTGGGATCATTGTCATGCTGAAAGACCCAGCCACGTTTCATCTTCAATGCCCTTGCTGATGGAAGGAGGTTTTCACTCAAAATCTCACGATACATGGCCCCATTCATTCTTTCCTTTACACGGATCAGTCGTCCTGGTCCCTTTGCAGAAAAACAGCCCCAAAGCATGAGGTTTCCACCCCCATGCTTCACAGTAGGTATGGTGTTCTTTCTCCTCCAAACACGACAAGTTGAGTTTTTACCAAAAAGTTCTATTTTGGTTTCATCTGACCATATGACATTCTCCCAATCCTCTTCTGGATCATCCAGATGCTCTCTAGCAAACTTCAGACGGGCCTGGACATGTACTGGCTTAAGCAGGGGGACACGTCTGGCACTGCAGGATTTGAGTCCCTGGCAGCGTAGTGTGTTACTGATGGTAGCCTTTGTTACTTTGGTCCCAGCTCTCTGCAGGTCATTCACTAGGTCCCCCCGTGTGGTTCTGGGACTTTTGCTCACCGTTCTCGTGATCATTTTGACTCCACGGGGTGAGATCTTGCGTGGAGCCCCAGACCGAGGGAGATTATCAGTAGTGATGGCAAAATCGAAACAGTGTTCTGGAACGTACCGGAACCTAGGCGGAACTTGTGATTCGAAATGCTGTTCCGAGGTCTGTATCAGAAGGACGGTGTCACGTGACTGTTCCATATCCGCGTTCCATTCCGCCCCCAGTTGTTTTGAAACGTCACAGTCGTTTTTGTTTCAGCAAGTGAATACAAATCCGTGTATGGTTCCTTCATTTGTAATTCCACTTCAAAATAAAATCAGAAAAAAACAAATTTTTGGTCTCATTTTTGTTTTGTCCTTTTCTAAACTTAGGTAGAAAAAATATATATTATCAAATTTTGGGACATACCTGTGTTTAATTTTGCTCTTATTGTTTTATAGTCAAAACAAAAATATTAAGTTATTATTTTGGTTTATTATTTTGCGACACCGGAAGTGTTAGTATTAGTGTAGTTGATGAGTTTAATCAGTTATTTAAAGTGTCTCTAGTTTTATCTATGAAGTCTGACCTCCATTACACAAAATTAAAATGCCTTTTATATGAAAACTAGTGATGGCAAAGTCAAAACAGTGTTTTAGCGCGTACCGAAACCGAGGTGGAGCTTCTGAATTGAATCAATATAAGCAATTGAATCGCAATATAAGCTGCGGCTTCAGCCATCACCCATTTCAGATAACTTATGTTGAACTGTACAATCAGAGGAGTTATTGTTTAATTTGACCTTGTTGGATTTTTTTCCCCTTTGTTATATTATTCTGTTTCTTTTTAATCTTAACTTTTAATCTATCCGAAATAAATAAATAAAAATCATTGTTCCGAGGTCTGTATCAGAAAGAGGATGTCACGTGACTGTTCCATTTCGCGTTCCATTACGTCATCAACTGTTTTCAAACTTCACCGTTGTTTTATGCAGTGATTGTGTTATCCCGTTTCTCAAATGAATAAAATGCTGCCATTACACAATATTAAATTGCCTATTCTCTGCACAATTTATGTATTATATAAATACTTTCTATGTAAAATACCAATTTCTCGTGTCCTTGCCTGACTGGCTGCTGGTTCATCAGCCCACATGCCTGAAACATTTCAAAGCTCCTCTGAAGTGCAGTTTGGTTGTGAAGTCTTGCCTCTCTGAGTGTCTTGGACTGAGCTGCTTTTGGATTTACATTATTTGGAAATGGATGGGGGTAGAAAGCGTCCCAGGGCAGCTGTTTGGGATCACTATGACCTTCTTGAGGGAAAAAAGTTAAATGTATGCACTGTATGCAACATCTTGCATTTTGTAACAACACAACAAGTAGGTGGAGACACCTACGGACAAAACACGCTGACGCCTGCATTCCTAGCACAACACAACCGAGTGCTGAATCAAGCCATGGCCAGCATAATGTTTATGGTGTGGAAGATGTGTTCAATGACGAGACATGAGTGCATTTCTCAGGTTTGGCTTTATTGCAGAACACAATCATCCAACATTCTCAAAAGCAAGGAGAGGCAGAATAATATTACAGCACACTCTTATACCTCCGGGGGATTAAGAACTCAAGTCACATGGTGCTTCTGCAAACATTCAATCACAATGCAAGTCTCTGAAGATTCACCATTGTCTCTTATTCTCCGGTGTCCCGGGAAACCCCCCAGGGCCTCCTCTGAGACAAGGGCCCGACTTCACACCTCCTCGCCATCACCTGTCGGCCCCCGTCGATCCAATCTCCTGTTCCTCCAGACGTGAAGCCTCAATCCACATAAGCCATACATTTGTGGGAGATATGAACCAGACATATGTGCCACACTCTTGTGGGAAATATGAACCAAACATATGTGCCACATGACCCCCCCCCAAACGTCTGCATGGGACAAACATACTCATAAATGCATAACATAAAAGACATCGCCACATAACCAATAATCAATCCCCCAATCTCTTAGGTCTTAGCTTCCTGCCGAATCTGCTGTAGGCCGGCTTCGCTGCGTCTGCAGCGTCTCCTCGCACCTGGGGATTAGATTTGTTAGCACATCTCTGTGGGAGCTCAGGAGCATGCCTTCTCGGCGGCCTGCCCCGGCGGGGGGCTTTCGCCAACTGCACATGTTCATCAGCCAGGACAAAAGCGGGCTTGAGTCTGTTTATGCAAATTAGCTCCCTTCTGCCCCCCAAATCTAGCAAAAAATTCTTCTCATTTTTTTCCAGCACCCTGAACGGTCCATTGTATGGCGGTCTCAGCCCTGGGCGTTGTGCATCATGTCTAACAAAAACAAACTCTGCGTTTTTTAAAGTCTCTGGCACAAAAACGCGTGGAAAACTGTGATGCACTGGGCCAGGCAGCGTGTTTGATCCTGTGCCGCTCTGCAACAGCTGAGCGGGGGGGCAATTGGGCGCAGGATTTTTCGGGAGAAATTCCCCCGGCAAACGGAGAGGTTGTGCGAACACTAACTCTGCTGGGGAGGCTTGCAAATCCTCCTTAGGTGCAGAACGCAACCCCAATAAAACCCATGGCAGTTTGTCCACCCAATTTGTATCCGTGAGCGATGCTCTGAGGGCTGCTTTCAATGACCTATGAAAGCATTCACATAAACCGTTGGCCTGCGGGTTATACGCGGTAGTGCGGTGTACCTTCACCCCTAAGCTGCGGGCCATAGACGACCAGAGTTCGGAAACAAATTGAGGGCCTCTGTCTGACGTTATATCCGACAGAACTCCAAAACGCGCAACCCAAGCTGTTAAAAACGCGCGCGCAACCCCTTCCGCTGTTGTTGACGCCAGAGGTCCGCTTCTGGCCAACGTGTGGTGCGGTCCACCATCGTCAAAAGGTGTGTGCGTCCTTGAGACGAGGGAAGCGGGCCCACCAGATCAACATGCACGTGATCGAACCGCTTAGCCGGGATGTGAAAAGGCTCCAAAGGGGCCCTCGTGTGCTTGTGTATCTTAGCCCTCTGGCACGCTACACAAGCTGCTGCCCATTCCTTGACCTGTTTGCGCAACCCCGGCCAGACAAATTTCTCCCCCACCATCTTGACCGATGCGCGTACCCCCGGGTGCGCCAGCGAATGGACCGAGTCAAAAACGCGGCGGCGCCACGCGGCTGGAACCACGGGACGAGGCCAACCCGTGGAGACATCGCATATTAAGGGGGGCATACCTATTTGCTGCACCCTGTGCTCCAGCCTTAACCCTGTTGGTCCAGACTGGAGCGCGCTCCACATCCGCGTCACCAACCTGCTCCGCAGCCATGTCTGCATAATCCAAACCTACGTGGACCGGGGCTGCGCGCGTTCCCGCGTCACTGCCCTGGCCCACAGCCACGGAGTCTGCCCCCACGTGGCCTGGCGTTGCCACAGCACGTGAGAGACAGTCCGCCACTACATTGTGTTTACCTGCTACATGCTGGATATCGGTGGTGAACTCCGATATTGCGGCTAGCTGTCTTTGTTGTCGGCCTGACCAAGGTTCTGAGATCTTGGCCATCGCAAAAGTTAACGGTTTGTGGTCCATGAAAGCGGTGAAACGCCGCCCTTCCAGCCAGAACTGGAAATGGCGGATGGCCAAGTGTAGGGCTAAAAGCTCCCTGTCAAACGCGCTGTATTTATGCTCGTTATCGCGCAGGGATTTGCTAAAGAACGCGAGAGGCTGCCAGGTCCCTGCCACATACTGTTCAATGACTGCCCCCACCGCTAGGTCCGAAGCGTTGGTGGTGAGCGCCAAACGGGCTGTTGGAACCGGGTGCGCTAACAAAACGGCGCTTGCAAGGGCTGATTTGACCTGGGAGAAAGCGCGCTCCAGCTCCAGAGACCATTCGACCTTATTAGTGGGTTTTTGTTTTTGTAGTGCCGCGTACAGTGGCTGCATAAGCCGCGCTGCGCTCGGAAGAAACCGGTTGTAAAAATTAACCATTCCTAGAAACTCCTGCAGCGCTTTTATCGTTTGAGGTCGGGGGAAATCTGTTATTGCGTGCACTTTCTCAGGCAGGGGAACCGCTCCCTGTGGTGAAACACGGTGCCCCAAAAAATCGATTTGCGCCACCCCGAACTGGCACTTCGCTGGGTTAATTATCAACCCGTGCTCTGCCAGTCTCCGAAAAACCGCTGTGAGGTGGGTTTCATGTTCGTCCTCGGACGTGCTGGCTACCAATATGTCGTCTAAATAGATGAACACGAAAGGCAGGTCGCGTAAAACAGCATCCATCATGCGTTGGAAAGTTTGCGCGGCGCCCTTTAACCCAAACGGCATGCGCAAAAACTCAAAAAGCCCAAACGGAGTTATTACCGCGGTCTTGGGACTATCCTGCGCGCGCATGGGGACTTGGTGGTAGCCGCGCACCAAGTCTATTTTAGAAAAAATGCGCGCCCCCGCCAAATGAACTGAGAAATCCTGGATGTGCGGAATCGGATAGCGGTCGTGTGCTAAGACGTTGTTCAACCTGCGGAAATCGCCACAAGGTCGCCACGAGCCATCAGCCTTTGGGACCGTGTGTAACGGGGAAGCCCAGGGGCTGTTCGAGCGTCTAATTATGCCCAGTTTTTCCAGGTTGGCAAATTCCTCGCGCGCTATTGCCAGTTTAGCTGAGTCCAAGCGCCAGGCTTTTGCAAAAACGGGCGGCCCAGTGGTGGTGATAAAATGCTCCACCCCGTGTTTGGCCACTGTCGCCGAAAACTTTGGAACTGTGAGTGCTGGAAAGTGAGTGAGAAGAGCATGAAACTTACCACCCGCAGCTGTGACGTTGGCGTGTGCAGTCGGCGGAGCCACCCGAGCTGTGCAGGGAATAGAATGGAAAGAAAGTGCATTAACCAGGCGTCTATTAGCAAGATCAACCAATAAACCATGTGAGCACAAAAAATCAGCCCCTAACATGTTGAAACTGACTGCTGCTACAATAAAGGTCCACTTGAATGAACGGCCCTGTAAGGACAGATGCATGGTCCTCTCACCGAATGTCTTAATCGCTGAGCCATTCGCTGCTGATACTGACACCCAGGGAGCTTTGGATGGCATCAGCCGTTCCGCGTAGGTTGGCGTGACGAAACTCAGCTGGGAGCCCGTGTCCACGAGGAATTGTTTCCCCGAGTGTGCATCTGTCAGGTAAAGTAGCTTATTTTCTTCTCCGAGGGATGCAGCTGCTACCGGCCCCCCGGTCTTGGCGTTTCCCTGACACTTGAAGCGGCATGGTGGGAGACATCTGTGCGCCCTCTCCGCAAAACGGCGGTGGTAGAAACACTGGCCGACCTCAGCTCCGCGTCGCCTGACGCCTGTCGCCGCCGTCGTCGGTTCATCTGGCGCCGCCACCTCTGGCTCCAAACCATCTCCGGGTGCCGTCCTCTGCTCAGCTGCTGTGGCCGAAACCGCGCTCCGCTTGTGGCGGTCGACGAGTCGCTGCGCCTCCTTGCCGAGGCCATGGTAGTCCCGCTTGGCCAAGCGGGGTGAGTCTGCCAGGGTCACTCTCACTGCTGGCAGCAGAGTCCGGAGGAAAAGGTGGGCGAAGATAAATTCGCCATCCTCGGAGTCTTTCAGTCTCAGCATCTTCACCATCAGGTCTGCCGGTCTGTCGTTCTCCGACTCCGTCAACTCTAGGAGCCCCTCTGCTCGCTGTTGCACCGAGGGGGTGAAATGGCTGATCAGCGCCTCCTTCAATGCGCCATACTTGTCGGTGTCCGGTGGGTGGTTAACCAGATCTTCCACGCTCTGGACCGTGTGACTGTCCAGCTTCGCCACCACATGGTAGAACCTCGTTTCATCCTTTGAGATTCTCCGGAGGTTGAACTGCGCCTCGACCGCGCTAAACCAGGAGCGCGGGCTGTGCTGCCAGAAATCGGGCAGCTGGAGCGTGGAGGCAGCCATCAGGCCAGCCTCTGATGAGCTCCGCTCGGGAGAATTCTCCCTGCTCATTCTTTGTCGTGGGTCACCAGTGTGGAAGATGTGTTCAATGACGAGACATGAGTGTATTTCTCAGGTTCGGCTTTATTGCAGAACACAATCATCCAACATTCTCAAAAGCAAGAAGAGGCAGAATAATATTACAGCACACTCTTATACCTCCGGGGGATTAAGAACTCAAGTCACATGGTGCTTCTGCAAACATTCAATCACAATGCAAGTCTCTGAAGATTCACCATTGTCTCTTATTCTCCGGTGTCCCGGGAAACCCCCCAGGGCCTCCTCTGAGACAAGGGCCCGACTTCACACCTCCTCGCCATCACCTGTCGGCCCCCGTTGATCCAATCTCCTGTTCCTCCAGACGTGAAGCCTCAATCCACATAAGCCATACATTTGTGGGAGATATGAACCAGACATATGTGCCACACTCTTGTGGGAAATATGAACCAAACATATGTGCCACAATGGCATGTATTCATGTTCTTTTAATACACATATGAGTATACCTTTATTATTTATACACCTTTGTGGAGCGCGTGAAATGAAGAGGCTGAATTTATTTCTCAATTCAGATTTATTGATGATCTCACATCTCCAGCATTTTCTCAACAGAAAAAAGAGAGCGAACTCCCCCAAACCCCCACTTTTATACCTGGGACATCAAAGAACAGAATCACATTGTCGTCAAACCCCCCATCGACAATAATTCTCCCCCCAAGTCCCTTCATCCTCCATCTGACCCCAGGAGGTCAGGAAGTCCTCTCAGAGTCCTCACCAACGGCACCTCAACCTCCTGCTGTTATCCCCAGGAGGTCCAGACGTATTGTTCCTTCAAAGACGTGAGGTCACAAAACACATGCAGTCTTAAGCATCTCACTTCTGTGCTTATACATATGCAGTCAAAATATGTGAGCCACATAACCCCCCCCAAACGTCGAAGAATGAAACAATACAGCATAGTCCACACAACATGATAAAACCACACATTAGTCCGTACGCCGTCTGGGCTTCAAACGTCTTCCAAACTTGCTGTAAGTGGGCTTCGCAGCCCCTGTGGTGCCATCTTGCAGTGAATCTGCTAACTGAGGATGAGAACCGTTATTTGATCCCTGCGGGGGCTCCAGGACGTGCTTCCTGGGGAGTCTGCCACGTCGAGGAGCCCTCGCCACCCGTACAGACTCGTCGTTCATCACAAAAGCAGGCTTTAGTCTGTCTATACTAAATGTTTCCCTCCTGTCCCCCAAATCTAGCACAAAATGCTTATCACCTGTTTCCAGCACCCTATATGGGCCATCGTAAGGTGGGCGCAGGGCTGGGCGCATAGCCTCGTGCCTGACAAAAACAAATTCGGCATTTTTTAAAGCTTTGGGAACAAAAACACGCAGAAAAGTGTGATGAACGGGGCCCGGAAGCATGTCCGCTCCCGTGCCGATCAGTGACCACTGAGCCGGGGGATGCCCTGGCGCCGGATGATCTGGCAGAAACTTGCCTGGCAGCCGGAGAGGCTGCGCAAAAACCAACTCCGCTGGGGAGGCCTTTAAGTCCTCTTTAGGCGCAAAACGCCACCTAATAAAACCCATGGTAGTCTGTTTACCCAATTTGCATCCATAAGCGACGCTCTGAGTAGCTGCCTTCAATGATCTATGAAAATGCTCGCATAAACCATTAGCCTGGGGGTGGTAAGCGGTAGTGCGGTGAATTGTCGCACCCAAGCTGTGGGCCATCGCTGACCAAAGCTCAGACACAAATTGAGGTCCCCTGTCGGACGTTAATATCCGACGGAACCCCGAAACGCACTATCCATGCCGTCAAAAATGCGCGGGCCACCTCTGCAGCCGTGGTCGATGCCAGTGGGACCACTTCTGGCCAACGCGTGGTTCGGTCCACCATTGTCAAAAGATGTGTGAACCCCTGCGACGACGGTAGGGGGCCCACGAGGTCGACATGTACGTGGTCAAATCTCTTGGCCGGGATGTGAAACGGCTCTAAGGGGGCTTTTGTGTGCTTGTGAATTTTGGCCCGCTGGCAAGCCATACAGGCTCTTGCCCACTCTTTCACGTGCTTGCGCAGGCTCGGCCAAACAAACTTTTCTGCTACCATTTTCACAGACGCGCGCACCCCCGGGTGTACCAGGGAGTGAACCGAGTCAAAAACGCAGCGGCGCCAAGCGGCCGGCACCACCGGGCGCGGTCGTCCGGTAGAGACATCGCAGATTAGGGGAGGGCAACCATTTTGCAAGCTCCTGCTCTCCAGCCTTAACCCTGTTGGTCCAGACTGGAGCGCGCACACGTCCGCATCTCTACCCTGATCCGCTGCCATGGCCGCATAATCTATCCCCACGTGAACTGGGGCCGTGTGCGCTTCCGCGCTGTTATTTTGCTCTGCGGCTGCGGTAGTATAATCTACCTCTGCGCAGACTGGTGCTGTTACTGCGCGAGAGAGGCAGTCTGCCACTACATTGAGTTTACCCGCTACGTGTTGAATATCAGTAGTATCATAGTATCGCTATGGAGGGTGAGAATATGTATGGGCACATAATCATACCATGTAGGATAACTAAGTAGACGGTTATGCTGTTTCATTCCATCTAGCAACAATGCTCTGCACTGTGTGTGTTTATATATTTGCATATTTATTCCATCTAGCTACAATGCTCCGTACTGTGGGTGTTTATATATTTATATATCTACATATTATTCCATCTAGCTACATTGCTCCGCACTGTGTGTGTTTATATACTTGCATATTTATTCCACCTAGCTGCAATGCTCCGTACTGTGGGTGTTTATATATTTACATATTTATTCCATCTAGCTACAATGCTCTGCACTGTGTGTTCATATATTCATATATTTATTCCATCCAGCTACAATGCTCTGCACTGTGTGTCTGTGTGTGTGTGTATATATATATATTTTATAGTAATACGTACATATGTTTATTAGCTGCTCTTGCTTGCTTGTTTTTTTTTCTTGCCTTCTGATTGTTGCTCTGAGTGTTGCTATCCCTGTGCTGTTGCAATCCTGGAATTTCCCCGTTGTGGGACTAATAAAGGCTTATCTTATCTTATCTTATCTTAAATTCCGAAATTGCGGCCAGCTGCCTCTGCTGCCGGTCCGACCAAGGCTCCGAAATTTTGGCCATCGCAAAAGTGAGCGGTTTGTGGTCGACAAACGCGGTGAAACGCCGACCTTCTAGCCAGAATTGGAAGTGGCGAATGGCTAAGTGGAGCGCTAACAGCTCCCTGTCAAACGCGCTGTATTTTCGCTCGGCTTCGCGCAAGTATCTGCTGAAAAAGGCCAGCGGCTGCCAAACCCCGGCAACGTGCTGCTCCACAACCGCCCCATGGCCAAATCTGACGCATCAGCGGTGAGCGCTATGCGGGCCGTTGGGTCTGGATGAGCTAACAACGCAGCGTCTGCCAGGGCTTTTTTTTTTTACCTCCGCGAATGCGCGCTCCCGCTCCGGGGACCATTCGATTGCATTGGAGGGTTTTTGCTTTTTAAGCGCGGCATATAGTGGCTGCATGAGCTGCGCTGCGTGGGGGAGGAAACGGTTATAAAAATTCACCATTCCTAAAAACTCCTGTAATGCTTTGACCGTTTGAGGCCGGGGAAAATCTGCCACTGCGCGCACTTTGTCCGGTAGCGGAACCGCCCCTTCTGGGGAGACGCGGTGCCCCAAAAAATCGATCTGCGCCACCCCGAACTGGCACTTAGCTGGATTGATTATTAACCCGTGCTCTCCCAACCTCCGAAAAACTGCTGTGAGGTGTTTTTCATGTTCCTCTTCGGATGTGCTGGCGACCAAAATGTTGTCCAGGTAGACGAACACAAAAGGGAGATCGCGTAACACGGCATCCATCATGCGTTGGAAGGTTTGCGCGGCGCCTTTGAGGCCAAACGGCATGCGTAAAAACTCAAAAAGTCCAAACCGGGTTATCACCGCTGTTTTGGGAATATCCTCGGCGCGCACTGGGACTTGATAACCGCGGACCAAGTCTATTTTAGAAAAAATGCGCGCCCCCGCCAGATGCACCGAAAAATCCTGAATGTGTGGGATTGGGTAGCAGTCGTGCGTTGTGGCATTGTTTAACCTGCGGAAATCACAGCAAGGTCTCCACGAGCCGTCAGCTTTAGGGACCATATGCAGTGGGGAGGCCCATGGGCTGTTTGAACGGCGGATGATGCCCAGCCTTTCCAAGTTGGCGAACTCCTCACGCGCTATGGACAGTTTACCTGCATCCAAGCGCCGAGCTTTCGCAAAGACGGGGGGGGGGCAGTTGTGGTGATAAAGTGCTCCACCCCGTGTTTCGCAACTGTTGCCGAAAAGGTGGGAACTGTGAGTGCTGGAAAATGGGTGAGGAGTGTGTGAAACTTACCGCCTGCTGTGGCGACGTTGGTCTGTGCTGGTGGCGGGGACACTCGAGCTGCACAAGGAATGGAATAAAAGGAGAGTGCATTAACCAGGCGCCTATTGGCAAGATCAACTAACAACCCATGTGAGCACAGAAAATCAGCGCCTAACATGTTGAAACTCACCGCCGCTATAATAAAAGTCCATTCATAAGTGCGGCCGTGCAAGGACAGAAGCAGAGTCCTTTCGCTGAAGGTCTTAATGCTCGAGCCGTTTGCCGCCGTCGCCCCGTCACCACGGGGACCTGCCAGCCGGTCAGCGTAGGTTGGGGTGATGAAACTCACTTGGGCGCCCGTGTCCACGAGGAAGTGCCGCCCAGAGCGCGCATCCGTGAGGTAGAGCAGCTTGTTTCGCTCGCCGAGGGCCGATGCTGCTAACGACTCCCGGTCCTGGCGTTTCCCGAGCTCTTGAACTGGCACGGCGGTACACACCTGCGTGCCCTCTCTGTGAAACGCCGATGGTAAAAGCAGAGGTCGTCTCCTCCGCTGTGTCGGGACCTCGCTGCTGCCATTGTTGGTGGGACCGATTCCGCCACCTCTGGCCCACTGCTGCTCCCGGCCGCCGTGCCGAGGTCTGCCGCTGCTGCGGTGGCCGCCTGCTCCTCGCAGGAGTCAAGGATCCGCTGCGCTTCTCGGGCCAGCGCTCGGAAGTCCCGCTGGGTCACGAAACGCGTGCCTGCCAGGGTCGCCCTCGTCTGCGATGGAAGGGTTCTCAGCAAGATGTGTGTGAAGAGGAAATCATCGTTGTCTGTGCCTCTCAGCTGGAGCATGTCTTCCATCAGGTCAACAGGCCTGCGTCCTCCCAAGTTGTGTAGAGCTAGGAGCCTCCTAGCCCTCTCCTCGGCTGAGGGCGTGAAACACTGGATGAGGGCAGCTTTCAGCCCGCTGTATTTGTCGCCAGCGGGCGGTTGCTGCACCAGGCTCCGCACGTATCGGGCTGTGCAGTTGTCGAGCTTGGCGATGACGTGGTAGAATTTGGTGTCATCTGCTGTTATTCCCCCGAGTGCGAACTGGGCTTCGGCCAGGAGGAACCACGAGTCTGGGTTGTCCTGCCAGAACTCTGGTAGCTTGACCGAGACCGCACTTGCTCAGGCGGTCCCTGACGAGTCTGGTCCGGGGGAATTGTCTCTGGACATCGCATGTCTTAGGTCACCAATGTGGAGAGCGTGAAATGAAGAGGCTGAATTTATTTCTCAATTCAGATTTATTGATGATCTCACATCTCCAGCATTCTCTCAACAGAAAAAAGAGAGCGAACTCCCCCAAACCCCCACTTTTATACCTGGGACATCAAAGAACAGAATCACATTGTCGTCAAACCCCCCATCGACAATAATTCTCCCCCCCCAAGTCCCTTCGTCCTCCATCTGACCCCAGGAGGTCAGGAAGTCCTCTCAGAGTCCTCACCAACGGCACCTCCACCTCCTGCTGTTATCCCCAGGAGGTCCAGACGTATTGTTCCTTCAAAGACGTGAGGTCACAAAACACATGCAGTCTTAAGCATCTCACTCCTGTGCTTATACATATGCAGTCAAAATATGTGAGCCACAACCTTTATTATTATTTACAATAAATATAATTATGCATTTGATCACTAAAAGAAGCCATATTGTTGTACATTTACATACAGTTATATATTTTACATATAGTTACATATATTTACAATATATGAAGTTGCATGGCAGCATTCCTCCTAACTCAGTCTTTTTGTTGTTCCTTGACAGGAAGGCAAAAAGAACTGAATGTACACAAGCACCCCTAAAAACAGTGACTGATGTCTATTTTGTAAACAAGCACCCCCTACAAATACTAACTGAAAAAATATATATTTTCAGACAAATAATACTAGAAACCCAAACAAAACACGAAACACTGAGATAAAGACCCGAAAACACTCGACTGGTTCAGTGTAGTATTATAACATTTGGCCACCAGATGTCGCTGTGGGGAGATGTTTCAAATGTTCCAAAACATCAATTCTTTTTCTGAATCAATTGTTCCAAATGATTCGATCTCTTGATCGTTCCATTTCTGCCATCACTAATTATCAGTGGTCTTGTATGTCTTCCATTTTCTAATAATTGCTCCCACAGTTGATTTCTTCACACCAAGCTGCTTACCTATTGCAGATTCAGTCTTCCCAGCCTGGTGCAGGTCTACAATTTTGTTTCTGGTGTCCTTTGACAGCTCTTTGGTCTTGGCCATAGTGGAGTTTGGAGTCTGACTGTTTGAGGTTGTGGACAGGTGTCTTTTATACTGATAACAAGTTCAAACAGGTGCCATTAATACAGGTAATGAGTGGAGGACAGAGGAGCCTCTTAAAGAAGAAGTTACAGGTCTGTGAGAGCCAGAAATCTTGCTTGTTTGTAGGTGACCAAATACTTATTTTACCGAGGAATTTACCAATTAATTCATTAAAAATCCTTCAATGTGATTTTCTGGATTTTTTTTTTCTCATTTTATCTCTCATAGTTGAGGTATACCTATGATGAAAATTGGAGACCTCTCTCATCTTTTAAGTGGGAGAACTTGCACAATTGGACGCTGACTAAATATTTTTTTGCCCCACTGTATAGTTAAGAAAATGCAGGCTGGTATTAATGAAGTTGAAAAGTGGGGGACAGAGTGGGGGTTTAAGTTCTCAGTGGAAAAAACAGACAATGTTCTTCAGAAGAAAGAAGCTCAGGCAGTGCAGTCTGAAACTCTATGGAAACATTTTGGAGAGTGTGGAGTTTTCGATTCCTCAGTATTTTCTCTGATCAGGCATTAACATGGAGAGAACACATTAGACAGGGGGTTAGTAAGAGTAACAAAGTCATAAATGTAATGAGGTGTCTGGCAGGGCTGGAGTGGGGAGATGACTATAGGCGCTTTTCCACTAGCCCCGCTCAGCCCCGATTGAAAACCCGGCTCTACTCACTTCGGTTCGGTTCAGCCTCAGTTGCTTTTCAACTACTGCTGGCGCACCTGCTGGCACACCTGCTGTGGGTGGGATTTGTTGAACAGCAGGCGACGCCACACCCTCGTGACGTGAAACACGCGACTGAATCCTCCACAACAAACAAAATGGCTGATGACGAGGAGAGAAGGAGAGAGGAATGACTGTGAAATGAAACTGGTTAAATCTATGGTGCTGACTTGTTGTGCTCTGCACAATCTGTGTGAGAGTCATGGAGAGACGTTTGACACTACATTGGATGATGCAGTAGATGAACCAGTGGTGGCAGCGGCACAGAGAGCAGAGGAGCAGGGTGGTGATATTGTAGCGAACTCAATATAAGCACCCTACTTGGCTTGCCAAATGGGTTAACCCTATTGGTGACACAGGTAGAGTGCGGGACTCCGGAGCGGGAGGCGTGAGTTCAAACCTCCCAGTGGGACGTCGCCATGTCGAGCTGCACGTTACAATATAACAGAAGGTTGCTGTGATGCAATACTTGTCTATTTTGTCCACATTTATGTGCATACATATTTCAAAAATGTTTTTTGTAAATAAAATGTTGTGCATGGTCCATCTACCTGTCCTCTTGTTCATAACGCTTATCTGTTAAGAAGGTGCGAAGCCATCAGCCTAATGATGAGTCCACACTTCTGTTGTGATAATTGCTCACGCTGAGCGCTCTGACAGCCCCGTACGCTGTGGGGGTCACACACGACGTGTTCCTCCCCACACTCTCAATTTTTTTTCCCGTATATTTTTCTCTTTGGCTTACAGAAATGGCAATACGCCCGTATTTGCTAAAATCGCATTTTCCCCGTATTAAAATACGGTGAAACCGTATCACTTGACAGGTATGTAATTACATGCAGAAACACCGCACAGGCCATCTTCACAAAAATCCAGCTCGACAAGCCACTTTTGCTTAGGTGGAAATGCAAATTGAACTATAAATCATGTGCTGATACATGTCATATTTTCCCATGTAAAGGTCTCCTCCCACTTTTACTTACAAATTGATTTTTAATTTTTGGGAAAAGGGAATATAAATTTTGCACTTGTTGGTAACAACAATTGTGTGCAACAAAAACAGTTGTGTATCCTTGTCCGATTTGTCCACTGTTATTAGTGCCAAATTTTTGCTAGATTCCTTCTTAATTTATTAAATTTTGACTGGTTATGCAACAACTTACACGTACTTACCTTTATCAGTGTCTACAAGTTCAAGCACACCTGTACAACTGCTTATAACATAAAAAATGTACCCGTTCAAGAGAAATGGATTCAGCATTGCAAATTTGTTTAAAATTAAAAAAAAAACCTACCAAGACATTACGTTTCGTTGTGTTGTTAAAAATTAAATTACCATTAGAATGCTATACACCTGACCTGATGAACAGCAGCATGTGGAGTGAACAGAGAATGGAATGTGTATGTAATTATTGGCTTTTCTCATACGGTGTCATAACAGATAAACCAGACTTTTGATGCAAACAATACAATTTTATTCCAGAAGCAAAATTTACAAACAGAAAAACAGACTGGGCGATGACATCTCTGTGAGCTCTTCCCTTCGTAACGCAGCGTCCTGCTCCAGGGCTTCACACGCATCTGCCCGCACATCTGCGGCCACCTGTCGCAAATGCTGCATGTACTCCTGATTCTTGCCGCTGGTCATGTTGCCGTTCCAAGAGCCGCATCGCTTCGTCATGCATGTTGACCATCACTAATGTAAGGTCAGCGATGGGAGTTGTCTGTTTTCGTCTTGCCTAGATGGAAAGACAGAAAGGCATGGTCGTTAAAGCTGGATCACTACATATATTATGGAATTACACAGGTGAAAGTCTGTGGTGGAATGTCACTATTATATTATACTTCATTGCTGTATATAAGCTGAACTGTCATGTTGCTTCCCCTCAGTAGAGCAGATTGTGCAACACGCAGGGTGCTGTCTTCGGCTGCAGCTCCCCTGCAAAACTAAAAAGGATTAAGATTAAGAATATGGATGGATGGATGGGTAATGTTTAAACTAGTTGCTTGTAGTGTGGCCGCAGAAATCTGAATGGGTTAATACAGTCAGCTGACACAAAACATTTCAATGAAGCATGTTGATTTCAACGGCAGTTCATCAGCTTTATTTGTTTTTATAAAACAGGAGTTACAACAGCACTTCAATCACCACACCTAAAAATGGTTGTGGAACACCGATAAGTGAAGACCAAAGAATAACCTTTTTGTACATTTAAAAAGACTTTTTCAATTAATTAATATGCAGCTACAGGAAATTGCATTAATCAATTTGGGACATAACTTGTTAGGCTCCAGCCCCCCCGCGACCTGTAAAGGATTAAGCGGTAGAAGATGGATGGATGGATGGATGGATTTTCGACCCTGGTTTCCGCTGCTGGACCTGTTTAAACCAAAAAAAAAAAATCGTGGTTATTGTGCCTTACCGGCACTTGAACGTGATCCAGATGGAGCTGGTGATGTGGCTGACATGGGAGTCGATCCAACTGGCGCTCAGCCAGACGCAGACACAGACGCAGCGCCAGGAGAGTCCGCTGTGTCTGTCCACTGAGGTGGACCCCTGTGATATGAACTGCGATTCTAGAAAGAAAATGCACGCAATTTAAAACTTAACACCAAAGTGCAACATGTACACAACACTCTCAAGTTTTTAACCGGAATACAATAAGCGTAATTCAGCGTTTTGTTCGCGCTAATACTTAACACAAAGCAAGCGTGAATCTGCAGTTGGCTGCAAAACAATAGGAAAGCCTCAGTAACAACCATTACCCACAATCTAACAACCTTCCTATTTCTTAAAAACAGTGAGCTTGGCACAGAAAGGATCAAGTGGCGAAAAGATGCGCAATATCAAAATAACACTCACCATCCACGGTTTCCAAGGGCGTGACCGTGACCGTGACAGTGACAGTGACAGTGACGTGTCGAGCCCAATGTCTCTCAGCGAACCACTTCCACTCCTCCCGATCCGCTGAACTTCGAGCAATGTGGTCCTTCACTGCTCAGTAATCGCTTTTCAGCTTTTTCAGCTTCTCCCGACACTGTTTGGCAGTACGAATGTGCCCTTGGGAAGCCATCTGCTCGGACACCTGCATTTCAAGTAGATCCGTCCAACTCGCGCTGGATGCGATCGTCTCCTAATATAGAAAGAAAATTGCGCACCTCCTAATATATAATATTAGGAGTATATTATTATATAAGTATATTATACAGTATATTAATATAATATACCGTATTAAAGGGGCGCACTGTGTTCACTGGCTGAACAATTACAAATGGCGGTCGTGGAGTAAATTCAGCAGAAAAAGTCGCTTTCATGACGTTACGACCTGACCAATCAGCGGCGACCAGTCTCTTAAAGTCATATCACAGCCCTACTCAGCCCGGTTAGACCCTGCCCTGGATCAGGTACGAAAAAAGTACCTGCTAACCGGTGCTGGGGCTAATGGAAAAGCGCCTACAGCGGGCTGAGTGGCGCGGTGTAGGGCTAAGTGAGGCTAGTGGAAAAGGGCCTTTTGTTTCTTTAAAAGAGATTTATAAAGCATTAATAAGATCACGTCTAGATTATGGAAATATTGTTTATGGGTCAGCAGCTAAATCTGTATTGGCTGGTCTGGATGCTGTACAAACCCAAGCTCTTAGAATATGTACAGGAGCAGCCAGAACCTCACCAGTGTGTTCAATTTAGGTGGAAGCGGGTGAAATGCCATTGAAAATACGGCAAAAACAACTAATGGCTAATTACTGGGTGAATCTGAGGGGACATGGGGATAACCACCCAACAAAAATGGTACTGCAGACTTGCTGGGAGAAGGAAACTGCTCAAAAAGGAAGCTTTAGCTGGATAGGGGACCAAGTGGCAAAAGACATGGGAGTATATGATAAAGAGTTTAGTGATATGGTTATATGGCCAGTCAAACCTGCTTGGCTACTAGAAAGTCCTATTGTAGATATGGAGCTACTCAGAGTAAAACTGAATAGAAAGAGTGCTGATATGAGAAGAGAATATTTTAGTTACATGGATTATAAGTATAAAGACTGGGTGCAGATTTTTACTGATGGGTCAAAGGACCCTCAAATGGGGACGATGGGATCGGCGGTGGTGGTACCAAGCTGTCAGGTGGGGATCAGCAAGAGGGCAACTGATTTTTTTAAGTGTTTATGCTGTTGAACTGTATGCCATGCTGATGGCATTAGAGTGGAGTGTAGCTGTAAGCTATAGAAGCATTCTAATATGCAGTGACTCTGTCAGCTCTGACAAACATCAAGTCAGGTGCCGCTAAAAGACATCAAGGCCTAGTGTATGAAATACTGCATGTGAACTCAGGGGTAGTGAGGGGGGGAAAGAATGTCACATTCTTGTCGGTCCCAGCACACTCAGGTGTCCCAGGGATCGAGAGAGCTGACAAGCTTTCAAAGGAGGCAACAAAGAAGGAAATGGTAGATACTAGGTTAAAAATATCAGAGTTGGAGGGGAAAAGCATAGTGTGGGGGAAAGCAAAACAACAGTGGCAACAGGTGTGGGACACGGAAACAAAAAGCAGACATTTGCACTTCATTCAGAACACAGTAGGTGAAACAAGAGGCAGGGGAATGAAATGCAAAGAACAAGTACTAATAAGTAGACTGAGAATTGGACATGGTTATCTCAACAGCACTTTATACATTTTAGGAAAGCACCCAACTGGCCTGTGTGAAAACGGTCAGGAACCAGAATCAATAAAGCATGTACTTTTATCTTGTAGGAAATTTAATCAGGAAAGGGAGGAAATGATTCAACAACTACAGAAAATAGGACGGGTAGAACTGTAAAAAGCATACTGGACTATGGGGACTGTGCACAGGGGAGGAAATGGATAACGTAGTTCTTAAGAGCGACCAGACTGGACAGACGGATCTAAAACATGATGATTAGAGGCGTGTAGAAACCAGAAGATGGCAGCAATGCAACAATACGGATGCCAACTGCCGTTAAACTCCAAAGAAGAAGAAGCAGCAATGTATTGTTGTGCTTTTGCTAATAAACAAGAGGATGGCGATGCAACACTGTATTTTTACCGTCGTGCTGATGCCAAGACACTCAACGCGTAAATACAGTCTGCTATCTACTCATTTATAGAAGTGGCTACAGTAAGAAAGAAATTAAGAACAAGTAAAGAACCTACAGTAAGATGGTCACTACAGGGACTTAAGTCGGCAAGTGATGGCCAGTGTCACAGAGGGCAAGAAGACAAGCTCCGCCCATGCCTGATATGCAGGAAAACGTTTTGCTTCAGCGACTTGCACATAGAGTGTACCTTTCCCATACGCAGTTGTATTGAGTTGATTAATTTTTATATATTTGTCGGGGACCATGTACAAGAACATAAACCACATAAGAGAAGAGGTGCATGGTACCAGATTTACCCACTGGCTAATTTCCATCTACAATCTCAATGTTCTCCTTTGGGTAACATGCATAACCTTACATTCATTAGTAAGTAAAGATAAACCCTTTTGTTTAATGAACAGGCTCACTGGTATGATGGACTGTGCAGTTCTTCACAAATTATTCTGTATGTGGCCACAATAGACACAGGCCACAATAGCTAGTATTACAAGGTAGCCCCAAGTGAAGATTTATCAATTTACCAACATAGTTTGTTTTTGTAACTAAAACATACTTAAATAAAAGATGGCAGAATAGACAAAATTCAGATTTTACATTAAAAAAAAAATATTGAACAAAAATCATTATCCCCTCTGTGGATTGCCACATTATCATGGTGGAGGGACTAATGTGTCCTAATGACCCAAGAACTATGTTGTTGGGGGCAAATTGCTTCTGGTAGGGCCTCTCAATATAAATTGGTCCTGGGTGAAGGGCCAGAATAAGAGCGGTCCAGATCGTCCAGATGAAAAAGTTACAAGAAGGATCCGGTGTACCCCCATCCATTTTGGAGTTACGGGGCCTCGAGGGCAAGCACTTGGCGACTGGATTGCTGTCCACAGGACCTGGAAGGGCTCAGCCCAAGAGAGCTCACCACCTGCTGGAGGGATCATGGTCCTATGTGAACTGGGTGACAGCATGGGCTACTCTGCTTAGACTGCTGCCCCCATGACTGGCACCCCCGGAGGAAAATGGATGGATGGATGGAAGAATTGTTACCTTTTTTGTTACTTTTTTAATCTTCTCCCACTTGAAGAAAATACTAATTTCAATGCTCATAAAAACACCAGTGTGAAAATGGTGAATGAATAACACTCAAATTAAGGGATATGAAAACTTTTGGCCAAGCTTCTCCACAGTATTAGCTTTGTGACACCGACATTTATAAGTAGGACAGACAAATTTTCAGAGTACAAATGAATCAGATGATTATGGCATCCTGAAATGCAGTATATCAGGGGTCACCAACTACAATTGCAAGAGGTCCGATAAGTTAGTGCTCCTTCCCAGCTGAGGTCCAAATTAAGGCTGGTGACCTTTCGGCATCACAATTTGAATCAAGGTCTCTGATCTGATTCCAAAACAATTTTTGATGCTTTTTTTAAAAATTCAGGGTTTTTTCCTCCCACTGTGTGACAACTTGATACTTTTAAAGCAAAGTATTTCCAATGGCCCATAAATTTACTTCCAACATCTTTAATTAAAACAAACAGAAGAGAAATATGCCAAGTCACAAGGACAAATTCATCTCAAAATGTGCTTTTAATTACTGCCATCCTTTCATGGACAGTCTTTCAGAACAGCTGTCTCCAGGCAGGCCAGTATAATTTGTTTTGCACATTTTTTGTGAAGCTGATGTTGTAGCTGCTTTTAATCCTGTATTAATTTTTTTCCAAGAAAAAAAATCAAATAAATTCTTTGCTCAATTTCAAACAAGACATGCAATAATTTAATAACAATACAGGAGAACACCAAGGGGCAGATTTACTCTCGTGCTGCACCATTGCAAAACCCTGTTTTGGCATTAAAGAACTACTGCTGAGATTTACTAAAGGACGTAGGGCAAAATTAGCGGTGGAAAGGCGTGGACTATGTTAATTTTGCGCCTGACCTCATTGCATATGTATTTGTGGGAGTTGTCATGTCAACGCACAAATTTGAGGCAGGGGAGTATTTAAATGACTGGCACAAGGTGATTTACTATAAGGTTTGCGACTGTCTATCTCCTGGTAAATGTGCCAAGACTTGGCGCCCCCAAAAAGCTGGTCTTAATTTATCTGCACCTGATGACAGCGATCGCTGGTGCTGAGACACCGGTGAGAACCAAGGGTGCGTGGCCAGAGATACAGAAGCTTCTCCCTGCATGTGACTTGACTTGGAATGACAGAACAGATTAATATGAACAGAAACAATCTCACAGAGATCAGTGTTGTGCTGAACTGGACATCAGCCAGCAGATGATTTTTTTAAAAATTTCATTTGTTTATATATAGCAGAATAATAATAATAATAATTTATTTCATTTATCATGCACTTTACATCTCGGGGTAAAATCTCGGCACAAACAGGATTAAGAACAAAAATAAAAGCAAACATTAAGTACATATGATGAAACACCAGGACATCCCTGGTGAGAATTAGCTCTCAAATACAGACGCGGACAAAATTGTTGGTACCCCTCTGTTAATGAAAGAAAAACCCACAGTGGTCACAGAAATAACTTGAATCTGACAAAAGTGGTAATAAATAAAAATTCTATGAAAATTAACCAATGAAAATCAGAAAATGCTTTTGAATTGTGGTTCAACAGAATTATTTTAAAAAACAAACTCATGAAACAGGCCTGGACAAAAATGATGGTACCCCTAGAAAAGATTGAAAATAATGTGACCATAGGGACATGTTCAACCAAGATGTGTCCTCTAATTAACATCACAGGTGTCTACAAACTTGTAATCAGTCAGTCGGCCTATTGAAAGGGTGACCAGTAGTCACTGTGCTGTTTGTTGACATGGTGTGTACCACACTAAACATGGACCAGAGGAAGCAAAGGAGAGAGTTGTCTCAGGAGATTAGAAAGAAAATTATAGACAAGCATGCTAAAGGAAAAGGCTATAAGACCATCTCCAAGCAGCTTGATGTTCCTGTGACTGTAGTTGCACATATCATTCAGAAATTTAAGATCCACAGGACTGTAGCCAACCTCCCTGGACGTGGCCCCAGGAGGAGATGGATAATACGAATGGTAACAAAACAGCCCAGAACAACCTCTAAACACATTCATGGTGAACTCCAAGGTCAAGGTACATCAGTGTTAGATCGCACCATCGGTCGTTGTTTGAGCCAAAGTGGACTTCATGGGAGATGACCAAGGAGGACACCACTGTTGAAAACAAATCATAAAAAAGCCAGACTGGAATTTGCCAAACTGCATGTTGACAAGCCACAAAGTTTCTGGGAGAATGTCCTATGGACAGACGAGACAAAACTGCAACTTTTTGGCAAGGCACAGGGTGTCTTGAATCTGTGCAGGGTACAATGAAATCTCAAGACTATCAGGGTATTCTAGAGAGAAATGTGCTGCCCAGTGTCAGACAGCTTGGGCTCAGTCGCAGGTCATGGGTCTTGCAACAGGATAATGACCCAAAACACACAGCTAAAAACACCCAAGAATGGCTAAGAGCGAAACATTGGACTATTCTAAAGTGGCCTTCTATGAGCCCTGATCTAAATCCTACTGAACATCTGTGGAAGGAGCTGAAACATGCCGTCTGGAGAAGGCACCCTTCAAACCTGAGATAACTGGAGCAGTTTGCTCATGAGGAGTGGGCCAGAATACCTGCTGAGAGGTGCAGAAGTCTCATTGACAGTTACAGAAATCGTTTGATTGCAGTGATTGCCTCAAAAGGTTGTGCAACAAAATATTAAGGGTACCATCATTTTTGTCCAGGCCTGTTTTATGAGTTTGCTTTTACCTCCACCAAGGAGGTTATGTTTTCATCGGCGTTGGTTTTGTCTGTCTGTTTGTTTGTTAGCAAGATAACTCAAAAAGTTATGGACGGATTTTCATGAAATTTTCACAGATTGTCAGAAATGGGGTATCCTACAGATGATTACATTTTGGTGGTGATCCGGAAAACCGCCATTATGCGAAATGTGATTTTCCTGAATAACTACTGAACCACTAATCCTATCCATGTCAATCCAATTGCTACTCATATGTTTTCATGGTCAAGGAATCTGAAAACGTATACACAATAAATGTAGGATTAATATTTATGATGTAAAACACTGTACGGGGGGAACCGTGGCACTTGGCGGAGGTCTGCGCTCTCCGAGTGCTTTTCTAGTTTTAAAATAATTCTGTTGAACCACAATTCAAAAGCATTATCTGATTTTCATTGGTTAATTTTTATAGAATTTTTATTTATTACCACTTTTTTGCCCAGTAAAATAAAGGTCAAATAAATAAAATGAAAAAGCTTTCCTAAACAATGAATTTGTATCCATAAATTAGTACAGCCCTTCCTACCTGGAGTGGACAAAAGGAGCACAGATCCGTCCCCAAACATTGCAACATCGTTGTAACTCAGTGACAGCAGTCTCTGCTGTGGCTGTCCGAGGAATAAGTGAAATCATGTGTGTTTAATTTTATTATGTTCCAGACTTCAAAAAAGATAAAACACACATACAGTATTTATGAAAAGTCATGGACTGGGAGACCTGTAACTTTTGTTAAAACAAAGTTATTCACATAATAAAACCCCAGAGTCTCCATCAGACCATCTTGACGGTTCTTGTGTTAATAAAATAAACACGTTGGTCAATAATCAATTTATTCATGAGTAGTCCTTAATTTATACATATCAAACAAAGGAGTCTGCCATGTGAAATGAAAATCATCATCATCATCATCATCATCATCATAGCAGTCTGTCGCGGGCGACGATGACTGTTTCATTTAGGTCTGATCAGATTCCTCCACACAGCTCTGTCCTTAGCCTTCTCCTGCCAGGAACTCCTGTCTATGTCCAACTTCTTCAAGTTTCTTTTTACAGTGTCTTTAAATCTGAGCCACAATCAAAACTCTGAAATATTACGAACAAAAAAACTATTTTATTGGGGTTTGCGCTTAAACAAAAGCTTAAAAAAACTATATTATGCTCTTTTGAACTGGTTGTGCCTTTGTTGATGACCCGCTTCCTTGGGTGTGCCTGTGCACAGTTTTGCTGTGCTCTTGGTGGATGGGTGATCATTACTGAAATGAAGTGACTCTGCGTCTGTGTTCATAATTTTGTGTGTTGATAGTGAATCACTGGCAAAAATTGTCCACTCCCTTAGGTGCTCTGTCTAATTTGCACACTCACTAATTTGCACAGCCTTGGTAAATCTGCCCCTAAATGTGTTTGTTGACTCCAAATAAATAGCTATAAAATTCTAAAATCTTCAACATAAATCCTCAAAATGAAAAGTTTTACATGAGAACACAAACTAAATTAGGCTAAATACATTAAAAAGAGATTAATGTCTAAAAAACAAAATCTTACAAAGTTCACCTCTGTACTATATTTTCAGGATAGAAAAACTGTTTCAAACTTTAAGCCTCAAAAAAAGGACAAAAATATAATTCGACACTGCAGAATTCCTGTTTTGTTTTTTTGTTTTTTTAAATTTCAACAATGTTCTCATCTTTTTAACCTTGTCTGTCTATTTGGGTAACACAAAAGAGAGGGGGAGGTGTGTGGTCATGATGGGATCCACAGTTCACTAAAATCTTCCAGTTTGTTTACTAAAAAGATCCATTTAAAATATACAGTGGGGCAAAAAAGTATTTAGTCAGCCACCAATTGTGCAAGTTCTCCCACTTAAAAGATGAGAGAGGTCTCCAATTTTCATCATAGGTATACCTCAACTATGAGAGACAAAATGAGAAAAAAAAAATCCAGAAAATCACATTGAAGGATTTTTTTTTTTTGTAACTTTTATTTTATTCATTTTTCATCAAACATATTACATTCAGATCACAGTCTATATTTAAAAAAAGGAGCTAGAGGAAGAAAGAAAAAAAAAAGGGGGGGGGGACAAATGTTGGAGCATCAAGTTTTTACTTTCCATCTCTTATTTCTTCTGGTTTTTCCAGTGTCTTTGGTTATTCTTTCAATTTCTGTCTCGTTGTTGCACTTTGTAGTGTGTCCATTTCCGCCATTTTTTTTCATATTGTCCTTCTTGCATTCTTTGCCGGTATGTTAGTTTTTCCATCAAACGTATATCCTCAACAATGTCAGTCCATTGCTCTTGGTCAGGAAGAACTTCTGATCACCATTTTCTTGTGATTGTTTTTTTACACGCAATCAGCAAGATTTTAACTAGATATCTGTCCTCAGCCTGTATTACATTGTCTCTTTTAAGATCACATAAATACATCAAGTTACAGTTCATTGGTATATTATATCCTAATATCCTCTGTATTGTCACATGTATAGATTTCCAGAATGATGAGATTTTGCAGCATTTCCAAAACATATGTGAGTGGTCTGCATTTTGAGCCCCACAGAGCCTCCAGCATAAAGATTGGGTATTTGTATATTTTCTTTGAATCTGTGGTGTAATGAAATAGCGAATCAGGTTTTTCCATCCAAATTCCCTCCATGTCCTTGAACTTGTTGATGTGTGCTGTGTTTTCCATATTTCTTGCCAGTTTTCTTCTGTTATGTTTAAATTGAGCTCTTTCTCCCATTTCTCCTTCATATAGTTACTTGAATGTTTGTTTGCCGTAAGTTTCTGATATAGCTTTGAAATAATTCTTATTTTATTTCCTGCATACGAGCTTAAAATGAATTGTATAATCTCGCTCACATCTGTGTGGAGGTTATGCCTAATCTTCCTCATATAATAATCTCTCATCTGCAGATATCTGAAGAATTCCGATTTTTCTAGTTTAAATTTTCTTCTCATGTTTTCAAAACTCCCGAAATCTTTTTTTCCGATATTGCCCCATGCTGTGATTCCCTTGTTCACCAGATTTTTGTATCCCCAAACTTGCTTTGCCGGTTCAAACTGACTGTCAAATGCTACCCATTTCAATAGTTTTATGTCCTCCTTTATATTATACTTTTGTACTATTTTATACCACAGTTCCAAAGTAAATTTAGTGATTGGGTCTATTTGTTTGATTCGCTTATATGCATCCTTATCTCCTATTATGCTTTGTACTGGGAGTCCCTCAATTTCCTTTTCCATTTCTTTCCATTTTGCCTCATATCCTCCGTCGCACCAACATATGATATATCTTATTTGTGCTGAGTAGTAATATTCCTTTTGACTCGGTAGGCCCATGCCTCCTTTCTCTTTTGGTAACTGGAGAGTTTTATATTTCACTCTTGGCTTTTTACCTCCCCAAACAAATCTCGATATCATCCTGTCCCACTTTGAGAACTGGGCACCAGGAATCTCTGTTGGTAGAGCCTGGAAGAGGTAAAGCAGTCTAGGTTGTATGCTGATTTTGACTGTCTCAATTTTTGAATTCAGATCCATATTTATGATTGACCATCTATCAATATCTTTTTTTTATTTCTTGTTCCAACCTATCATAGTTTGCTTTATAGATTTTGCTTAGATCTTTAGGTATGCTCACTCCAAGGTATTTTATTTCTTTTTGTTTCCAGTTTAGTTTGATCTTATCAGTTATCTGGTTTAAAGGGTTATAGTGGAATGTCAGTATTTGTGTTTTTGTTATGTTTATCTTGTATCCTGATAATTTTCCAAAATTTTCTATCAAGTTCATCATTTCCATTATTGATTCATCTGGTTGTTCAAGGTAAACTATAATATCGTCTGCAAATAGCCCAATCTTGTGTTCCGCTCCCTTTATTGTTACACCTTTTAATTTCTTATTTTGTCACATCGCTTGAGCCAGTGGCTCTATGAACAGAGCAAACAAGGTGGGCGATAGGCAGCATCCCTGCCTAGTTGATCTTTGTATATTTACTTTGTCTGTTAAGCTACTGTTTATCTTGATTCTTGCCACAGATTTTTGATAGTGTCTTTATGCATTGTACTGATTTTTCGTTAAATCCAAAGCGTTCCAGCACATTATATAGGAACATCCAATTAACCCTATCAAATGCTTTTTCTGCGTCTAAGCTCATTATTGCTGCGCTTTTCTTTTCTTTATGTATTTGATTAATTATATGTATTGTTCTCCTGATATTATCATGTGTTTGGCGTCCCTCTATGAAACCAGTTTGATCATCCTCTATCAATTCCGTCAAGAATGTCTTTATTCGTTTACAGATAATTGTTGTATATATTTTATAATCCACATTTAATAAAGAGATTGGCCTATAGTTTCCGCATTGTTCCCTATCTTTCCCTGGCTTTAAAATAACTGAAATAATGGCTTCGTTCCATGATGGAGGTATTTTGTTGTTGTTCAATGTCAAATTAAATGACTTTAGGAGCTGTGGCGTGAGTTCTTCTATAAACAGTTTATAAAACTCAGATGGGTATCCATCACTACCTGGTGATTTACCATTTTTAAGTGACTTAATCACATCTTTAATCTCTTGTGTTGTTATTTCTGCTGTTAGCTTTTCATTTTGTTGGTTTCCTATTGATGGCAGGTCCAATGTGCATAGAAATTTTTTAATATCCTCAACATTTGTCTCTTCAGGTTGCGAGTATAGTTCTTGATAGAAATTATGGAATATTTCTTCGATGTTTTCTGGGTTAACTGTGGTTTTATTTGTGATGGGGTCCTTAATCTTATATACATTATTCACTGCTTGTTGTTTTCTTAACCGTTTTGCCAGCAGTTTTGTGGCCTTTGGCCCCGTTTCATAATATTTTTGTTTTAAATATCTATTTTTCCTTTCAATTTCATCTATTTGTATTTCTTTTATCTTTATTTTTTCTTCCTTAATTTCTTGATATATTTTTGGGTCATTTATGCTTTGATGTTTACGTTCTAATTCCCTCAGTCTCTCACATCTTTGTTCATATGTTTCCAGTTTAGACTTATTTGCTTTTCCTGATTCAACAATTAATTTACCTCTTAACATGGCTTTTAGTGCATCCCATAGTATTGTTGGGTCCACTTCTTCATTATCATTCTCCTCGATATACTCGTTTATGTTTACTTTTATTCTCTCTTTCATTTTCTCATCATTTAATAGTCCTACATTAAGTTTCCATGTTGTTTGTCGTTTTCTATTGTTTAAATATATTTCCATGTATACAGGATTATGATCTGATATTTCTGCCCCTCCAATCCGACAATTTCTCACCCTGTGTCTGTCACCTTCATTCATAAGGAAGTAATCTATTCTAGAGTGTACTTTATGGACTGCTGAATAATGTGTATAGTCTTTTTCGAGTGGGTGCAGGTCCCTCCATATGTCTGCCATACCCATTTCTGCCAGTGAGGTTCTTATGAACTTTGTTACATGTTTTTTTGTCTTCTTAACACTTGTTGTATCAACTTCATGGTCCATGACAGCATTTAAGTCTCCTCCACAAATTAGGACTCCTTCACTGTGTGTTGCTATGAGATCAAACAGATGTTGAAAAAAACCCTTGTCACTTTCTGGTGGGGCATAGATGTTCACTAATGTGATCTGCATACCATCTATTCTTCCCTTTATTATTACATACCTGCCTTCTTTATCCTGGATTTCTTGTTCACATTCAAATTGTATTTTATTTGAAATTAGTATCATAATCCCCCTTTTAGTTCTTCCCTTAAATGAACTGTAGTAGGAGTTCTTATAGCCAAATCTCTTTAGTTTCTCATGTTCTGTCTTGCTCAAATGTGTCTCTTGCATAAATATAATTTCGGCTTTTTCCTTCTTGAATTTTCTTATTATTCTTTCCCTTTTAACAGGTGAGTTCAGACCATTCACGTTTAATGTCATTATCTTAAGATTTTTAACCATATTCATGTTTTTCCATTTTTTTAACTTGTGCTCCTAACCCCTTTAACAACAAAACTAACATATTTGTACAAAAACACATTAACAAATCTCGACCTCCGTACTTTGGGCCTTTCTTCTGCCCACTGGTCCCTGTTGGTGGGTGGAGGGAATGTCCTCACAGAGTGAAGGGCCCTCCCTAGACCTGTATTTACTATCCAAGTAATAGTCATTAGTCTAGAAATGTCCAACAAAAATCACTTAAACCTCTCCTAGCCGTTTGTTTCTCTTTTACCTTGTCTTCTTGGCCTTCATTTCTTCTGTGTCCTTCTTAATCTTTGTTATAATCTAGGCTTTCCGTTGAAAGCCTTGCAGTTTTTCTTGGGCCCGGTGCGCTACGTCCGTCTCCCGCCTTCTGCCGTTCACTCGCCTCCACTCCGGCTGTCGTGACGCGTTCAGTGCCGCCGCTGCCCCAGCCGCTTCCTCCGGTACGCTCACCACAAAGCCTCGCTCCGTCATGTCCCGCGCTGCCTCTCTGGCCATGTTGTAGGATTTCACGCCGTCCCCCCAATGAATTCTCATCTTCGTTAGCGGCGTTTGGAATCTAATATTTTTCTTTTTCAGCATTTTTTTTAATGTTGGCATATTTCTTTCGCTGCTGCACAATTTCTGTCGGGTAGTCATGGTCAAAGAATATCTGTCGCCGACTCGTATCTTTTTTTTCCACGCTTGTGTCAGAATTCTTTCCTTTATGTCGTATTTCAGAAAGTTTACCACAACTGACCTGGGTGTAGAGTTTGGATTCGGGTTCTGTGGCGAGGCTCTGTGCGCTCGTTGGATCTGCAAGTCTGTTTCATCGGGCAGCTCAAGCTCTTTTTTTAAGAAATGATCCATGAATTTCATCATCGAGTTGCCTTCAATGCCCTCCGGAATCCCGAAGATGCGTATATTGCTCCGCATGGACTTGCTCTCCAAGTCGGTTATTTTTTCCTGCATCCTCTGTGTTTGTGCCGTCAGGGTCTGCAGCCGCTCGCTTGCCTCGGTCTTCCAATCTTCCAACTCCGATATTCGAGCCTGTGCTTCTGCCAAACACGCCCGTTGAGTGCGCAGCTCCTCCGTGTTTTCTGCTAGCTTGCGCTCCATTTCTCTTCGGAGACCCATAATTTCCTCCTTCATCTCTTTTTTCAGCTCTTCCTTAAGAGCCATTAAATCCTGTTGGAGTTGTCGCTTGAAGTCTTTTATGTCTTTACTAATATTGGCGATGCCAGTGTTCATAATATCGAGTTTGGCGTCCTCCATTTTCTCTGCTGTAGTCACCTCGTTTTTTTGGGCCTCGTGTTCAGCGATTTCTTCTGCGTTGTTGAAGAGGGATTCTTTAATTTTACCCTGCTTTTGTCCGTGTGCCCGGCTTCTTCGTGTTTTCATCCCTTGGTTTATTGATCCATTTATGTCGAGTTGGCCATTTGCCAATGACTTTTAATCCGACTAGGGAGAGCACTCTGTTTAAGCGTTATGTCTCTCCGCCATCTTCCCGGAAGTCCCACATTGAAGGATTTTTAATGAATTAATTGGTAAATTCCTCAGTAAAATAAGTATTTGGTCACCTACAAACAAGCAAGATTTCTGGCTCTCACAGACCTGTAACTTCTTCTTTAAGAGGCTCCTCTGTCCTCCACTCGTTACCTGTATTAATGGCACCTGTTTGAACTCGTTATCAGTATAAAAGACACCTGTCCACAACCTCAAACAGTCAGACTCCAAACTCCACTATGGCCAAGACCAAAGAGCTGTCAAAGGACACCAGAAACAAAATTGTAGACCTGCACCAGGCTGGGAAGACTGAATCTGCAATAGGTAAGCAGCTTGGTGTGAAGAAATCAACTGTGGGAGCAATTATTAGAAAATGGAAGACATACAAGACCACTGATAATCTCCCTCGATCTGGGGCTCCACGCAAGATCTCACCCCGTGGAGTCAAAATGATCACGAGAACAGTGAGTAAAAATCCCACAACCACATGGGGGGACCTAGTGAATGACCTGCAGAGAGCTGGGACCAAAGTAACAAAGGCTACATCAGAAACACACTACTCCGCCAGGGACTCAAATCCTGCAGTGCCAGACGTGTCCCCCTGCTTAAGCCAGTACATGTCCAGGCCCGTCTGAAGTTTGCTAGCGAGCATTTGGATGATCCAGAAGAGGATTGGGAGAATGTCATATGGTCAGATGAAACCAAAATAGAACTTTTTGGTAAAAACTCAACTTGTCGTGTTTGGAGGAGAAAGAACACCATACCTACTGTGAAGCATGGGGGTGGAAACATCATACTTTGGGGTTGTTTTTCTGCAAAGGGACCAGGACGACTGATCCGTGTAAAGGAAAGAATGAATGGGGCCATGTATCGTGAGATTTTGAGTGAAAACCCCCTTCCGCCAGCAAGGGCACTGAAGATGAAACGTGGCTGGGTCTTTCAGCATGACAATGATCCCAAACACACCGCCTGGGCAACGAAGGAGTGGCTTCGTAAGAAGCATTTCAAGGTCCTGGAGTGGCCTAGCCAGTCTCCAGATCTCAACCCCAAAGAAAATCTTTGGACGGAGTTGAAAGTCTGTGTTGCCCAGCGACAGCCCCAAAACATCACTGCTCTAGAGGAGATCTGCATGGAGGAATGGGCCAAAATACCAGCAACAGTGTGTGAAAACTTACAGAAAACGTTTGACCTCTGTCATTGTCAACAAAGGGTATATAACAAAGTATTGAGATGAACTTTTGTTATTGACTAAATACTTATTTTACCGAGGAATTTACCAATTAATTCATTAAAAATCCTTCAATGTGATTTTCTGGATTTTTTTTTTCTTATTTTGTCTCTCATAGTTGAGTTATACCTATGATGAAAATTGGAGACCTCTCTCATCTTTTAAGTGGGAGAACTTGCACAATTGGTGGCTGACTAAATACTTTTTTACCCCACTGTATGGACACTGAATCACTCAGTGGTGTACTGCAGCGCTAGCTGCCTATCACTTACTGAACTGAGAGTCAGCTGAACTGAGCGAGCGGGGCTCGTTTGCTGCTCAGGCAGGTGATTCAGCTGATGATCCCTAGCTTCCAGTACGGTTCTGGTGAGTGATTCAGTACAGTACGTTCACCCATAAAAATTAGTACACTCCAACGAACTGTTCGTGAACGTTGCAGCACTAGTGTGTGGCACTTTTCGTGTTCAGTAACACACAGAGCACATCATTGTTTTTATGTGATATCGCCTCCATAACCAGCGTCATGTGGTCCTGGGGGAAGCAACTTCCCCCTGCTTCCCAGCACAGATTGCTCTCTGTAGAATCGCAGAGATGCAGAGTAGGCACGGGGACCATCCGTCCACAGACGTCTAGGTGGGACACCTACCATCGGAGGCAACCAGACCAATGGTCGATAAAGTCAATTTCACAACAGCGCTTCATTCCATGGGCACACATTGGGAACAAAGCGTGTCTGTTTGGATGGATATCCTGGCTGTCTGGCTCGTATGACACCCATAAATTAAGTTAATCCCTTCACTTTTTTTTTCTCCTCTCGGCGCCACACCAGTCGGCTGCCTTTTGCAACAGCGGCTCGATTCCGAGTTTTTTTTCCCTTCCTCTCTCTTTTGATCACTTTTTTTTTTTCACCCCACTTATATCACGGACACACAGATCGTCCTAAATGTCTCCTGAGCCGGTGGACGGAGCCACTGTCTATAGCAGGATACGATACAGCAGAGAACAGCTGCTAGCATTCAACCGCCACCCGGTCCCATTGGAAAAACTCGACATACCGAGTGAACTGAGGCGAAAACGCCGCGGCTGCCGGGCTGGAGTAAGGCGGAGGACAAAAAATATAAGGTACAGACCCTCCCTTCCATCTGTTGTCATGGGAAATGTACGGTCGATACTGGGAAAGTTAGATGAGCTAGCGGCTATCTCCCGTTATGATAGCACATACAGGGAGTGCTCTCTCCTTTTGTTTACTGAGACGTGGCTAACTGAACTAGCAGCAGATGCTAACATTGAGCTGGAGGGTTTTCACATGATACGAGCTGACCGAACACCAGACAGTGGCAAGGCTAGGGGCGGTGGAGTGATCATGTATGTTAACAACAACTGGTGCAGACCGGGACATATCACTGTTAAACAACGACACTGCAGCAAAGACATTGAGTTGCTAGCTGTTAGCATGAGGCCTACATATCTCCCGAGAGAACACTCACACGTGATCTGCATTGTTGTTTATGCAAATCCGACGGCGAACGCTGGGACAGCACGTGACGTCATCCATTCAGTAACCAGCAGGCTGCAGACAGAACACCCAGATGCTCTTCTCCTCATCTCAGGCGATTTCAACCATGTTTCACTGTCTCCCATTCTACCCACGTTCACCCAGTATGTCACATGCCACACTAGAGACAATAAAACACTGGATTTATTCTACGCAAACACTAAGGAGGCGTACACCTCATCACAACTACCCCCACTCGGGAGATCGGATCACAACTTGGTTCATCTCCGGCCGGTGTACAAACCCCTAGTGCACAGACAACCTCCGGCCATGCACACTGTGGAGTTATGGTCTGAGGAGACAATGGACACCCTAAAGGGCTGTTTTGAAGCCACCGCCTGGAAGCAGCTCTGCGATCCGCATGGTGAGGACATCGATGGCCTCATTCACACCTTCACGGGCTACCTCAGCTTCTGTGTGGACAAATCCGTTCCCACCAAGACCATACGGCGTCACTCAAACAACAAACCCTGGATCAACCCTGAGATAAAAACACTTCTGAGAGAGAAGAAGAGGATCTTCAGGTCGGGGAACAGGGAGATGCTGAAGTCCGTACAGAGGGAGCTGAGGAGAAAGATCAGAGAAGGCAAGGACAGCTTCAGGAAGAAGATGGAGGACAAGCTGCAACAGAGCGACATCAGCGGGGTCTGGAGAAACCTCAAAACCATCTCGGGGCTCCAGAATACCTCCCCCCAGGCCACAGGGGGCAGGGAGTGGGCGAACAACCTGAATCTGTTTTTCAATAGATTTGACCAACCGCCCTCCCCCCTGACTGCACAACAACCACTGCTGCCTCTAAAGAAATCAAGTCCTGCTGCCCACTCCCCACTCTACCAACACCCCCCCACTCCCAACACACAGCCCCCCATCCTGACCCTGACCAGGACCCAGGTGAGGACGGAGCTGAGGAAGATCAAGGCGAGGAAGGCGCCGGGACCGGACGGCATCAGCGCAAAGCTCCTCAAGTCCTGTGCAGACCAGCTGTGTGGGATTGTGACGTATATCTTCAACATGAGCCTGAAACTGGGGAGGGTACCACAGCTGTGGAAAACATCTTGTGTGGTACCTGTACCAAAAACTTCCCACCCCAAAGACCTGAACAGCTACAGACCGGTGGCCTTGACGTCCCACTTGATGAAGACCCTGGAGAGACTGCTCCTTGCTCACCTCCGCCCCCTGGTGGAACCAGCGATGGATCCACTCCAGTTCGCCTACCAGCATGGCATTGGGGTGGAGGATGCGGTGATCTTCCTCCTTCACCGTTCTCTGTCCCACCTGGAGAAGCCCGGGAATATGGTGAGGATCATGTTCTTTGACTTCTCCAGTGCTTTCAACACCATCCAACCGATGATCCTGAAGGACAAGCTGCTGCGCGCAGGGGTGGACCAGCACCTGTCATCATGGATCCTGGACTACCTCACGAACCGGCCTCAGTTTGTGAGAACCCGGGACTGTGTGTCCGACACGATCATCAGTAGCACGGGGGCCCCCCAGGGAACGGTGCTGGCTCCCTTCCTGTTCACTCTTTATACTGCGGACTTCTCACACAACACAACACACTGCCATCTACAGAAGTTCTCTGATGACTCTGCGATCGTTGGCCTCATCTCCAATGGAGATGAAGCTGAGTACAGAGGGCTTATCCAGGACTTCGTGGACTGGTGCCATCGGAACTGCCTCCAGATCAACGCGAGGAAAACTAAGGAGCTGGTGGTGGACTGCCGCAGGCATGGGCAGCCCCTCACAGTACCAGTAAATATACAGGGAACAGACATCGAGATGGTGACATCCTATAAGTACCTGGGTATTCATCTGAACAATAAACTAGACTGGTCACACAATACTGATGCACTCTACAAGAAGGGACAGCGCAGGCTGTTCCTGCTGAGGAGACTCAGGTCTTTTGGTGTACAAGGGGCGCTGCTGAAGTCATTCTATGACACGGTGGTGGCATCAGCCATCACTTTTGGAGTGGTCTGCTGGGGCAGTGGCATTACTGCAGCCGATAGGAAGAGACTGAACAAACTGATTAAGAAAGCTAGCTCTGTCCTGGGGCAGCGCCTTGATCCGATGGAGGAGATAGGAGAGAGAAGGACGGTGGCTAAACTGTCATCTCTGCTGGAGTCCGAGTTCCACCCTATGCAGGACATACTGAATGCACTGAGGAGCTCATTTAGCAGCAGACTACATCATCCCAGGTGCACAACCGAGAGGTTTCGTAGGTCCTTCCTACCAACGGCTGTCAGACTGTACAACCTAAGCAGGGCTGCTCGCAGAGATAGCAAAAAGACGTAACAAACTAATAGTTTTTTTGAATGCAAAAGATGCAATAGACTTACACAATGGTCCTCTCCGGCATACAACTAGGAACATACCGGTCGCTATGGAGGGTGAGAATATGTATGGGCACATAATCATACCATGTAGGATAACTAAGTAGACGGTTATGCTGTTTCATTCCATCTAGCAACAATGCTCTGCACTGTGTGTGTTTATATATTTGCATATTTATTCCATCTAGCTACAATGCTCCGTACTGTGGGTGTTTATATATATATATTTATATATCTACATATTATTCCATCTAGCTACATTGCTCCGCACTGTGTGTGTTTATATACTTGCATATTTATTCCACCTAGCTGCAATGCTCCGTACTGTGGGTGTTTATATATATTTACATATTTATTCCATCTAGCTACAATGCTCTGCACTGTGTGTTCATATATTCATATATTTATTCCATCCAGCTACAATGCTCTGCACTGTGTGTCTGTGTGTGTGTGTATATATATATATTTTATAGTAATACGTACATATGTTTATTAGCTGCTCTTGCTTGCTTGTTTTTTTTCTTGCCTTCTGATTGTTGCTCTGAGTGTTGCTATCCCTGTGCTGTTGCAATCCTGGAATTTCCCCGTTGTGGGACTAATAAAGGCTTATCTTATCTTATCTTATCTTATCAATAGCATGTAGGACACCATGTGGTGTATGGGGCAACGCCTATCTCTGTTTCATGTGTGACGCCCATAGTGAATCCTGATTTTGTGTCATGCTGCATTCCCAGCTCTGCCGGGAGTGCCCAAGGTATCACGCCATAAACTGTCCAGGTGACCAATGATACAGTGTTTCAGTTTCCCTTTTTTCATTCTGTCAAAACAAAAGAGCATCCCCCCCCCCCCCAAGTTGTATCCAAAGGCTTCGGGGTCCAGGCGGAGGACTCTTGGGGTCAAGGTCCAAACCAGAGTCTGCCAGTTGGTGAACCCTGCTGCATCATTTGGAGGACTATGTTTACAGGTCCATTTTAGGGATTTAAATTGGACTGAGGAGCATCAGTGAGTGTGATCCGAGTTGGAGATGTTTTGCACAGAGGAAGCTGAATCCAGTCCCAGAAATGTACCAAGGTAGGACTGATCTCGGTGGTCCAGCATCTGATCAGGCCTCACAGGGTGGACGATGTTGCCTGGCTGTGGTGTGAGTGCGTACTTTTCCAAGAAGGCCATGTCTGTAGCCTGGTATCCGGAGCTCTGTTGCTGTCCTTGACCTTGCATGCTAATGACGCTGTGAGTCTGGGAGGAGTGAGGCGAGGTCCTGTGAGCGTTCAAGTCAAGCTGCACTACTCCTGCCATCTGGACAGGCACCAAAGTAACAGGTACGCAAACATTAATATTAGGAGGGCTGTTCTGATGGGTAGACTTAGGTTCAGTGTTGTATCCCTTTGATGTTTCCTCATAAGGAACTGAGGCTATTTTGTCTGTGCTGACAGTGGTGAGGGGATGCTCTGTAAAGCGGGCATTGTGCACGTGGTCCACATGGTACTTGAGCTTGTCTTTTCTTTTAAAGGTGGCACTACAGTGAGGACAGTTGAACGGACGTGCGTCTGAGTGAATTACCATATGCTTTGTCAAGGTCTTCTTGATCCGAAATGTCTGATGGCACTCGGGACACCTGTGTGGTTTCTCACCTAAAACACACAAAAATGCTTTTAATAGTAAACATTTTATAGACCCATCTTAAATTCCACAAGTCTAGCAAGCTCTGAACATTCCTATGTGCAAAACTTTAATGTAAAGGTGCACTAAAAAGAATCTCACATAGTCTATTTCTTTCTCAGACTAAATATTTAAACAATTCTGTAAGAAATTGATTGAAAAAGCTCACAAGTTAACTGCGAAAATAACATATCAAACTCATGGTCAAATTCTTTTGCTGTCAAGCACATCCATTCAGTATCTTATCAGCTCATCTATGCAGCGATTCAGGAGGCTGGAACCCCTAGGAAAGATTTCCCAGTCCACTGCATGAATACCACAGAGAGCCAACCAAACACTCTCACAAATGAAAACAGATCTTGCTAACTCCACAAAGAAAGGCCTCAGCAGGTCTAGTGGTTTAAACCCAATAATTGTGAGATGGTGCTGACCACTGCCAAGAACACGTGTGTTTTTATATTCATTTATAAATAAATAAATAAAATACAAATGTGTATTTTGTGACATGTCTGATGGCTGCAAAAAGGAAAGTAACTTTTAACTTACTACACTCTAAAAAGTGTTCATTAGGGTTAGCAAATAAAACTTAAATTTAGTAGCTTTTTCAACATAAAAGTAAAGTTTTTTACCTGTAAATGTTTTGGTTAGTTGACAACCTATTTTAAGAAGTTGGTCAAAAATAAATGAAGAAAACTGCTGTAATTAATTCGGAGCAGCATCTGCAGTGATGCGGACATTGTACCGGTTTGTTGTGGTCAAGAGGGAGCTGAACTCTAAGGCAAAGCTGTTGATTTACCAGTCAATCTACGTTCCTACCCTCACCTATGGTCACAAGCTTTGGGTAATGCCTGAAAGAACGAGATCGCGGATACAAGCGGCTGAAATGAGCTTTCTTTGTAGAATTGCTGGACTCACCCTCAGAGATATGGTGAGGAGCTCAGTCATCCGGGAGAGGCTCAGAGTAGAAGCGCTGCTCCTCCACATTGAAAGGAGCGAGTTGAAGTGGTATGGGCATCTGATCAGGATGCCTCCTGGACGCCTCCCACTTGAGGTGTTTTGGGCACATCCTTCTGGGAGGAGATACCGGGGCAGACCCAGGACTCGCTGGAGAGACTATGTCTCCTAGCTGGTCTGGGAATGCCTTGGTATAAGGGATAAGGACCTATACTTATATAGCGCTTTTCTAGTCTCAAAGACCACTCAAAGCGCTTCACTTGACATATTATTTGGCCCAGGAAACACGCACGCAGGCTCAGGCAGATTTGAAAGCTTTATTAACCAACAGTGTGACGTGTATGAATGCGTGTGTGAGGAATAAGTATGTTCTGTGGGTGGAGGATGCAGGTCAGGACAGAGCAGCACGCCGTGCGGCCAGGCAACCCTATGAGTGAGAGGAGAACAGGGGTTAGCTGGGCAACCACACAGGAGAGTGACAAAGTTCTGTGCTTACTTGTAGTACTGCGGTGACTGGCGTTGGCAAGGTCCCAAGCCTGGGAGACAGCGTCCTGCTGTGCGTCCGGGATGAAGCGGCGAGACGAAGGGGAGAGTGTCTGCCGCCGGGAGGTCCACCTGTGCACAGGGGAAGGCTGACAGGAAAGGTAAGGCAATAATGAACAGCTTACGTGCCGTGATGAGGAGTCAGCAGGCCTGGAGGATAGGATGCTGCTGAGGGTTTGAGTACGCAGGGAGACAGACGGCTCCAGGCTGCAGCTCAGGGCAAGATGGAATAAATAGCTGCGCACTAACGAGGTGCAGGTGTGCGTGCAGCTGAGGTGGATGCCCGTGAGCAGCGGGTGATGACAGTACTCCCCCACCACCAGCGCCTCCTGGCGCTGGCTTACCTGGATGCGTCCGATGAAACTCCGCGATGAGGTCCCGATCCAACACCCACGAAGAGCGCACCCAGGATCTCCACTCCGGACCATAACCTTCCCAATCCACCAGATATTGCAGCCCACGACCCCAGCGCCGGGAGTCCAGGATGGCAGTAACACCCCACGCCGGGTCACCGTCGATCATCCTAGGCGCAGGAGAAGACCTAGGAGGGGGGCAGAGTGGATTGGAAAAGACAGGTTTGATTTTAGATTCGTGGAAAGTGGGACACACACGTGGGGGGGGGGGGCAAACGCACAGCCACCAGGTTGATGATCCTTGAAATCTCGAAGGGGCCGAGAAATCGCGGCGCCAACTTTCTCTTCTCACCCTTAAGGTATTTAATGTCCTGGGACAAGAGCCAAACCCGCTGACCCACCTGGTAGACAGGAGCCGGTCTTCTGTGGCGATTGGCGGTGGAGCTGTTGCGCACCGCTGTGCGTAAAAGCACGTTCTTGGTCTTGGTCCACACACTCCGGCAGCGCCTCATGTGCGCCTGGATCGAAGGGACAGCTAGCTCACCCTCCTGCTCGGGAAACACGGGAGGATCGTACCCCAAGGACGCTTCGAAGGGCGACACACCAGTAACCAGAGGACCGGGCCAAGTTATGGGCGTATTCCACCCAGGTCAGGTAGGAGCTCTAGGATGAAGGATTTGAGGATGTCACGCAGCGCAGGGCGGCCTCCAACTCCTGATTCGTGCGCTCGCACTGCCCGTTAGACTGGGGGTGGTGACCAGAGGAGAGACTAACCGTGGCCCCCAAAGCGTTGCAAAAGCTCCTCCAAACCTGGGAGACAAACTGCGGGCCCCGGTCCAAGACCACGTCCAGCGGGATCCCATGCAGCCTGACGACATGTTGGACCAGGAGGTCGGCCGTCTCACGTGCCGAAGGGAGACCCTGAAGAGGCACAAAATGGGCGGCTTTGGAAAATCTGTCCACAATAATCAGGACCATGTCAAAGGTGTTAGAGACAGGGAGACCGGTGACGAAGTCTAGGGCGAAGTGTGACCAGGGCCTGCCCGGGACCGGCAGGGGCTGGAGTAGACCCACAGGTGGAGAGTTCTGGGATTTGCCGGTAGCGCACTGGGGACAGGCCCGGACATAGTTGGTCACGTCCTTTTGGAGGCCCGGCCACCAAAACGAGCGTTGCAGCAAACTCACCAGGCGGGTGATGCCAGGGTGGCAGGAGAGCTTGGAGGTATGGGCCCAGTGGATCACTTCACCTCGAACCGCCGAAGGAACAAAGAGCCTCCCCTCTGGCCCCCCGCCAGGATCCGGCTCCGTCTCCTGAGCCCTCAGAATCTTGTCCTTGATGGACCAGGAAATCGCCCCCACGATGCACGAGTTGGGCAGGATGGTGTGTTCAGATTTCTCCGGGTCCTCAGGGGCAAACTGTCTGGACAGGGCGTCGGGCAACCCATTCTTCGAGCCTGGACGGTACGTGATGGTGAATTGGAAGCGAGCAAAAATGGAGACCAGCGCACCTGGCGGGCATTCAGGCGCCTCGCTGACCTCAAATACTCGAGGTTTTTATGGTCCGTCCAGACCACAAAAGGCTGGGCTGCCCCCTCTAACCAGTGGCGCCACTCCTGCAGCGCGAGCTTGACAGCGAGGAGCTCCCTGTCGCCGACGTCATAATTGCGCTCCGCCACCGATAGCCGCCGGGAGAAGAAGGCGCAGGGCCGCTTGACACCATCCACCGGTGAGCGCTGGGAGAGCACCGCCCCCACCCCCGTGTCGGACACGTCGACCTCCACCAGACACTGAAGCGCAGGATCAACCTGGGTCAGGACCCGGGAGGACGAGAACTCCGCCTGGAGAGTCTTGAAGGCAGTGGCCGCTTCCTCTGACCACTGGAAGGGCACCTTCGATGACGTGAGGCGGGTCAGGGGGGTGACAATGGCGCCGAAGTTGGGAATGAAGCGCCGGTAGAAGTTTGCGAACCCAATAAACTGCTGCACCTGCTTCAAGGAGGTAGGCGTAGGCCACTCGACCACCGCTTTAACCTTAGCAGGGTCGGGAAAGATCTGGTTATGTGAGATGACAAACCCAAGGAAGGAGGTGGTCCGGGCGTAGAATTCGCACTTCTCTGCTTTGATGAACAGGCGATTCTCCAGCAGCCGTTGCAGGACCCGCCTCACATGGACCTGGTGCTCCTCCCGTGACTTGGAGAAGATGAGTATGTCATCAAGATATACAAAGACGAATACTCCCAGGAAGTCCCGAAGAACGTCGTTAATGAGACGCTGGAAAACGGCAGGTGCGTTGGTGAGCCCGAACGGCATCACAAGATATTCGAAGTGGCCGCTGGGTGTCCTAAAGGCCGTCTTCCATTCGTCTCCCTCCCGGATCCTAACGAGATGGTAAGCGCTGCGGAGGTCAAGCTTGGTGAACCAGATCGCCCCCTGGAGGGAGTGGAAGGCGGTGTCCATAAGTGGTAGTGTGTAGCGGTCCTTAATGGTGATGTCGTTCAACGCTCTGAAGTCGATACAGGGGCGTAGGGACCCGTCCTTCTTTGCCACGAAGAAGAAACCCACGCCAAGCGGGGACGAGGAGGGGCGGATGATCCCAGCGCTGAGCGACTCCTTAATATAGGTGTCCATCGCCTCGCGTTCTGGCGCAGAGAGACTGTACAGACGGCCAGAAGGCAGGGGGGCCCCCGGGCGGATGTTAATCGCACAGTCATATGGTCGGTGCAGAGGAAGGGACAAGGCTCTGGACTTGCTGAACGCTACCCCCAAGTCGTGGAACTCCTGCGGCACTAGAGTCAGGTCCGGGGGCTCGGAGACCGGCGCCGGCGGAGAGGAGGATGGAGCACAAACCGCCGACTGGAGGCAGGTGCCCAGGCAGAAGGTGCTCCAGGACAGGACGCTGCTGGTTCTCCAATCCAGGACAGGGTTATGCAGCCGCAGCCAGGGGTAACCCAGAATGACACGGTCCAACGAGGAGGGCAGGACGTAAAGGGTCAGATCCTCCCGGTGGTTGCCGGAGACGATGATGGGGACTGGCTTAGTGTGATGTGTCACTGTTCCCAGGGAAGCGCGAGAGAGCGTGACCAAGTTTAGGGGGGTAGGCAGCGGTTGGCAGGGTACGCCCAAACGGGTTGCCAGGCTTCTAGAGATAAAACTCTGCTCTGCCCCAGAATCCACCAGTGCGTGTGTGGAATGCCCGGTGGAGTTGTGGCAGAAGCGTATGGGCAGTGTGCATGATGATAGGGGATTTGACCGGTTAGAGTCTGCGAGGCCCCCTACAGAGACTCGCGGACTTCCCCGTTTGGCTTAACCGGGCACAGCTCCACGGGATGCTGGTCATCTCCGCAATACATGCAGAGACCCCGTTCCCGCCGGCGTTGTCTCTCCGCAAGAGGGAGCCTAGTGCACCCGATCGCCATGGCCTCTGGTTCATCGGCGGACTCCGGAGCCGGTAACGTCAGGGGGCGAGACTGAGCTGGACAAAGGGAAGCTCCGCGCGAGCGGATGACAGACTTCCGCTCCGCAGCCCACTCACGTAGCCTGTTGTCCAGGCTAATGGTGAGCGAGATCAGCTCAGAGAGCCACCCAGGGAAATCCCGACTGGCTAGCTCATCCCTCAGACCAGAACTGAGGCTACGGAGAAAGATACTGCAGAGAGATGCCTCTCCCCAGCCCACCTCCTCCACCGCCACCCGGGATTCGACAGCGTATTCCGCCGCTGACCGGCTCCCCTGTTGGAGACTAAGAAGCCGATCAGCGAGGACGCTGTCGAGACGGGAATGGTCAAAGACTTCTAAAAAGTCTCGCACAAACGAGAGGTTTGCGTAGCTGGGCTTCGTCATTACGGCATAAGCCCAAGCTAATGCTCGCCCCTCCAGAAGATTAGCCATGTACCCGATTCGGCTATGGTCTGAGGGAAAATCCCCGGGAACGCGCAGAAACACCGACTCACACTGCAAGATAAACCCCTTCGCTCCACCGAGTTTCCCGTTGAAGCGAGCGGGGGTTGGAATGGGTGTGAGACGGGTTGGCACTCCCGAGCTAGGCTGGCCAGCCGAGGAGGCAACCGGAGCTGCAGCGCCGAGAGGACCCGGAGGGAAAGCCCGCGGAGGGTCCAGGCGGTCTAACCGGTTAGTAATTGTGGTTAATTGATTTAGTATAACCTGTTGTTGGTGTGCAATCATATCCACCCGAGCCTCAAGGGTGGAAAAGCGGCGTGCGAGCCCGCTGTCCGCTGGGCCGCTTTGCTGGAGCCGTACTGACATATTATTCGGCCCAGGAAACACGCACGCAGACTCAGGCAGATTTGAAAGCTTTATTAACCAACAGTGTGACGTGTATGAATGCATGTGTGAGGAATAAGTATGTTCTGTGGGTGGAGGATGCAGGTCAGGACAGAGCAGCACGCCGTGCGGCCAGGCAACCCTATGAGTGAGAGAAGAACAGGGGTTAGCTGGGCAACCACACAGGAGAGTGACAAAGTTCTGTGCTTACTTGTAGTACTGCGGTGGCTGGCGTTGGCAAGGTCCCAAGCCTGGGAGACAGCGTCCTGCTGTGCGTCCGGGATGAAGCGGTGAGGCAGAGGAGCGGCGAGACGAAGGGGAGAGTGTCCGTTGCCGGGAGGTCCACCTGTGCACAGGGGAAGGCTGACAGGAAAGGTAAGGCAATAATGAACAGCTTACGTGCCGTGATGAGGAGTCAGCAGGCCTGGAGGATAGGATGCTGCTGAGGGTTTGAGTACGCAGGGAGACAGACGGCTCCAGGCTGCAGCTCAGGGCAAGATGGAATAAACAGCTGCGCACTAACGAGGTGCAGGTGTGCGCGCAGCTGAGGTGGATGCCCGTGAGCGGCAGGCGATGACAGTACTAAACTTGGTATCCTCTCTGAAGAGCTGGAGCAGGTGGCTGGGAAGAGGGAAGTCTGAGCTTCTCTGCTTGAACTGCTGCCTCCGTGACCCGGATCTCCAGTAAAGCCGTAGAAGATGGATGGATGGATGGAAACTGCTGTAATTAATTCAGTAAAATATTTCCCTTTTCACTTATTAATAGTAAAGTTTTAAAGGGAACACTAATTGCACATTTTTCCACATTTTAACAGCTCACACGTCCTAATGAGATGTTTGTGACACACTTCGTTCATTCATTCATTCATTCATCTTCTTCTGCTTAATCCTTTTCGGGTCGCGGGGGGCCTGGAGCCTATCCCAGCATCTTTGGGCGAGAGGCAGGGTACACCCTGGACAGATCGCCAGTCCATCACAGGGCCAATGCAGAGAGACAGACAACCATTCACTCTCACATCCATATCTAAGGACAATTTAGAATCCCCAGTTTGATGCCAATTAACCTAACTTGCATATTTTTGGCATGTGGGAGGAAACCGGAGAAATCCCGGAGTAAACCCACGCAGACACGGGGAGAACATGTAAACTCCACACAGATCACTGTTGGTCGGGGGCTGGGATCGAATTCAGGATCCCCCGGCCAAGGGTGGGTTGCTGTGCTGCCGCAGTGCTAACCACTGCGCCACCGCGCTGCCACACACTTTGTTCATATTTTCTTTAATTTTAAAGTGATATACAATTAACAGGCCATTTTTTTAATTTACTGCAATAATTAAAGAAAACACTTTGTTCATATTTTCTTTAATTATTGCAGTAAATAAAAAAAAAAATCCAGCATTTCAGAAAATGGCCTGTTAATTGTATATCACTTTAAAATCTTCAGACCAGTTTCAACACCGCTCTCCCTCTTACTTCTCCTACTCTTACTCCTAGCCTTTAGCTCAGATGTATCTTGAGCTGAACACGGGTTCTGTGGGATCTTTCATGGCATGGGTGGAGAATTTCTGCAAAGCTTCTTGCTCTTGTTGGTGAGTGGTGGGTTCTCCGCTTGTGCTGTTGGGGATCCCGGGGTCGACTCGGGGACCGACTCTGTCAGGGCTGAGTTGACCTGTTACCCCAAGTCAAATAATGTTTGTCTTAACGAATGGATGAAATAATACATCACTGACTGACAGTAGTGTGTGGTTTCAGCGGTCGATAGGATATAACTGGTCCCTGGAGTATGATACCCAGTACCCAGAGTCCCTAACCCCAGATTACAATAAGCACAGAAACATTTGCAAATGAGTGGCTAAACGGCTAGCAACATTTAGCTAGCTACTTAAAATAATGTCTACAATGACATTGTGTGTGTATACACTACTCACAAAAAGTTAGGGATATTTGGCTTTCGGGTTAAATTTATGGAAAATGTTAAAAGTTCACACGGCAGTGATATTATATTAACTTATATATTAATACTATATTATTATATTAGAAATATTAGTCCCCTCTAGATGATTTTTTATTAGTTAAACCAACTTCTAAGGGGGTAATGTCAGTTTTATATAATTTAATTTCAAATTTACAATCCTCTTCTCTGGCCGCTATCAAATTGAACTGGGAACAAGATCTTAATTTTACTTTTACTGATGAACTGTGGGACTCTATTCTAGGCCAGGTTCACACTGTATCAATGTGTGCTCGTCACGCTCTTATTCAATTTAAGATTGTACACCGGATGCACCTGTCCAAGGTTAAGTTAGCACGTATTTACTCGGATATAGACCCAACTTGTGAAAAGTGTGGTAGCGCTCCTGGCACTTTGCTTCACATGTATTGGTCCTGCCCTGCATTGATGAATTTTTGGCATTCTGTTTTTATCACTATGTCTGAAGTCCTGCAATATCAAATTAAACCTGATCCATTATGCGCCATTTTTGGTGTGGCTCCAGAACTTGTCTTGCCAAGTTCCAAATTAAAAGTATTCAAATTTTCATTATTATTGGCCAGACGTGCTGTATTACTGAAGTGGAAAGACTCTTCGCCCCCTTCACATTTACAGTGGATAAAAGATATAATGTCCTGCTTGGATTTAGAAAAAATCAGATATACAGTCTGTGGCTCTGAAAACAAATTCTATAAATTATGGCGCCCGTTTCTTGATTTCTTTGAAAGACCCACGATTATAGTTTCTGAGTAGCTCATATCCCCTTTACCCCACCCCCACTTCACACACACAATTTTTCTTTGTATTTTTTTTTTTTTTTAATTATTGTTTATTTAAAGGTTTTTGTGCTTTGAAGCATTTACATTTGTTGGCTTTAAGTTCTAGTTTTTCACTGTTTGGTTGAAACAAAAATGAAAATTTCTAATACTTTGTATTGTATTGATACTTCAATTAATAATAATAAAAAGACCTTTGAAAGAAAGAAATATTAGTCCCCATTGTGGGACTAATAAAGGCTTATCTTATTATATCACGAAAGTAAGGCTTTTAAGTAGAAACATGCAACGGTGATTTCCTCATCTCAAACAATTTATTGAAACAAAAGTGAACAACAGTGGTGGGTATACCACAACAAAAAATGTTAATGTCTTGTCATGTGTCCTTGAGCATCAATTACAGCTTGACAACAATGTCTCATGCTGTTCACAAGTCGACTTATTGTCTGCTGAGGCATGGCATTCCACTCTTCTTGAAGGACGGCCCTCAGGTCATTGAGGTTGTGGGGTGCAGGGTTACAAGCCTCTACTCAGGGACTCAGCTGATCCCATAGGTTTTCTATGGGATTCAGGTCTGGAGAAAGTGCAGGCCACTCCATTTGAGGTACCCCAGCCTCCAGCAGTCGTCTCCTAAAGATGCAACCGCGATGAGCTGGAGCACTGTCGTCCAAGAAGATGAAACCAGGCCTGTGTTGTTCATGCAGGGGCACAATGACTGGATTAATGATGTTATTCAGGTAGTATCAGCTTGTCACTGTACCATTCACAAGGTGTAGGGCAGTTCTGTATGGACTAGACACACCTGCCCAGACTGTAACACCACCACTACCAAAGGCTCATCTTGTGACAACAGGGGCTCTCCTTGATGTCTCCAACATTGTTGGCAGCCATTACTGAGGCCCACTGGTCCCTTGTCCAGCGTAAATGCTCCTTGGCCCATGCAAGACAATGACGCCTGTGCCTGGTGGTGTGGTCAGGTACCCTTGAAGGTTGTCTAGCACACAAACCCCACTGATGTAAATGGTTTTGAAGGGTCTGACGTGACACTTGGGTGCCTCTCACCTCCCTTAAATGTGCCTGGAGTTGAGTAGCATTCATCATTTGGTTCCGCAGGGCACTGTTCACAATGAAGCGGCCATCAGCGTGGGATGTGGCCAACGTTCGTCCACTACTATGCCTTTCAGTGACTCTTCCAGGCTCTCTGTATCTCTGTTGCAACCTGCTGATGACACTATGTGACACTCTAAGCTCAGTGGCCACTTCCCTCTCAGAACATCCTGTTTGAAACCTCGCAATGGCGAGGTAATGCTGATCAACTGTGATGTGTCGTCTTGGTCTCAGGATGTCAAAATGTGAACAGCATGATGAAGAGGACTGTTTAAATACCAATTCTAACTGAACCAGAAAATTTATTGGTCAATTCATGGATCAAATACCTGTTGTGAATTTTGCCATTAAGCACCTTGTTAGAGAACAGCAAGTTGTGCAAAAAGTACTGAAACATTTAACAGTTGAAAATGTGCATTCAAAAGGTGAGAGAAGGTTAAATTAAGTTCACCTGGAAAGGTTGTAGTGCATTTTAGGTGCATCCTGAAATTTCACCCGAAAGCTGAATATCCCTAACTTTTTGTTAGTGTGTGCGTGTGTGTGTGTAAGAATGACGTACGAGGGGAAGCTGAAAAGTTCATAGTGGTCAAATTTGACCAAATGTGGTTTATTTTCTCCCCTTTGGTCCACACACTTCTTCCATCGGTGTTGCAGTGCTTGGATCCCTGTGGTTGAAAAATAAACCCCATTTGGTCAAATTTGACCACTATGAACTTTTCAGTCTATGAACTTTTCAGCCTTCCCTCATATATAGTCAAGTGTTGGTAGATGAACAACAGTTCCAGTGCGGGTGAATAGAATTTATAGAAAATAGCAATCCAAACTAATCGGATCAACAGTCAAACTAACACTAAGCAGCCTGTTGATCACGTGACCAAAGCTGACCAACAACCTAGCCAAGTTAATGCTAACAGAGGTTAGTGTAGCATCACGGTGAAAATACAACAAAATAAGCCAGAATGGCACAAGATATATTATCGACTGTGGATGAGTGAACCAGATGGAAACAATGATGTCTATTAGGGTGACTGAAATCTCAAGAAAATAACATTATAAACAGTGCTTAGTAAGCTCACTTGTTAGTTTACTGTTTTCCACACGATTGACAGCTAGGCTGGGCATTAATAGAGCAGTAGACTGGTATATCAAGGACGCAATGGGCTGGGTTTGCTATGGAAGTGACATCCTGTGGCAAATCTGGAACAGTCAATTTTGCTTTGTGGAGTAGAAAATTATGTAAAGGCTGTGTGTTTTTTTGTTTTTGTTTTTTTTTAAGAGGAGTGTTGTGGTATTTTTTTTTTTGATAATCACGTGACCAACAGACACCTTTCAGAAAGTTAAAACTTACAAAAACACAATTTTTTCAGTCAATGACCCCTTTAAGTAAATGCAGCTTGTATATATATGTATTAGAGATGGGCCGATCCGATATTTAGTATTGGTATCAGGTTCGATCCAGGAAAAATGACTGGATTGTATCAGAGGAGCAATAAAGAAATCCGATCCATTAAAACATGAAATAAACAGCTTTTGGAACTGCCAACATTCTCTTGTTTCTTTGCTCTCTCCGAGTCCTAAGATACTGTATGGGGGGGCTGAAAAGTTCATAGGCTGACTAAGGAGTTACGTTCGTAGGTGCTGAGTATTTGTCCTTCAGTGGCTGAGGAACAAGAGGGCAGGGCAGAGCTAAGAGAACTGTCAAGAGTATGGGTACAATAAACCACATTTGGTCAAATTTGACCACTGCATCATGCATATGAACTTATCAGTCCCCCGTATGTCCTCTGGTCTGTGAGCAGAGTCTGCTTGCCAGAGGTGTAATGTTAGAGACAAGATGGCTGCAAATGACCATTTTTTAGGATTTAAAAAAAAAGATGAAAACTAAATAAAATATATTATTGCAAACAAAGACTTCATTACAAATAAATAAATGAAATGTAAGACTTATAGACAAAGAGATAACTGATTTTATCCACTCTGCATATTTGCTCTTCATGGAATGTTTCTATACTGACAGAATGAACGCTCTTGCTGTAATGAAGATTTTTGTTGGTTTGTACTGGTAGAGCCACTATGGCTCTAGCACTAGGCAGCTCTTAATTTTGTCTGAGATGCTCTGAAATAATGGTAAACGAATGCATTTGAGAGAAGTTTACATGTCTCCCATGGCTGTGATGATGAGATGAGCTGTTAATTATTTAGAAAGTTAAATTGTTCTAAAAAGTGTTTTTAATGTTAGTGTTCAGGCTTAATACAGCAGGCATTTCTCCAGAGATATTTTCACAATCATAATTACATAAATGTTACAGAAAATGACTAAAACTTTATATTACAGCAGCCAATAGGAAGAGACTGAACAAACTGATCAAGAAAGCTAGCTCTGTCCTGGGGCAGCGCCTTGACCCAGTGGAGGAGATAGGAGAGAGAAGGATGGTGGCTAAACTGTCATCTCTGCTGGAGTGTGAGTCCCACCCTATGCAGGACATACTGAACACACTGAGGAGCTCATTTAGCAGCAGACTACATCATCCTAGGTGTGCAACCGAGAGGTTTCGCAGGTCCTTCCTACCTACGGCTGTCAGACTGTATAACCTAAGCAGGGCTGCTCGCAGAGATAGCAAAAAAACGTGATGACCTAATAGTATTGAATGCAAAAGACGCAATAGACTTACACAATGGTCCCCTCCAGTATACAACTAGGACAATATCGGTCGCTACGGAGGGTGACAATATGTATGGGTACATACAGTATTCATACTATGTAGGATAACTAAGTAGACGGGCTGGAGTTTAGGCGGCGTGCAAGAAATATAAGACAGAATAATAAAGAGCGATGGCAAGAACCAAGCAGACCGCCCGTAAAATCTACTGGAGGAAGAAGCCCCCCAGGATGCAGCTAGCCACCAGGGCTGCTCGGAGAGGCGCTCCGGCCACCGGCAGAGTGAAGAGGCCTCGCCGTCACAGGCCCGTGGCTCTGAGAGAGATCCGTCGCTATCAGAAATCCACGGAGCTGCTCATCCGTAAGCTGCCCGTCCAGCGCCTGGTGAGGGAGATCGCTCAGGACTTCAAGACCGTCCTGCGTTTCCTGAGCTTCGCCGTCATGGCTCTGCAGGAGACCAGCGAGGCCCACCTGGTGGTCTCTTCTTCGCTAAGGGGGTCACCATCATGCCCAAACGACTTCCAGCTGGCCCGCCGCATCCGGAGAGAGAGCTTAGACTTTCTGCTGCACATTCACCAACCAACCATAATGCTCTGCACTGTGTGTCTATATATATACATTTATAGTAATATGGACATATGTTTACTAGATGTTGTTTTTTCTTGCCTTCTGATTGTTGGTCTGAGTGTTGCTATCCCTGTGCTGTTGCAATCCTGGAATTTCCCCATTGTGGGACTAATAAAGGCTTATCTTATCTTATCTTAGACAGTAATGCTGTTTATTCCATCTAGCTACAATGCTCCACACTGTGTGTTTATATATTTATATGTACATACTGTATGTATATTTGCTGCTCTTGTTTTTTTCTTATCTTCTTGATTGTTGCTCTGAGTGTTGCTATCCCTGTGCTGTTGCAATCCTGGAATTTCCCCATTACGGGACTAATAAAGGCTTATCTTATCTTATCTTATTAGAGTTTATATTTGAGCTGTGATGAGGACAGATGTCTGTGACCATTGATCAGGGCTTCATATCAGACTCAAAAATCATACTGGACATAAACTCATATGTTTTATAAATTGATTTTTCCTGTGATGTTTTCAGAGAGTTAAGCCTTTCCTTTGCAATTTACTGACTCATTTTTAAAAACGCTTAAGTTTATTAGGTGTTATTTATATTAATTTCCATCCTACATCATATTATAAGGCAAGGATTCTCTGTCTGTGTGTGTGTCATTGTATGTGTCAGTCTGTCTGTTCCACGCATATCTCTCGAAACGTTTGTCAGACTGACCTCAGATTTGATACGTGCTTTGCTGAGGTTATGAGGATGTGCATCCATGAATTTCAGCCTCCCTAGATATGTGGAAGGTTAGGAGGGAAAATCTTTAATGAATGTCCATAGGGGAGCTATTCAATAAACACAGAGGTGGAAAAGGTATAAGCACTGGGATTTGGGGACTGAAAATTTGAATTTATGGCTATTATAAGCCCAATAACCCCTGTAAATTTCAGCCTCCCTGGATATGTGGATGTTTAGGAGGGGAAATCTTAATTGAATGTCTGTAGGGGAGCTATCTATCTAGAAATTCACAAAGTCTCTGTCTGTGTGTCTGTCTCTCTGTTCCACGCATATCTCTTGAACCGTTCCTCAGACTGACCTAAGGTTTTATATGTGGTTTCCAGAGGTTACGGGGGTGTGCATCCCCGAGAATGTAGTCACTCAGTTAAAATATGTAATTTTTATCAATAAAAGTTTAGCCACCGCTCTGTGTCTGTTCATGCCTGGCTTCAAGAAGTGTGGGTGGGGTTTCAGATTGACTCTGTGCTGATTGCATAATATGCGGCATCATGGCCATGCTGATTGGATAACACACAGCATCACGACCTGTCAGTCACCAGTGTTCCCTAAACAAAACAAGGAAATGAAAGTTAGAAAGATAGAAAAAGATAATACTGAAGATTTAATGCTTAAAAAAAATATATCATAAAGTTGCCGTGATTGCGTTGGTCTAAAGGATAATTTGCCATGTGGGGAGAGTAAAGCGCGCGAGCAGACTGGGTGGAGCATCAGTGGACCGGGTCTGACAAATCAACACGTCGGGAGAAGCAGCGTCCTGACACAACCTGGCTCAAAGGCACACTAACTGATGGCACTAAAAAAAAAGTTATTTTCAATAAAGTGGAAAAAAAAAGATAATGCATGGCGTGTCCTTTTGCCCTGAGGCTGATTTATCATGGAAAACAGCTGAGCTCTGTGGTTCGAGCGATCAGCTGATTGGATCCAGTGTTCTGACATTTTGGCATATCTATCAGAGCAGCTGATATATGTACAGGACATACAGAAGAATTGAAATGGCGTTTCTCTCTCTCTTCAGTGGTGTGCCAATATAAAAAAAGAAAAGAAATAAGGCTGGAAAAACAACAGCAGTCCAGGTACAGCAGGGGTGTCCAATCATGTGCCATGGAGGACCAAGACCCTGCAGGTTTTCTCTTCTACCCAGTCTCTTCAGCTGAAATCTGCTGTTGAAAACATTGGTTGGAGGTAAAGCCTGCAGGGTCTTGGCCCTCCATCGCACATGATTGGACACCCCTAATGTACAGTAATGCTCCCCGTAGTGCAAATCGTGACAAAAGATAGACTTAAGGTTTAATGCTTAAAAAATTATACCATAAAGTTGCCGTGATTGTGTAGGTCTAATGGATAATTCGGCATGAAGAACACAAGGTGCGTGGGGGTGCGGAGAAGGAGGTTGGCAGGAAAGCAGCAGCTGAACCGGTGGATTGCAGTCCTTCGCAGGCACACGGGTAAAGCAGCAGCCAATAGGTCTCAAATATTTATAAACGTGTCCTGTTATAGTACTACATGAGTTTATTGATGATACACAGAAGAAATTCAATATTACACTTAACTCCATCACTGAACAGCGATATAAACTAAACTAAAATAATTATAATTATGACTGAACAACTCCCATTCCCCAAAGTGCAAGATACACCATTATAAGTGATAAAAGATCACACAAATAAGTGATCTGACAAACAAATAAACAAGGGATCTGAAACAGTCGCTAATATTGGATGTCCCATTCATTTTCAATATTTAGGTATTCTGTAATTAATATTCGCACAATCAAATAAATCTTAGTGCCATTTGCTCCCTTTTATATTTGTCAAAGTCTAACATGTGGTTGCCTACATATACAGTGGTGTGAAAAAGTGTTGCCCCCTTCCTGATTTCTCATTTTTTTGTATGTTTGTCACACTTAACTGTTTGAGATAATCAAAGAAATTTAAATATCAAAGATAACACAAGTAAACACAAAATGCAATTTTTAAATGAAGGTGTTTATTATTAAGGGAAAAAAAATCCAAACCTACATGGCCCCGTGTGAAAAAGTGATTGCCCCACCCTTAGCAGCAACAATGGCAATCGAGCATTTGCAATAACTGGCAATGAGTCTTCTACAGCACTGTGGAGGAATTTTGGCCCACTCATTTTTGCAGAATTGTTGTAATTCAGCCATATTGGAGAGTTTTAAAGCATGAACCACCTTTTCAAGGTCGTGCCACAGCATCTCAATTGGATTCAGGTCAGGACTTTGACGAGGCCACTCCAAAGTCTTCATTCAAGTCTGTATTTCTTAAGCCACTCAGAGGTGGACTTACTGGTGTGTTTTGGATCATTGTCTTGCTGCAGAACCCAAGTGCACTTCAGCTTGAGGTCATGGAGAGATGGCTGGACATTCTCCTTCAGGATTTTTTGGTTGACAGCAGAATTCATGGTTCCATTTACCACATTAAGTCTTCCACGTCATGAAGCAGCAAAACAGCCCCAGACTATCACACTACCACCACCATATTTTACTGTTGGTATGATGTTCCTTTTCTGAAATGCTGTGTTACCTTTATGCCGGATGTAATGGGACACGCACCTTCCAAAAAGTTCAACTTTTGTCTCTTCAGTCCACAGAGTATTTTTCCAAAGGTCTTGGGGGTCATCAAGATGTCTTCTGGCAAAACTGAGACAAGCCTTCATGTTCTTTTGGCTCAGCAGTGGTTTTCGTCTTGGAACTCTGCCATGCAGGCGATTTTTGCCCAGTGTCTTTCTTATGGTGGAGTCATGAAAACTGATCTTAACTGAGGCAAGTGAGGCCTGCAGTTCTTTGGATGTTGTTGTGGGGTCTTTTGTGACCTCTTGGATGAGTTGTCGCTGTGCTCTTGGGGTAATTTTGGTCAGCCAGCCACTCCTGGGAAGGTTCACCACTGTTCCATGTTTTTGCCATTTGTGGATAATGGCTCTCACTGTGGTTCGCTAGAGTCCCAAAGCAATGAAATTATATTATATATGTATATTGTGGTGACCCACCACACTCTACATGGACATTTCTCACACTCAGCAGGTCTGGAGGAAGCAGAGGACAATTTACATACAGACAGAGAGCCCCTGGGGGCAACCAGAGCAATGGGCTGTTGTTTATACATCCCCGGATGAGGGAGAAGACATCCGGGCACCAGTTGGTCACACTAATGATATGTATTGACTGATATGTATATCACTAGTCTAATGTGCCATGCATTCGCTCTCTGTCTGTATAACATGTATAAAAGAGCTTGCTATACATGCCTCAGCAGCACAGTAGCTCACTTAGCTACAATGTGTGTCTCATTATGTTGGAGGAAATAAAACTTTGCACCCTTCCAGCTCGTCGCATCTCGCCTGATCTTTTACCTCCACAATATATGAAATTATATACATAGAAATGGTTTTATAACCTTTTCCAGACTGATAGATCTCAATTACTTTGTTTCTCATTTGTTCCTGAATTTCTTTGGATTGCAGCATGATGTCTAACTTTTGAGGATCTTTTGGTCTCCTTCACTTTGTCAGGCAGGTCCTATTTAAGTGATTTCTTGATTGAGAAAAGGTGTGGCAGTAATCAGGCCTGGGTGTGGCTAGAGAAACTGAACTCAGCTTTTCAAATATGTGATAAACCACAGATAGTTTATGTTTTCACGGGGGGGGGGGGTCACTTTTTCACACAGAGCCATGTAGGTTTGGATTTTTTTTAACTTATTAATAAACACCTTCATTTAAAAACTGCATTTTGTGTTTACTTGTGTTATCTTTGTCTAATATTTAAATTTGTTTGATGATCTGAAACATTTAAGTATGACAAACAAAAAAATGAGAAACCAGGAAGGGGGCAAACACTTTTTCACACCACTGGAGGCTACACCTCTTTGTATTGCACTTTCAAACAGCCTACATTTGAGCCTGTAAAGCCTGATTGGGATACCTGTTTCAGACAGGAATACTTGAGTTCTACGGACAATGCACTAGTCATATTATAATGCAAGGATTGTGTGTGTGTTTGTGTGTGTGTCATTCTATCCAATTAATATTCTTCTAAGGAAGACTTGTAAGAACCCAGCAGGAACTCCTTATATGGTCATGTGACCATATAAGAACAACTGAACAAGTTCTTAACAACTCCTTATATGGTCACGTGACCGGATTTCTATGACCTCCTATCAGAACATAGTGTGTCTGTACGTCATAGAAAGATCAAAGAACTAATGCTATGTTCCGATCCACCGTGTACTTCAACTGTATTCCCTCCTCCCTGCTCCGTTCTCAGGGAATATCAGTTAACTGCCCCTCACAAAATTTCTCCATTTGAAACACCCTGTAACCGTCGGCTCCCTCCTCCATGCATCACCACGGCAACCTTGGACACGTACTGATACTATGGTGGATAATTTATATTTCTTAAATAAAATATTAATACAAATATATTTTCTCCGTCCAGTTCTTGGTAATGTCACTGTTGTGCCATATTTTCTCCACTTGATGATGACTGTCTTCACTGTGTTCCATGGTATATTTAATGCCTTGGAAATTCTTTTGTACCCTTCTCCTGACTGATACCTTTGAACAATGAGATCCCTCTGATGCTTTGGAAGCTCTCTGCGGACCATGGCTTGTGCTGTAAGACGTGACTACAAAAATGTCAGGGAAAGCCTACTAGAACAGCTGAACTTTATTTGGGGTTAATCAGAGGCACTTTAAATGGTGGCAGATGTGTACTGACTCCCATTTAGCATGAGTTTGAATGTGATTGGTTAATTCTGAACACAGCCACATCCCCAGTTATAATAGAGTGTGCATATATAGTTTAGTTTAATTTTAGTTTTTTATTTTTCCCCCTTCAAAGATTTGTTTGTTTTTCAGTTGGGTTGTACAGATTATAGGTCACATTAACGGTGGAAAAAGTTTTGAAATGATTTATCTTGGTCTCATTTTTTACATCACAAAAACCTGGCATTTGAACAGGGGTGTGTAGACTTTTTTATCCACTGTATGTTGAAAAATAACATTAGGTCAAATTTGACCACTATGAACTTTTCAGCCCCCCCATATTATATATATAAGAGTGTAGTTTTATAACTTTGACATCTCCAACCTTGTACACTTGCAGAAACACTATGGAAAGGAGTATGCTGAATTTATTCAGGCCACAAGCTGCATATCAGTTATGTATTGGTATCAACTGACACTCACATTTTAAAATATTGGATTGGACATTAAAAAAAGCTGTATCGGTATATCCCTAATATGTACTGGGCATGCTTCAAAAGGAGGAACAAAGAGAAGTGCCGGGACAAATTGTGCTTCCATGTTTGAACCTGCAACCAGAGGAGCATTGTCCTTCTTTTATCTTCGAAGGTAACTTTTTTGGTAAGTGATTCATTTCAAGCTCCCAAAAACAGTGTAAGGTCCGATTAAACTTATTTGGGTGTGTCTATTTTCAGGCAAATGATGCATTAAAAACAGTTAATAGTTAACGGAAAAATCTTTGGAAAAACAGATTTTGCAATAAACAGTCTTATAAAACCAGTGTTTGGTGCAGTGATTAGCACTGTTGTCTTACAGTTTGAAGGTCCTGGGTTCAAATCCATGATGTGGCCAGGTGGGACTTACCTGTATGGAGCTTGTGTGTTTTGATGTATTTTGAAACATATGTAAATTTCCCTTTATGAACAGCTTACACACAAATCTGTTCTGCTGACATCTCATGAATGAGACCCAATTCATTCAGCGTCATGTGAACTGCATTTCTTGCAGCTAGTCATACATTTCTATATATTCTTACCTGAGTGAGTCCTGAAGTGCATTTCTAAACTGGACTTTCCCTTAAACTCCTTCTTGCAAACCTCACACTGATGTACAGCAGTCTTGTACCTGAGGAAAAGGATGCCCATCAACAAATACAGAAAACAGAAGTATCTGCCAAACGTTCTGGACAGAAATGAACCACTACAAGATAAAACTGCTGCTAAACAACATTCTTATAAACAAAACCTTCTTATAAACAAAACAAAACAACATATAAAACAACAGTCTTATAATTTATATGACATACTTCTGCCAGACTTTCTCTCCCAAATGAACAGTTTTGTAGTGGACTGTCAGATGATCATGCCGCCTGAAGCACTTGCCACATTCCTCACACTGGTGTGCTTTCTCACCTGTAATTAACATGGGCAAAGCTGTTTTGTCTGGGATGTGTTACAATGTTTTAAACTATAAAACTACAAAAACGTCAGACAAATGCTTACCAGAGTGTATTTTCTGATGTTTGGTCAGATGATCGTGACGTATGAAGGTTTTCCCACAGATGTCACACTCGTAGCGCTTGTCGTCATGGTGGACTCTGAGGTGAAGCCTGTCCAAGAATACTTTGCACATTAGATTATCAAAGTAAAAACATGAAATAAGCACCAACAGCACAGATCTACCTGTAAGAGCTGCCGTGACGAAAACTTTGGCCACAAATACTACAGAGATGAGGCTTCTCCCCACTGTGGATCCTCAAGTGTTCCTTCAAGGTTGTTCTACATGACATAGCGCAGTTTTGCACATTTTTACAGCTCAGAAAAGTCAAAAGCAGTGTTTAGGATCTAAACAATATACAGGATATAAACCAGTGTGCTAACATAAAGGACAAGTATTTGAGTATTTGGGGTGTTTTTCAAGGGTGTTCAGGACGCCCTTGAAAAAGAGATTTGCAATCTCAATGGGACCATCCCGATAAAGTAAAGGTTAAATTAAAAAAAAATAAATAAAAAGTAGGATAAATAACAGAAAAGAGATATACCTTTCTCTGACTGATTTTCCACAAATAAAGCAAGTCCATTTTCTTTTGCCTCCATGTGTGCATTCCATGTGTCTCTTTCTGTTACCCGTGTCATTAAACTGACGACCACAGATCTCACAGGGAAAAGGACCTGTGAAAGAGATGGTTGAAAGACTAAAGACATGGACAAATTTGTTGGTAGCCTTCCATTAAAGAAAGAAAATCCCACAGTGGCCACTAAAATAACCTGAAACTGACATAATAAAGATTTTCTGAAAATTAACTCATGAAAATCAGACATTGCTTTTGAATTTTGCTTCAACAGGATCACTTTAAAAACAAACTAATGAAACTGGACTAGACAAAAATGATTATGCCCTTAATATTTTGTTGCACAATCTTTTGATGCAATCAATGATTTCTGTAACTCTCAATGAAACTTCTGCACCTGTTGACAAGTATTTTGGCTCGCTCCTCATGAGTAAACTGTTCCAGCTGTCTCAGGTTTGAAGGGCGCCTTCTCCAGACTGTAGCTACGTTCTGATCCACAGTGTACTTTAACTGTATTCCCTACTCCCTGCTCCGTTCTCAGGGAATATCAGTTAACTGCCCTTCACAAAATTTCTCCATTTGAAACACCCTGTAACGGTTGGCTGCCTCCTCCGTGCATTACCATGGTAACCATGGACACATACGGATACTATGGTGGATAATTTATATTTCTTAAATAAAAACAAATATATTTTTTATTACAATCAGTTGATATAAACAATAACCAACATCAGTTTAGCTTGTTAATAACATTAGCAACAATAGTTTGTTTTACTCGTAGTTGAGGCACAATGGCTTATGGGTAATCTTCTTGTCAACTTCCAGTGATGTCCGGTTGTTCACTTCTTCCCTGCTCAGTTCTCGGGTCCCTTTGAACTGAAGACCGTTCGCTCCCTTCGGTTTGGAATCTCACTAAATATGGCAGAATACCCTGTGCAGTCCACTTCGTAGTACACTATCGGGCGATCGGAACGCACCCTGTATGTTTCAGCTCCTTCCACAGATGTTCAATAGGATTTAGACCAGGGATCATAGAAGGCCACTTCAGAATAGTCCAATGTTTTGTTCTTAGCCATTCTTGGGTGTTTTTTGGCTGTGTGTTTTGGGTCATCCTGTCAGAGGACCCGTGACCTGTGACCACATTTTGCTCCAGAATGTCTTAAGAGTCTTGAGATTTCATTGTACCCTGCACAGATTCAAAGACACCCTGTGCAAGAAGCAGCAAAGCAGCCCTAGAATATAACTGAGCCTCCTCCATGTTTCACAATAGGTACAGTGCTCTTTTCTTTGTATGCTTCATTTTTCCTTCTGTAAACATAGAGCTGATGTGACTGGACCAAGAGCTCCATTTTTGTCTTATCTATCCAAAGGACAACCTCTCAGAAACTTTGGGGCTTGTCAGCATACATTCTGGCTGGCATTTTAATGTTTTTCTGTCAGTAGTGGAGTCCTCCTGGTCTTCTTCCATGGAGTCCATTATTGTTCAAAATGCAACCCATGGTGCGATTAGAAAGTGACGTACCTTGACCTTGGAGTTCAGCTTCAATGATTTTGGATGGTTTCTTAGGTTCTTTTTCTACAATATTCACTATTCTTCTGATCAACCTGGGGTTGCATTTCCTCTTGCGTCTATGTCCTAGGAGGTTGGTTACAGTCCCATGAACTTTATACTTTTTAATAATATTGACAACTGTGGTCACAGGAGCATGAAGCTGCTTGGGGATGGTCCTATAGCCTTTACCTTAAACATGCATGTCTATAACTTTCTAATCTCCTGAGACATCACTCTCCTTAGCTTTCTGTGGTCCATGTTCAGTGAAGTACACACTGTGATACCAAACAGCACAGTGACTGCTTTTCATCCTTTAAATAGGCAGACTGACTGATTACAATTTTGAAGACACCTGTGATGCTAATTACAGGACACACCTTAGTTTAACATGTCCCTATAGTCAAATCTTTTCTAGGGGCATCGTCATTTTTGTCCAGGCCAGTTTCATTAGTTTGTTTTTTAAAATGATTCTGCTGGACTAAAATTCAAAAACGGTGTCTGATTTCTACGAGTTAATTTTCTGAAAAATTTTATTTATTATTACTTTTGTCAGTCTCAAGTTATTCCAGTGACCCTTGTGGGATTTTCTTTCTTTAACAGGAGGTTACCAACAAATTTGTCCACGTCTCTATTTGATTGTTGCAGAAGCATTTGCATCATTCTTACGGAGTATGTAAATTCAGTTTAATATGACCATATAGCTCATTTCTGCCATACAGATGTGACAACATGGATGCAGACCCATTTTACGGTCATGTGTATGAGGAGATCAAGACAATTCCACAAGAGAGAAGTTGATTTTGTAAAACAGCAGGACTGTTCACATCTTGTGACATTTGGTTCTGAGCTCAAACAGAAGCTGTGGAAGCAATCGACTCCTGAACCAGTTGATCTCGATCCAGAGAACTGGATCATGCAACTGCTTAAGGGATGTGTGTAATCAGTTCTACTCGTATGATCTTCCACACAAAAATAAGAGAATGAATGAGTCAAGACACACACAAGACTTCACAAAGTGGCAGCAAATCCTCTATACTCATGATGATCATGATGGGCCTAGGACTCCTCAGAGTTGAAAAGACATGTATTCATATGTTGTGACCTTTGACCTTCACCATGAGGACAACCTCAATGCAGGCCAACCTGAGGAACACTGTGTTTGAGTTTGGAGAACAGGTGGACTGGTAAAGTAGCTATTGTACTAAACTAAGCACAAACAGACAGACCATACACGGCATTAACTCATTTTAGACTTCATTTGAAAGAGCTAACAAGTATAATTCTTACTACAACTCCCACATTTCCAAGTGAGACTGCAGAGCATTGAGACAAATTGTTGATGGACAGACAGATGACAGACACAGTGACATATATTAAAAGGGGGCCTATTGTGATTTTCTGCTGATATACATGACACCATTGAAAGGGGATTACTTAATATTGGCCCCACCCATCTGCATCTCAAACTTTTTGTTTTTAGGGTCAGCCATTTGTGAGTAAGGTTGCTTAACCCCTTAAAATCTAAATATATTTACAGTTCTATACAAAAATAAATGTTGTGTTTGTGCTGTCAAGCAGACACCAAATAAAGGGAGATTGTTAATGTGAATATAGCACATACAATAGATATAAATTTAGCTATGATGTAAAATAGCGACATTAGGCATAATTGGGCATAACAGTAATCAAACAAATTTTCCAGTCTTAGGTATGTAGATTAATTTATTAAACCTGCTATTGCAGAAACAGGGCTTTGAAATTCAATAATAACATGTTTTTTTTTCCACAATATCTTTATTGAACCTTTTTTTTTTTTTAACAAACATGATACAAACAATCAAACACTAACACTAAAGTACTACAAAAAAAAAAAAAAATGCACTAAAAACACCAACAACCACCAACAAAATCAAGTCTTCAACAATGCTCCTCTGTTTAGTCTAGACAATCCAATACATAAGTATACATATTATGTTCACCAGTTTGGAATTTACAAGGTCCACACACATCATTCACCTTCTTCTTCAAGAGTTATGTTTAAATTTTTTACATAATCAATAAAAGGTCTCCATATATTCTCAAACACAATTTCCTTTGATTTTAGTATATATGTTATTCTTTCTAATGGAAGGTTTGTTAACATCTGTCTTAACCACTGAGTCACATCTGGTCTATGAGTCTTTTTCCATAATAGTGCAATACATTTTTTGGCATTAAGCAAACTGAGGTCTATGAATGTTCTTTCACTTTTATTAAAATTATGCTTTTCTGGGTACAGACCCAACAAAAACAGTTTAGGATTCAATATGATTTGTTTTGAGATTATTTTTTCAATTGTTACCCTCACCTCTTCCCAAAACATTCTTATTAATCTACATTCCCATAAACAATGAAATAGGGTTCCTTTACTTTCCATGCATTTTGTGCATGTATCTGGTATATTTTTGTTATATCTATTTAACTCCTCCGGTGTAACATACATCCGCATTAACCATTTGAAATGTATCAATTTAAGGCGTGCATTTATTGATTTGGTTTGAGCTTCTGTACAAGCCAATTCCCATTGTTCCTCTGAAATTTCAGTTTGCAGATCTTCTTTCCAGTAGTTTAATCTTTTCAGTGAATTTTCACTTGAAGATAGTGTCAATGAGTTATAAAACTCTGAAATAATACCCTTTCTTTTACTATCTTTCATCATCATTTTTTCCAAGGATGAATAAATAGGTCGAGTGAGAGCTTTATTTTGATTTGATCGAATAAAGTTTCTAAGTTGAAGATATTTAAAAAAATGTGTTCTATTGAGATTAAATTTGATCCTCAGCTCTTCAAAAGACATTATGTTGTCTGCACCTGGCAAATATAAATCCTGAATCTTTTGTATCCCTTTTAAATTCCATACTTTAAATACAGCGTCCGCTCTCCCTGGTTTAAAATATTGATTACCCCATATTGGACTAAATTGTGACAATAACTGTGGTTCTTTTAAATAGTTTTTAGCTTCACACCATATTTTGATCATATGCTTTACAAATGGATTTTTAACTTGTTTTTGTAATTTTTTTGCCAAATCTGAGTATATGAATATGGGAAGAGGTAAAGGTAAATTGTATGATTCCATTTCAGTCCAGTGAGGGAGATCATTTGATGAAAAATAATATGTCATAGACCTCAGTTGTGCCGACCAATAATACAACATAAAATTTGGACATTTCAGACCTCCACGATCAAATGGTAAATATAATAAAGACAAACGTAATCTAGCCCTCCTGTTGTTCCATATAAATTCCACTAACTTTTTTTTTATTCTTGAGAATAGATCTAAAGGTGGTGATAAGGGAATGTATTGAAATAAATAAAGTATTTTAGGTAAAATATTACTTTTAAGTATATTGATTCTCCCGATCATCGACATTGGTAGTGACATCCATCTCTGAGTTAACTCACTGATATCTGACATTAAGGCTTCATAGTTGACACTGGCGACTGATTCTAGCTTAGGCATAATTTGGATTCCTAAATATTTAAACTGATTTACAACATTGAATTGATTTACCTCAGGGGCTGGGTAATTTCTCTGGGTCTCATTTAGCATTAATATTGAAGATTTAGTTTTATTTATTTTATATCCTGATATTTCCCCAAAATTCTTTATTAAATTCAACAAGGTTGGAATTGATTTTTTTAGATTCGACATAAACAAAATTATATCATCGGCGTACAGGGAGATTTTATGTTCTGTTGGTCCAACTTTAATTCCATATATTTGTGAATGTAAACGTATCGCTATCGCTAAAGGTTCAATTGCCATAGTAAACAGTAAAGGTGAAAGTGGACAGCCTTGTCGACATCCTCTATTGATTTTTATTGGTTTTGAAATATTGTTATTTGTTAGGATTTCTGCTGTAGCATTATTGTATATTATTTGAACCCATTTTATGAAATTATTTCCAAGTCCAAACCTTTGTAGGACTTCAAAAAGAAAGGGCCATTCAACTCTATCAAAGGCCTTTTCGGCGTCCAATGATAGGAGAGCTGTATCCGGTGCTTCTTTATTAAAATAAATAATATTAAATAGTCTTCTTACATTATGGAAGCCTTGTCTACCCTTTATAAAGCCATTCTGATCTCGATTAATAATATTTGGTAAAATTTCTTGTATTCGTCTTGCTAAAATTTTACAGATTATCTTAAGGTCGGCGTTTAATAGGCTTATTGGTCTCATATTTTCACATTTATTAGAGGGCTTACCTGGTTTTGGCAGCAGTATAATTAAGGCATTATTTATGTATGATGGTAAATTATTATTTTGAAATGCTTCTAAAACCATTTCCAAAAAAGGTTTTATTAATTTATTCTTAAATTTTTTATAAAGGTCAACTGGAAGACCATCTGGTCCTGCACTTTTTCCTGATTTCATATTATCAATGGCTAGCCCAACTTCTTCTTGACTAATTTTAGACTCCAATATCTCCCTGTTTTCATTTGGAATACACGGTATAGATAGTTCGTTCAAAAACCCATTTAGTTTTGTTAAATCAGGTTCATTTTTGGTATCATATAATTTTTCATAGTAATCTCTAAAGGCTCTATTAATTTCTAAAGGATCTATAACTACCTGTCCATTACTTATAATACTGGTAATTGGTGTTTTAATTTCCAATTGTTTAATCTGCCATGCTAATAATTTTCCTGATTTTTCACCTTGTTCATAAAAAGATTGTTTCAATCTTAGAAGACTCGAGGCAGCTCTATTCGCTGATTTTTTGTCGTATTCAGCTCTCAAAATCAGTAATTCATTCTCCAACCTTGGGTCACTTCCTGCATACACTTTTTCCTGAAGATTTTTTATTTTATGTTCCAATTTAGCTCTCTCCTCTCGAGTCTTCTTAGATTTTGATCCTGTATAACTAATAATATGTCCCCTAATAAAAGCTTTGAAAGCCTCCCACTTTACACATGCTGATGTTTGTGTAGTATTGATGTCAAAGAACTCGTCTATCTGTTTTTCTATATACTTGACAAATTCCTCATCCTGAAGCCATTTATGCTGAAATTGCCATCTACCTGATTCCTTTGTCAATTTTTTATCTACATATATTAGACAACAGGGTGCATGATCAGAGATCACGATGTTATCATAAAAGCAGTTTTGAATCTTGGACCTTAATTCTGTGGAAATCAAAAAATAATCAATACGTGAGAATGTCTTGTAGGTACTGGAATAACAAGAATAGGCTTTAACTTGTGGTTTCATTTCTCTCCATATATCTAACAATCTCAATTCTTTCATAAAATGATTAATAGTCATCCTACATCCAATGTGCGTACAATCCAGTCCTGTTGATCTATCCACACCTGGATTCAATGTACAATTAAAATCCCCTGCTATTATATGTTGCCCTGTAAGTGATGATAAGATGAGAAATAAATTAGCAAAGAACTTCTGATCATCTATATTGGGACCATATAAGTTCACAAGATTTATATTTTCTAATAGCAAAGAACCTTGAATGATTACATATCTTCCAAATTTGTCTCCAATTACATTTTTCACTTGAAAAGGAACTGATTTATGTATGAGAGTCATAACTCCCCTGGCTCGGGATGAAAATGAAGAGGTGAATACACTTCCCTGCCATCTACTCCTAATTCTTTTAACATCCTCCTCTATCAGATGAGTTTCTTGTAAAAACACAATTCTTGAACCCATGTCCTTTATTTTATTCATAACTTGTTTAAGTTTTTTTAAATTTTGTAGACCTCTGCAATTCCATGAAGTTAAATTAAGATTAACACTTTGGTCCATGATCAATAGAGAGTTTAGGATTACCTTGCAGTGTAAACATGCTCATACAGAGAAGCAAAAACATGAGTGGTTGAACATTCATCCTACAAACTACACACAAACAAATTTCCCCTTCCCACACTTGTGGCAAACCCCCCAAAATCAAAAGAAAAATTCTGTCTCCCGATATAGCCATCGACCGTTCCACACCCACGGGGAACAGCCTAAGCCACTCCTTCTTCATCCTCCCAATCACCCTAACTCTACTACTTTTAATGACGTAACATTAACTCTCCTCTGTAGTTTTCCAACTTAACTCCAAAATTTTTAACAACTTTGTACATCATAGTTTTTTTTTTTTGTTTGTTTTGTTTTTGTTTTGTTTTTTTAATATATAATACAATCTATATTTTGTAAACTTACTATTTACTTCAAGTCAGTCAGATGCCTGTGCAAATGCTTAATTATTCTACCTTATATTTTGTTCATGCTTAGCTCCCACCAGTCTCTTCTTCTTCTTTGATCTTCTTGATGAACTCCTGCGCCTCCTCTGGGGTCTTGAAGATGTGGGTTCTGCCCTCATACGTGGTCAACAGTCTCGCAGGATAGATTACACCATGACGAATCCCAAGGTTGCGCAGCTCCTTACGTATGGGATCAAACTGCTTCCTCAATTGTTGGATTCCTGTGGCCAAATCTGGGTAGAACCGCACCTGCTGGTCCTGGTGTTTAATCTCTCCTTTTTTAGCTCGTGCAGCGTTGAAGATCTTCATCCTGTCTCTGTTGCTAAGAAACTTCATAATTAAGGTCCTCGGCGGTCCCTTATCTCTCCGTGGGCCAATACGATGTGCTTTTTCCAGAATCACTGCTGATTGCAACTCCTCGCTGCCCAGCACCTCCGGAATCCACTTTTCCAGAAAGGAACATACGTCCCGACCTTCTGATTCCTCTGGAAGACCCACCAGCCTCAAATTATTCTGTCTCGACCGAGATTCCAAATCCAAAATATTATCTTCCAGAGATTTATTTTTTTTTTCCAAAGTGCGCACCTTTAATTGAAGACGGGTGACGTCATCTTCAGCACTAGCGAGACGGAGCTCCATCTGCGCCGTTCGTTCTACACAGTCACCCAATTCCTTTCTTATTCCTTCCAACGCTGTCATAATCCCATCAAATCTAGAGGAAAAGTCCGCTCTCATTGAACTCATGGCAGCCATCAGCGCATCTGCGCCATTCCCCGCAGAAATCGCACCGCCGCCAGCCTCCTCCGCCATATATGGAGCCTTGTTTGCTGCGTCACAGACCTGAAAGTCCGTTAATTTGGACTGTTTCGGCGGCTCGCTTTTTCCTTTTCCTGGTTTTCCAGCCTTAGGCTTCGCCGACATATCCTCGCTCAAATGCTGGGATACGTTCTGTCCCAAATGAGAGAGTTATTTGCCGATTTTTTTCTCCAGGAGCAGAGCAGAGCGAGACACGTCCGTCCTACGTGGCAGCCATAACCGGAAGTGAATAATAACATGTTTATTGTCATGGGTATGTGTGGAATATGCATCAGCCCTCATTAGTCGTAAACATACAACACCTTGGCTTCATTCAGACTGGAAGTGGTCTGAGGTAAATTTGTGACAATCGTCGTTAAGGGATTAAAATTATAGTGGCCTTAAAGGCACAGAAGCTAAGGTAGTTTATTTCAAACAGTGGATGAACTGAGGTGCTCCATCATGACCCAGTAGAAAAGATTACTTTAGGGCGCACTCTCACTATCGCCAGTTGCTCCTACCATGCTAAAGCGTATTGCTCCTCCCTCCTCTCTCACTGGCCTACACTCACACAGGGCCTCATTCATGAAATATTAGTAAATCTGTGAGTAGATTTGCGAGTAAATCACCTCAGCGCTAAAAACTTGCTCCAGATCCATGAACGCTGCATAAAACCCTGATTTGCTCATAGATCCACATGTAAGTTCATGAATTAATTCATAAACTGGCTGCATGCTCCTTATAGCTGTAATTAGCATAAATCTCTGCCCATGAATCATCATATAAGGAGGTAAAGAGCTGCTTCCTGTTGATCTGACAGTGCAGTGCAATTAAAGATTAGAAAGAAAAACTCCTCAGAGGCTGAAATTGAAGTAATCTTGAGCTAAGCAGAGGTGAGAATTAAAAAAAAAGAGAAATGTTAATGAGAAATCTTTTAAAAAGTTTAGGCCTGTGAAACATTTGCATTTAATTCTTATATTTGTTTAGATACTCTTGAGCGTTTGTGGTCATTAACGGTTGATAAAAGATTTGAAAATCATTATTTGGCAAAATAATCAATGCATTCTTTTAATTTGGATGTTTAATACACAGCATACAGAGTGACTCAGTCCATACTCTTAACTGGTAAGACTTGCCTTTTAACTGAAGTCTATCATTATCAAAAACAAATGACATTTTAAATCAAACTTGACAGTGATATTTAAGATGAAATTCAGCTTTTCGTTTTCATATTTTTTACTTAATGCATAGTCTAAACAATGGATCGAATATTAAGTTAATTTAATTGCCTCATTCAAATTTTTTAAGAAATCTAATCTGAAGCTTAAATATATGAATTGCTGATTAATTAAGCTAAATCTATTATGGGTTATTTTAGTTATGTTTAAAAAACACACTTTAAAGGCATTTGCATATTGTGAACATGACACAGAACAGTTTAAGATTGATTAACGTTGAAATATGTGGTAATGACAATGCACCATTTAGGTGCATTTAGATTTTCACACGCTCTACAAATGGGCCAAGGCAGGAGTAGATTTTGTTCATAGTTATGAAAAGTTCAAAGCTATGAATATTTTTGATAAATGCCAAAACATACATAAATTTTGCTCTACTAATAGTTTATGAACAAATTTTGTCTGCTCACATTTCATGAATGAGGCTCGTCTCCATGTCAATGTCCCTCCTGCTTTTTCTACCACAGTGGCATGGTCGTGAATTTTCCCAAATACCTCTGCATTCTTGAGGATATTATCCAACGGGATTTGTATGTTTGTATCTGCACAAGAAGTAAAGGCTCTGCTTCTACATTTGACCAACACAACTGTTTTCCACTATTGTAGTGAATGATTGTAGCGAGGAATGAGCTGCATTGATGATAGGCCATATTATGCTCCTTAGGGATGAAACGAAAGGGTGCAAGCATGGGCACTTGTTCATGACTAACTCCCCCTCTCCCAGTCATGCCTGAGGAAGTGCTCCATGTTTGAGTACAATACAGCACAATCACACAAGTCAAACAAGCTGGATTTCTAGGGTCACAAAGGTTTTGAGTACAGTACAGATGGGACAGTGTGAATGCTTCCTTAAACAGTGAATCGTGCAAAGCTGTTCTCACAGAGGCCCAGAAATAAAGTATGCTGTCCACAAATTAAGAGAAATGGTGTTAAAGGGAACATTTCGCACCTAAATGGAACTTTTCTTGATGCTTCAACCTTGCAAACCTGGACTTGAAGTACTCATCACAGAAGGAGCACTTAAAAGGGCGGTCTTGAGTGTGCAGGATCATGTGCTCTTGCAGGTGAGGCCTGCGTGTAAAGGTCTTGAAGCAAATCTGGTGAACAGATAGTTGAGATATACAGTTGCAATCAAAATTATTCAGCCTGCATTGCATTTTAGGTTTACTGGAAAATGCAAAAAAATTTCAGGTGTTTGCAATAACCAAATTACACAAGAACAGTTTAAACAGTTAAATAAAATGAATATTACAAGATTTTACCCAAATTCAACACTAAATGACTAATGCAGTCTCAAAATTATTCAACCCCTTGAACAGATTTCCTCATAAGAGCACACATGCAGTATCAGAGCCAGCGACATCACCAGACTTGCAAGATTATCAAGAAGGCTGGCTCTGTGATTGGTCTCAGGCTGGAAACTTTTGAGAATGTGGTGGAGAGGAGGACACTGAACAAACTGTTATCCATCATAGACAATCCTGATCACCCCCTCCACCACACACTGGAGCACTTTCTCCAGCATACTGCTACAGCTTTGCTGCCAAACAGCCAGGTACAGGAAATCTTTTCTGCCACATACCATTTCACTGTACAATAACTCACTCTGATGTTGAATTTTGGTTAAAACAATGCTGCCATACTGCACCTTACAGTCTAATTGGTACCTCTCATTTCACCCTGCGCCTTATAATCCTTTGTACAGTTAGTACTAACCACAGACTCATAAGGATCATCTATTTTACCTAGTAGTAGCCTATGTAGTATATAAGTTATCTAAGCATTTTTACTTCCCTGGGTAACTCGTATTTCTGTTGGTTTGAGTCATCTACTGTGTCATGCTGCTGTTACACTGTAATTTCCCAGTTTGGATCAATAAAGCACATCCATCCATCCATCATTTGCAAATCAGGTGTGGTCTGAAGCACACCTGATGCAACCAATCAAGGGCTTCATTATTTGCAGCCGATGTGCTTGAGACAGAACACCTCTGTTGATGGTGATGTTTGATTCAAGTAGATAAAATTGACAAAAAAATTCAGAGATAATTTCCTTGCACAAACAAGGAAAAGGATACACAAAGACAACAAAGGCACTGATTGTTCCTAGAGATACAGTTGGAAGCATAGTTCACAAGTTTTAAGTTAAAGGAATGGTGGCTACACTACCTGGACGTGGCAGAAAGAGGAAGCTATCAACAGTTGCCACCAGAGTCCTGAGGAGGCAGATGGTCAAAAACCCTCAACTGACTGCAAAAGACCTGCATCAAAACTTGGTGGCAGCAGGCACTGAGGTTTCAGTTTTCATAGTAAGGCACATACTAAATGCTGAAGGGATCCATGCCCAAACTCCAAAATGTACACCACTACTGACAAAAAGCACAAGAAAAGTCAGCTCCAATTTGCTCAAAACTATATAAATAAGCCAAAGAGGTTTGGGGATTCTGTTCTGCGAAGCAATGAAACAAAACCAGAATTTTTCGGGACTATGGATCAGTGGCATGTCCGGAGGAGGAACAATAAAGCATACACTGAAAAGAACACCAAAACTTGCCTACAGTGAAGCATGGCAGTGGCTCAGTGATGCTCTGGAGCTGCCTCTCTTCCTCTGACACTGGAAACCTGCAGTGTGTGCAGGGTAAGATGGATGCAATCAAGTATCAGGAAATCCTGGGAGAAAATGTGTTGCCGTCTGTGAGGAAGCTGAAGCTTGGGTGTCATTGGACCTTCCAACAGGACAATGATCCCGGGCATACCTTAAGGTCCACCAAAGTTTGGTTTCAGAAAAAGTACTGGAAGATACTAGACTGGCCATCACAACTGCCTGACTTGAACCCCACTGAAAATCTCTAGTGGGATTTGAGCAAAATGGTGGTGGCACGTTCACATGCAGCGGCTAGATGGTCTGGACTACTGCACTTGCTTGTGTTTTTTCTGGCTTTTTCTGTGCTCCTTCTGTGATGGACTAATTACCTACAGTTGCCAAGAACTTACAGGCATTGGTCACCAACTTACCTCTGACACCTCCAGCGCTCATTCCAGTAATCACCACCATGTCCCTGAGGAGACTGCCAGACCTTCAGGCACTCCATGGTTTGTTATGCCCCGCAAATGGCGTAGACGACAGGAGAGAAACAGAAACGAGGCTGCAGGGCTGGCCTCCGTGCCCAGCTGCGCAAACTACGCACCAAACCACCGTTACCTTCAATTTTTCTCACCAACGCCAGATCCCTCACCAACAAAATGGATGAGCTGTGATTGGAGATCACCTACAATCGCTATGTCCGGGACTGCATATTCTGATTGTGGCCGAATGATGGCTCAACCCACGTATTCCTGTCGCTGCTGTGGAAACCACACACCGCTTCCACCGCAACACTGATTCTAGTAAGGGAAGGAGTGGAGGGCTCTGTGTTTATGCACGTCAGACTTGGTGTAATAACAGCAAAATAATTCATAGCCACTGTTCACCGGACTTCGAGCCCAAGACCTTTCGGTGTTGGCCTTTTTATCTTCCCTACGAGCTAACGGCAGTAATTTTAACAGCGGTTTACATTACTCCAGATGCTAACATTAGCTTAGCACTCAATCACCTCCAGCACATTGTCAGCAGGCAGCAAAGAGATCACCCTGATGCAATCCACATTATTGCAGGGGATTTTAACAAAGCATGCTTAAAGACTGTATTCCCCAAATTCCACCAACATGTTAAGTGTCCCACAAGAGGGGAAAGAACAATGGCTCATGTTTACAGCAACATTAAGCACGCCTACGGAGCCACCCCCTCCCCCATCTTGGACAATCAGACCATATCTCTCTGCTTCTAATACCTGCCTACACCCCCCTTAGGAAGATTTCCCCCCCCAACCTAAGAAACAATTAAAACCTGGCCTGAAAATGCTCTCCTCCAGCTACAAGACTGCTTTGTCTGCACTGATAGGAGCATCTTTGAACAGCAGGACCTGGACTCCTACACCGAGTCTGTCCTTTTCTACATCAAATGCTGTGTAGAAAATGTGACAGTCACTAAACACATCCGGGTCTTTCCAAAACGCAAACCCTGAATGACCAGTGAAGTCCAGGCTCTGATCAAAGCCCGCAACTCAGCCTTCAGACAGAGGGACAGCTCTCTGTACAGCACTGCTACAGCTAACCCGAGGAGAGGCATAAAACTCACTAAGAACGCCTATAGGAGGAAGGTGGAGCGCTTCCTCACAGACAACAACCCCTGACAGATGTGGAGAGGCATCCAGGCCCTCACCAACCACAGGGGCCAGGGCCCCCAACATCAGACAGCAGCCCCACTCTGGCAGAGGAGCTTAACAGCTTCTTTGCCCGATTTGAGCACACCTCCCCCACAAACCTTTGGATGACAGTTCAGATCAGTCAGGTCCCACACCTCCAGACTGAAAAACAGTTTCTTTCCCTGGGCCATCCGAACTGCAAACAGTCAGAGAGCCCCCCCCTCCCTCCATGCCCACATGCACAGAATTGAGGACCTTTTAATTATTACAATAACTGACCTGTCTTTGCACTCCACACTTTCATGTATACTGACCCATCCATGAAATCAGTACTGTGCATACTGTATGTTCCATAATCCTTGGGCCATTTTACTCAACTGTGTGTTCAACTGTGTATTTGCACTCTGCACTCTTATGCACATAGTTTCACCTGCGTAGCCACTACCTCACCTGTGTATATTTCCACAATCCTGGGCCATTTTTATTTTTATTTCAGTCGTGTTTAATCTTGTGTTCTGAAACCGTGTTTTATCTAATCCTCTCTTACTTTATTGTGCAGTAACCTGGTGGAGCACCCACAATTTGCTGTACTTCTATACAATGACAATAAAGCCTATTCTGTTCTAAAAAGGAAGTTGCAGCATGCAAACCCAAGAGTATTAGTGAACTGGAGGTCTTTGCTCATGGGGAATGGGCTAAGATTCCTCAGGAATGCTGCCAGAAACTGGTGTCTGGCTATGCATCACGTTTGCAGCAGGTCATAACAGCAAAAGGGTGCTCTACTAAGTGCTAAAGATGCTTGACATGAAGGGGTTGAATAATTTTGAAACTGCAGTAGTCATTAAAAGTGGCATTTTGTGTTGAATTTGGAGAAACCACTTGTAATATTATTCTGTTGAGCTATTTACATTGCTCTTGTTTGATTTGTTTATTGCAAACAACTGCTAGTTTGTACATTTTGCCAGTAAACCTAATGTTCAGTGGGGGTTGAATAATTTTGAATGCAACTCTTAATAATTTAACATTCATGAATTACTGAAAATATGAACATGTGAGAAAGTTTTGGATGTTTTAATATAAACAAAAAGATGTGCAAGCAAAATGATCCTAAAACTAGTCCTTACATTACATTTCCAGCCTTCATTCTTCTTTTTCCTCTTGCTGAGAAACTCTTGGATGTGATCAGGGTGAAACCTGGCAGGGCAGTGAGTATTAATGATTACACAGAGCAAGAATCAGAATTACATAAATTATTCTTTCCATAAACAACCCCAGAGACTCAATACAGCCAAAATTAATAAATATATATTTCACTCAGTGTTAAAACTTTTATATTAATTTAAAATACAAAGAAAGTACAGTAAAATGACAGTGGGTTACAGCACCAATATGTTAATAGCTTTTATTCTAGCACCACCATGAGGTTGATCCTGCTAGTTTGTTCTGTAATATTCAACAGCCATGTGTAGTTCCAACTAAGCACAGTAAGTGAAGCTGAAGCTGTCAATATTTTTCAATTGGGAAAGACATTTTGACATTACATAGAAAACACAAGTGTTACATGTGACTTTTCCAAAGAATAGACAGAATGTTCAGGTGTGTGCAAAATCCAAATCCAGTGGAGTTGGGATGTTGTATAAAATGTAAATAAAAACAGAATACCATGATTTGCAAATCCTTCTCAACCTCCGTTCAATTAAATACAATACAAACACAAGATATTTCATGTTCAAACTGATAAACCTGTTTTTTTGTAAATATTCACTCATTTTGAATTTGATTCCAGCAACATATTCCAAAAAAGCTGGGACGGAGGCGTTTACCACTGTGTTACATCACCTTTCCTTTTAACAACACTTAATAAGCATTTAGGAACAGAGGACACTAACTGTTGAGGTGGAATTCTTTCCCATTCTTGCTTGATGCATGACTTCAGTTGCTCAACAGTCCGGGGTCTCACTTGTTGTATTTTGCTCTTTATGATGTGCCACACATTTTCAATGGGAGACAAGTTTGGATTGCAGGCAGGCCAATCTAATACCGGCACTCTTTTACTATGAAGCCACGCTGTTGTAGCATGTGCAGAATGTGGCTTGGCATTGTTTTGCTGAAATAAGCAGGGATGTTCCTGAAAGAGAGGGCTTGGATGGCAGCAGGGCTTGACACTAACACCTACCAATGGCGGGTGGATTTCAGCTGTGGCTAGTAAGACAGCCACTCCCGCTAGCCACTTTGGCAGGTTGTAGTTTTCTCAAATGACATGTAAAACAATAAACCTACCACAATATGAGACTATGAAACTACAACTCCCATAAACACTAGCTGCATACAGTGCATGCTCACTAGTCTAGAGAAGCTGACGGCAGACGGTCTACTCCTCAGGTCAGTCTCCCGTCCTTCTCCTGTTCACTGTTCAACCATACCATCACAGATGTCGGCTTTTGAACTTTGCGCTGATAAAAATCTTGATGGTCCTTTTCCTCTTTTGCCCAGAGGACACGACATCCATGACTTCCAAAAACAATGTGAAATGTGGTCTCATCAGATCGCAGCACACTTTCCTACTTTGTGTAAGTCCATCTCAGATGAGCTCAGGCCTAGAACGACTGGCGGTGTTTCTGGGTCTTGTTGATATGTGGCTTTCACTTTGCATGTTAGACCACCTGAAAGAGGTGGTCTTGATTCAAATCAACTGGCGAACTCTGGTGCGGTCCTCCAGGTGAGAAAGGAACCGTGTGGGGTTTTCTCTGCATTTTGTAGCGCTATGAGATGACTTCTGTTGTGATGTGGCGCTTTATAAATGAATAAATAAATAAAGATGAATTGAATTGAACCACACTAAACAGGACCAGCGGCAAATGGTAAAATATTTTATGCCATTGTACATGTGCCAGAGCATGTCACAGTTCTGGATGATTAATGAATGCCATCTCCTGTACGGTCTTGATATGTGCCTTTGCCGATTCCAATGCATTAACATGTTATTTTCCATCCATAGCTGTGCTTCATTTTCAAACTGTACAATTTGCTAAAAATGGTATATGCACGTAATATAATAAACAACAAACAGGGTGATACCCCCACCCACAGATTACGCTCTATTGTATTATTTTCTCCCCAGAAATGCATACATGCACAGTAGTCATCCTACTTCCTGTATTTACCTTTCCTGTTCTCGCGGCAAAAAAATCTGACCAATAAGAACAGAGAACGTTCTGATGTAAGTCTCGTGGGATTTAACGAGACACAATCTGGTCCACTTGAATTTTTGCCTATGTGAAAGGCAACCGAACGAAGAAAATGATACAAAGTAACAAACTTATCAACTGACTCAGACCAAAGTAAATTAATTTAGGTATGAAAGTACCCTTATACCCAATCATGACACTCACCTGTTTCCAATTAACTTGTTCACCTGTGGAATGTTCCAAAAAGGTGCTTTTTGAGCATTCTTCAACTTTCCTACTCCTTTCTTGTCCCTGTCCTAGCTCTTTTAGAACATGTTGCAGGTAACAAATTCAAAATGAGTGAATATTTGCAAAAAAAACAAAAACAAAACAAAACAAAAAAACCCAATAAAGTTTATCAGTTTGAACATTAAATAACATGTTTTTGTAGTGCATTTAATTAAATATAGTTGGAAAGGATTTGTAAATCATTGTATTCTGTTTTTTATTTACATTTTATACAATGTTTCAACTTCATTGGAATTGGGATTTGTACAACAAGAAAAATACTACAGTCAAGCATGTACAGTGGTGTGGAAAAGTGTTGCCCCCTTCCTGATTTCTCACATTTTTGTATGTTTGTCACACTTGAATGTTTCAGATCATCAAACAAATTTAAATATTAGACAAAGATAACCCAAGTAAACACAAAATGCAATTTTTAAATGAAGGTGTTTATTATTAAGTGTAAAAAAAATCCAAACCTACATGGCCCTGTGTGAAAAAGAGATTGCCCCCCACCCCCCCACCTGTTAAAACATAAATTAACTGTGGTTTATCACCTCTTTGGAAAACTGAGTTCAATTTCTCTAGCCACACCTGTTCTCAATCAAGAAATCACTTAAATGGGACATGCCTGACAAAGTGAAGTAGACCAAAAGATCCTCAAATGTTAGACATCATGCTGGGATCCAAAGAAATTCAGGAACAAATGAGAAACAAAGTAATTGAGATCTATCAGTCTGGAAAAGGTTATGAAGCTATTTCTAAAGCTTTGAGACTCCAGCGAACCACAGTGAGAGCCATTATCCATAAATGGCAAAAAACATGGAACAGTGGTGAACCTTCCCAGGAGTGGCCGGGTGACCAAAATTACCCCAAGAGAGCAGCGACGACTCATCCAAGTGGTCACGAAAGACCCTACAACAACATCCAAAGAACTGCAGGCCTCACTTGTTAAGGTCCGTTTTCATGACTCCACCATAAGAAAGACACTGGGCAAAAATGGCCTGCATGGCAGAGTTCCAAGATGAAAACCACTGCTGAGTAAAAAAAACCATAAAGGCTCATCTCAGTTTTGCCAGAAAACATCTTGATGATCCCCAAGACTTTTGGGAAAATACTCTGTGGACTGACGAGACAAAAGTTGAACTTTTAGGAAGGTGTGTGTCCCATTACATCTGACATAAAAGTAATACAGCATTTCAGAAAAGGAACATCATACCAACAGTAAAATATGGTGGTGGTAGTGTGATAGTCTGGGGCTGTTTTGCTGCTTCAGAACCTGGAAGACTTGCTGTGGTAAACGGAACCATGAATTCTGCTGTCTACCAAAAAATCCAGAAAGAGAATGTCCGGCCATCTGTTTGTGACCTCAAGCTGAAGCGCACTTGGGTTCTGCAGCAGGACAATGATCCAAAACACACCAGTAAGTTCACCTCTGAATGTCTTAAGAAAAACAAAATGAAGACTTTGGAGTGGCCAAGTCAAAGTCCTGATCTGAATCCAATTGAGACACTGTGACATGACCTTAAAAAGGTTGTTCATGCTCGTAAACCGGAGTGGTGGCTCAGTTGGTAGAGCATCCGCCCCACACCTGGGAGGCAGGGGTTCAAATCCCAGCCGGGTCATGCCGAAGACCATATAAAAGTGGAACTTCCTGCCGTCCAGCTTGGTGCTCAGCAATAATGGAATGGAGGAGGGAAATCTGTGGTGGCGCCTTGCATGGCAGTGGCCCTTCTGATTCTAGACATGGGGTGTGTGTGATTGACACTGTAGATAGGATAAAGCACAGTTTCGTTCTACTGTACATGATTGGTTGTATGGTTGAATGGCAATAAAGGGTGATTTAATTTAAACCCTCCAATGTGGCTGAATTACAACAATTCTGCAAAGATGAGTGGGCCAGAATTCCTCCACAGCGCTGTAAAAGACTCACTGCCAGTTATCGCAAACGCTTCATTGCAGTTGTTGCTGTTAAGGGTGGCCCAACCAGTTATTACAGTAGGTTTAGGGGGCAATCGCTTTTTCCACACAGGGCCATGTAGGTTTGGACTTTTTTTTACCCTTAATAATAAACACCTTCATTTAAAAACTGCATTTTGTGTTTACTTATGTTATCTAATATTTAAATTTGTTTGATGATCTGAAACATTTAAGTGTGACAAACATACAAAAAAATGAGAAATCAGAAAGGGGGCAAACACTTTTTCACACCACTGTATGTCATTGGGCGGTGAAGAGCGGCAAATGCTGATGAACACTGCAATTTTGGGGGTTTTGTCAGGGTTCATAAAGGTTGCACAGCAGTTCATAAACATTTTTTACTGTCACAAAAAATTGAAAAATGTTGAAAATCTTTAAAATGCCTTGTGAACTGTTTCTGAATTGCTGTGCAACCTTTTATGAACTGTGACAAAACCCCCAAAATCACAATGCCACTCTGTGAGATGCATGCTTTCAGTGACCAAGAAAATAAGCAAGTATATCTCAATCACTGAAACGCCTTTATTTTAAAAATTGCCAATTATGAATCGGGCCACATTGAAGGTATTCCTTTATATCATTCATCCACCCTGTGCACCACCCATAAACCGAATAGGATATACAGTAACATGCCTCACCTCCTGACATGCTTGGCCAGGGTTTTCTTGCTAGCGTGGAGCTTGCTGCAGAAGGGACATTTGTGCTCCTTCTTCTGGAAGGGAGTGTTGCTGGTGTGCTTCTTCTTGTGTACAGTCATGTTAGACTTGGTGGAGTAGCGCTGAAGACAGATGTCACACTGGAAAGGTTTCTCTCCAGTGTGCACTCGGGTGTGGCTTTCATATTTTGCTGAAAAATGAAGGCAGAGCAAATCTAGTAATGAAATGTATCCATAACTCATTTCAGACATGAGCATGAACACAGCAGGTCCAACACAAAAAGAAACAAAAGCTGTTCAGGACAGTGTCTGACAATGGTGACAACTGTGAAAATGCAAAAGTGTCATTCTCAGTGTTTCAATGGAGATTCTGTATTCACATCTGTGTGTAATGTGCAAAAGAGTGAGGACTGTCTTTCATCCTCTGTTATGGGTGTACAGTATGTGTCTCTGAATAGATGGTCGATATTACGCTTTGTGCAGAACGTGGTAATTTATATAAAAACAGAGTCACACCATGTTCAGAGATAGAAGCTGGATTGTATTGTCTGTAGGACTGACTACAAGAACTAGTAATAAAGAGGTGCTAATAAATATGAAAGAACCTTAGTGAGCAAGCTCACATAGCCCACACATCTGTATATCAGGGGCCCACAATGAGAACTGTGATTAACATAAAATGGACCAGAAAAAAGAAGTCCTGCTCCCCAAAAATGGAGCCCCTCATTTCAATCAAAGCTTCTGTATGAATTTGAAGTCAATCCGATCAGAAATGTAGAAGCTAGAGAAGCGACAACATCAAAGGGCCCCTCCCCAAAATAAATTAAACCCTCATTAGATGTGTCTGAAAATCCAATGTGTCCACATACACAAGTGGCTGATGCCTGCTGATCTTAGATAATGAAATAAGAGTACGGCAAGAATCCAAGATTGAAATCCAACTCAGTGAGCTGTTCCAGTGAATGATCTTAAAGCCTCAGCAGGTAATCCATTCTAGATGTATTTTTGTCAAATATGTTACAATTCTCTTCAGCTATCAATGAATAAAAAAATGGCATGACAAAAACAAAAAAAAATCCACTGGATGAGGCAGTCACATGCATTATAGGGAGGTCTGGCAATCATTGCATGCAGACCGAGTGCAAAGGTTGGAAGATCTACTCGCCCTTCTGCCTGTTTACCTGCCCACCTGCAGATGCACACTATTTGTGCATTCATTGCACATCAGAGGCGTGACACTAGAAGGAGTTCTGAAGAAAGGGATGGGAGTGTTTTCAGCTGTGTGATTTCAGTCTACTTTTCTCTAGCTTTGGGAATATTTTGCCTACTGGAGCTTTAAGTGAGCAATAAGAAATACTATGACAATACAAGAACGTGAATGTCAGCCTGAAGATTTTTCATTCTGTACTAGTGATAGTACAAGAGACGGAACAATATGGGGAAAAATAGAGAGTAAGTGTTATGGCACAATGCTGCATCAACGCAGAAACACAAGTATCACAATATTTAAAATATTATCAATGAATGCTGCAAACTACAACTCAGCTTTTTGAATACTAAAGTAAAAAAAAAAAAACAACAACTGACTTTTCAGTCCAGTTGCATGCTCACTGTCTGGTGAGATCAGCACAGCAACTCCAGGCTAGGGCTGCAACTAACAATTATTTTGGTAGTCGATTCATCTAACGACTATTTTTTTGATTAGTCGACTAATCGTGATTATTTCTCTTATGTCCACCATTTCTGCTTCCTGTTGGCACGGCTCATGTTCGGGGCTCCAGGTCATGTTTTATATCACCCGTTTAAGCCTGCAGACCTGTGAAAATCACTTTGTCAGTCTCTGCCTTAATATAATGTAGCCTATTATAACAAGTTCCCATAGCTAAATAAAATAATGACCCATCAAACATGTGTTGGAAACTTGAACCTGACAGTTTAATTAGAAGTGTTTGTAGCAACACAATTAAATAATACAGCGGCAATAAAAAGTCTACACACCCCTGTTCAAATAGCAGGTTTTTGTGATGTAAAAAATGAGACCAAGACAAATCATTTCAAAACTTTTTCCACCGTTAATGTGACCTATAAACTGTACAACCCAATTGAAAAACAAACTGAAATCTTTTAAGGGGAAAAATAAAAAACTTACAATAACCTGGTTGCATAAATATGCACACCCTGTTATAACTGGGGATGTGGCTGTGTTCAGAATTAACCAATCGCATTCAAACTCATGTTAAATGGGATTCAGCACACACCTGCCACCATTTAAAGTGCCAAATAAAGTTCAGCTGTTCTAGTAGGCTTTTCCCGACACTTTTGTAGTCACATCTTACAGCACAAGCCATGGTCCGCAGAAAGCTCCCTAAGCATCAGAGGGACCTCATTGTTCAAAGGTATCAGTCAGGAGAAGGGTACAAAAGAATTTCCAAGGCATTAAATATACCATGGAACACAGTGAAGACAGTCATCATCAAGTGGAGATAATATGGCACAACAGTGACATTATCAAGAACTGGACAGCCCTTCAAAATTGATGAAAAGATGAGAAAACTGGTCAGGGAGGCTGACAGCAACACTGAAGGAGATGCAGGAATTTCTGGCAAATAGTGACCGTTTAGAACATGTGACAACAATCTCCCATTTTGGGTAGCAAGATGGAAGCCTTATCTTATGAAGAAAAACATGCAAGCCCAGCCACATTTTGCAAGAACAAAGTTGAAATCTCCTAAACACGTGGGAAAATGTGTTATGGTCCAGTGAAACCAAAGTTGAACTTTTTGGCCATAATTCCAAAAGGTATATTTGGCTAAAACACAACACTGCTCATCCCCAAAAGAACACCATACCTACAGTGAAGCATGGTGGTGGCAGCATCATGCTTTGGGGCTGTTTTTCTTCAACTGGAACTGGGGCCTTACGGTACCTTCAGATCAAATGTGAATGGATGGTGCGAATACATATAAAATCAATGGAAAGAGGCAAGTTCTCTGTCCTTCTGTCTCCAGGTGAGTGTCAGTCTCATTTTCAAACTAGTTTACCCTCCAATGGTGATACTTTTACTCCGGTGACAGCAGAATGTCAGATCTCTTGGACATGAACGCGCAAATGTGTGAAATTCGCATGTACTCGCCTCTTTCCATTGACTTTGTATGTGTTCACGCCACCCATTTGCATTTGGTCTGAAGGAACCTTGAGTCAAGGTGGAAGGAATTCTGAACAGTTCCAAATACCAGTCAGTGTCAGTCAGTGTTGGCACAAAACCTTCAAGCATCTGCTAGAAAGATGAAGAGGAACTTCAGCAGGACAATGACCCAAAGCACACATCCAAATCAACAAAAGAATGGCTTCACCAGAAGAAGATTAAGGTTTTGGAATGACCCAGCCAGAGTCCAGACCTGAATCTGATCGAACATCTGGGGGGTGATCTGAAGAGGGCTGTGCACAGGGGATGCCCTCGCAATCTGACAGACTGGAGCATTTCTCCAAAGAAGAGTGGGCAAATATTGCCACATCAAGATGTGCCATGCAGACAGACTCCTACCCAAAAAGATTGAGTGCTGTAATAAAAGCCAAAGGTGCTGTGACAAAGTATTAATTTAAGGGTGTGCATATTTATGCAAGCAGGTTATTGTAAGTTTTTTATTTTTTTTATTTTTCCCCTTACAAGATTTCAGTTTGTTTTTCAATTGGGTTGTACAGGTTATAAGTCACATTAATGGTGGAAAAGTTTTGAAATGATTTATCTTGGTCTTATTTTTTTTACGTCACAAAAACCTGGCATTTGAAAAGGGGTGTGTAGACTTTTTATATCCACTGCAGATGCTAAAGAGCAGTCTTTTAACCCCCAAAATAAAGTGCAAAAACTCAAATAGCAGCCTCTGTTACTGTATAAAGGACTGTTGTAATGCTGCATGTTCAAAACAAACTAGAATAATATTCAACTCCATTAAAGTAAAACAAGAAAATAACAAACGTTTCCGGTTTGAAACCTTGCTGGGTCTAGAAGTTTAAAAGTTTAATTAGGATTCAGATGAAAATTAAAAGAACTTCTTCCAGTCCAAAATAAATTTACAAACACTTTAAATATCAGTGCAGGAATGTGAGCCTCCACTACACATACAGTGAAATATTTATCAATCCATTTTAATTTATTTGTGATGATTATGGTTATCCTTTTTTAATTAAATTACAAATCATGGTATTCTAATTTACTGAGATGCACTAATATTCAGAATGAAGGCTTATATTACCGCAACAATAATAGAGAATACGAAAAAGAGTAAGCTGCTCATGTAATTCACTCATTTACTGCAGTTAACATATTAGCCAGCATAACCGAAGCAGCTCAGCTGCCAGCAACTATTGTCAAAGAGAGATTATTGTCCAACAGCAGGTAAACTATTTAAACGGCACATACTTATACTGTGGTCAGCTTGCCAAAGCTGAGAGAGTCACTCACTGAAAAAAAGAAGCACAACTTTACTTGCTAACCTTACTGGTGTAGTCCACTGACGGGTGGCCGCCGGAGACGGAGGAGCGGAGAGGAGGGGGGAATGGATACATCGCTGTAGTGGAGCTGTGATATGACAACACTGCTTTACAGTTTACATTTAACTTGTTTCACTTATTTATTTTTAGTAATATCCTCCCATACTTTGAAACTTTTGGCCTTCTCTTTCTCTCTGTGTCGCCATGATGCGCTCCTCTTCTTCTTCGCTGGAACAGTTAAACTGAACGTTCCCATGGCATGCATATAAACTTTAAAATTAAACAATTCGTCAACAATAAAAATCTGTGTCGGCACATTTTTATGACTGACGTTATCGACAACGTCGACTAATCGTTGCAGCCCTACTCCAGGCTAGATCTCATGGGGTCACACACCTGTGAGATCTAGGAATTAGGTGAGACAAAGATGGGGGATTTGAAATTGCACTATTTGATATTGCAATTCTTTATGAATCACAAAATTTTGATAGTAAATGTTGGCATGGTATCACATTGTGGTGCCTCTAGTGATTTCCTTCATTTCTGCCACAAACGTGTATTACGTTACAGTTGTAGATGCTCAGAATGGAGGTGGAAAAAGGTGGAGTTAATCTCTAAAAGCACAGTACACAGGACTGTTTTAAACAGCCTACTCTTCAGTGCACATAATACCACAGATAGGGCTATTTAACTCATCCTTTTTTGAGGAGCAGAATAAGGATTGGAATAAGGATGAAGTGAGATTTGCCTTTTAGAGAAGAAGAACAAAGAAATAGTGTTGTAGCCAAGACCAGACTGAGACCTGCCCAAGACCAGAGTGTCGACTTGGTCTCAACCTCTTACATTCATGGGATTTGTCTGGTCTTGAGAGACTAGACAAGACCCAAGGTGCAGATAATGATGAGCATGTTCCCTTTTTATTTCCTCCCTTTATCTGTCCCTCTTCCATGTCTTTTTTTACATGAGTGGTTGCAATACTCATCCTCCAAATGTTACTACAGTATATTTAAGAAAAAAAAAAAGAGAAAAATCAGTGGTGTGCCGCCATAACGTTTCAGAGTTCCTGTGTTTCTACCTTTTAGTTACAGTAGATGGTCTTCTTTGTTGTGCTGGGATAAAATAATGAAACTTACTAAGATGAATCTAGAGCTCGAGGAAATGCAACACTACTAAGAAAACAAATATGTATGAATCATGCAAAACTACTCTGAGATTCTGATTAAGAAGAGTAATTAAATGAAATGAGCTGTAACTGTTCTCTTTTAAATCAACTGTTAGCAAAGCTCTTAATTTTTGGAGGAGAGGAATGGATGAAGCTAGTAAACAAATTAGCTTGAACATTTTGCAAAAATACATACATCATTGTTAACACTAATTATGTCTTCCCACCTGCACGGTCAAAGGTCTTGTCACATTTGGGGCACTTGAGAGTCTTCTTGTTGGATGTCTGGATGATGACTGGCGCCAAGCCCTCTGGATAAACTAGGCTCTGACTGGAGCTTCCTGCAGCTGGCACTCCAACTACTTGGCCCTGTGAGATTTCTGCATTTACACCCTGCTGACCTGCACTAATGTCTGCTCCACAAACCTCAGCATCTTTCTTCTGAGCAACTTTTAGAGTGTTCATGTCTCCTCCTTCTTCCTCCTCCTCCTCATCATCCATTGCCTCTTCAACCTGAAGTGGTTTAGGCGTCTTGTCTTCATCCAGTTCTGATGTTGGTGTTTTCATGGCAATTTTTCTTTCTTCTTCACTTCTACTTTCTACTTGCTGCTTTGACAATTCCAGTCTTTGTTTGTCATCGGGAGCGCTGCTACAGTGCTCTCTGTCATCTTTCCTGAACTTGGTGGGTGCTTTCCTCGTCCGAGCTGATCTCCGAGTGATGGCACTTCTCTGACTTGTCACCTTCGCTTTTTCAGTTGAGATATCCTGTTGGGCATCAGTTTGACTGTCTGCTAAGTGGTCTTGAACAGACTTTTCATGGATGGCCAGGGCGCAGTCAACATTACGCTGACTTCTGATAAGTCCATTATCTCCTGGACAGTTACTTTGTGCTTCCAAATTAGGAGACGCTCTTGTCTCAACTGGGGTCTGGATCACACTTACAGGGTGGACCCCATGTTCTTCACATAACAGCTTCAATATATCCATCATGTCCAAGAATTGGGCAGCTTCAGTTAGAGCTGGGAGGTCTGACTCTTCAATTACACACTCAGCGGTGTACAAAAAGCTGAGCAGGTGCTGGAAAACAGAGTCCTCCACATGATCAAGAGTCACATGTGTTGTAGCAGCAGGGTTCTTGGACAGCTCAGCATGGAAGTAACTGCTCCCATGGGCCAACACCACCTTATGCGCGCTGTAGACCTTCCCACTCACAGACACCGACACATCACAGAACTTCTGACGAGTCCGATCCTCATTCAAGAACTTGAGGAGGTTGTTGCTGTACTGAGACATGGTCAGGTGTCTGAGATATGGGGCTGATTCTGGGACTTGTTCAGAGTTTCCTGGGATGCTGTAGCCCCGTGCTGTGGATGGATGTGCAGCAGAGTCACTACTGGAACTCATCTGTCTGCCACGCCTGGGACGCAGCGTACAGCAAGCTTCCTTCTTCATTGCTTCATTGCTTCATTATGCCCTTTATAATCCAAAGGGCATTCATGTGAAAATCAAGGGTAAAAAGAAAGATAGAAAAAGGACATTTTTAGTCTAAAAACAAAGGCAAGCAGCAATTCATTGAAAATTAAGCTTCCATTTTTTTCCTGAGCTACCAACCCACAAGCCTGCTCCCATTTCACAAAAACAGCAGAGATAGCTTACTAATTACTTTTCAGATTACTATGTACAGAAGTTACAACCTAATCTATCATACAGTGGTGTGAAAAAGTGTTTGTCCCCTTCCTGATTTCTCATTTTTTTGTATGTTTGTCACACTTAAATGTTTCAAGATTCAAGATTTTATTATCAATACTACTATACGTGCACGACATACAGGAGAATTGAAATGGGCTTTCTCTCTCTCTTCATTGGTGTGCATTTTATAAAAAGAAAAGGAATAAGGCTGGATAAAAAAAAAAACAAGAACAAATAGCGACAGCAGCAGCAAACAAATTTAAATATTAGACAAAGATAACACAAGTAAACACAAAATTCAGTTTTTAAATGAAGGTGTTTATTATTAAGGGGAAAAAAAATCCAAACCTACATGACCCTGTGTGAAAAAGTGATTGCCCCCTAAACCTAATAACTGGTTGGTCCACCCTTAGCAGCAAGATAACTGGCAATGAGTCTTGCAAAGTGCTGTGGAGGAATTCTGGCCCACTCATCTTTGCAGAATTGTTGTAATTCAGCCACAATGGAGGGTTTTCGAGCATGAACCCCATTTTTAAGGTCATGCCACAGCATCTCAATTGGATTCAGGTCAGTACTTTGTACTGACCTGAATAAGTACCCAGTCTCTTTCTTATGGTGGAGTCATGAACACGGACCTTAACTGAGGCAAGTGAGGCCTGCAGTTCTTTGGATGTTGTTGTGGGGTCTTTTGTGACCTCTTTGATGAGTCGTCGCTGCTCTCTTGGGGTAATTTTGATTGGCCGGCCACTCCTGGGAAGGTTCACCACTGTCCCATGTTTTTGCCATTTGTAGATAATGGCTCTCACTGTGGTTCGTTGGAGTCCCAAAGCTTTAGAAATAGCTCTATAACCTTTTCCAGACTGATAGATCTCAATTACTTTGTTTCTCATTTGTTCCTGAATTTCTCTGGATCCCAGCATGATGTCTAACTTTTGAGGATCTTTTGGTCTACTTCACTTTGTCAGGCATGTCCTATTTAAGTGACTTCTTGATTGAGAACGGGTGTGGCAGTAATTAGGCCTGGGTGTGGCTAGAGAAACTGAACTCAGCTTTCCAAAGATCTGATAAACCATAGTTAATTTATGTTTTTTGGGGGGAGGGGGGAATTACTTTTTCCACACAGGGCCATGTAGGTTTGGATTTTTCCCCCCCTTAATGATAAACACCTTCATTTAAAAATTGCATTTTGTGTTTACTTGTGTTATCTTTGTCTAATATTTGAATTTGTTTGATGATCTGAAACATTTAAAGTAGAACTGAACCCACCTTTTGGCGCAAAAAGTAGAATAGCAGATTAATTCCTTATTACCTATTGTATTTTTCAACACATAAAAGAAATTTTTAGGCCGTGCGATGGCCAAGCTATAAGCCGATAAACTTTTGCCTCTGGCTGGCAGTGCCAAACAAACCGGAAGTAGTGCAGACGACGCTGCGTGACGTCACGAGTGTGATCCCTAACCAAAACAACAATGGCAGATGATAGCAGTTCCAGCAGTCAAGAACACCAGAGTTTTCAGAGTGAAGAGGCATTCAGGATCGGTGACGAGACAGAGGAGGATGCAGGAGTGTGGCAGATGGCAGGCGTGCACAAGGGCGAGCCCGGGAGACAGAGACCTAATGCACCTGTGACAGCAGCTGGCAGACGGCGATGCAGAGGCGAGGTCCGCCGCCGGGGAATACACCTGTGCACAGGGGAGAGACTGGAAAGGCAAAGGTAGGTATGCTTACGTTGTAGATCTTGCTGGGAGATGAGGGGGTTCCTCTGCAGCAAGAGGGCAGAAGGAATCAGACGGCTTCATGCCGAAGCCCAGGGCAGAGTGGCTTATATCCCACGCTGCTGACGAGGCGCAAGTGTGCGCGCAGCTGGCGCCGCTAATGAGCGGCGAGTTGTAACATATCCAGCCTGTGTTGTGTAGTAGCTTAATTTTCTTTTTTCTCGGTCACATTTTGTCTTAGTTTTGTTTTGAATTGTAATCGCTCTTGCCTGTTTTCTCTTTTGAATTCTTGGATGGAATATGGGTGGGCAATATAAGCTGCGGCTTCAGCCATCACCCATTTCGGATAACTTACGTTGAATTGTATAATCAGATGAGTCATTGTTCAATTTGACCTTGTTGTTATATCATTCAGTTTCTTTCAACCTGTACTGTACTATCCGAAATAAATAAATTCATTCATTCATTCAAAAAATTGGGCTATGTATTACAATACTTCTACAGACTATAGTGGCAATACACATGAACAGAACTGGCCTCTGCATTTGACTGTGCTATTTATAAATACAGTGATCCCCCACTTATCGCGTTTAATGGGGACCAGAACCGACCGCGAAAAGTGAAAAACCGCGAAGTAGCGTCACCCCCCCCCCAAGGGCGTCACAAGCACTATTTTGCACAAAAAGGCACAAGAGAACAGCGAAAAGTGCCACTAAGCAACACGAGCGATAAAGAACAATGAATGCGGTCTTCCTTCGCTGGGTATGTGCGCTCTGCAGGGAGAGAAGCTGGGTAAAACGTCTCGGCCAATCAGCTTGCGAGATTCCTGAGCGGTGAAGAGGTGGGCGGAGAGGAGTGAAGCGGTGGTCAGAGAGGTGGATTTTGAGTTGTGCGGGCTCTCCGTGTTGATACCTGATGTTCTAATGTAGTCTCCCTGCCTTCTGCTAGCGCCCGGGCAACTTTCGTGCCATTTTTTCTCAATTTTGAATTTTTGATGAATATTTTTGAAAAATCCGCGATGCACTGAGGGCGCGAAAGGTGTAATATCTATATCTAGAAACGCATCGCTTCCCGGTCGCTTTTCCTCCCCCTTTCTTTTCTTTCGTCGCCATGACAGCTTTCCTTGGCCACTGAACAGATCTTCCCAGGTGTTGGAAGTGTTTTGTAGTCGACTATCACGACAAAATGCACCAAAAACAACCAGTGTCGACGTGCTCGCAATGGTAAACATGGAGGACTGTGTCACACTCGTGACATCACGCAGAACTCCGGCTGCACTTCCGGTTAATCGGCGGATTTGTCTGATTTTTCAGGGCGGGAAATTCAAAATCGCGATTTTCTCCACGATTCCAGGATTTGTGGAGGGGGTGCCAATGATAAATTATCTTTATAATTGTATGTACTATCACCCAGTGCCATTCAATGCCATTCAGTTCAGTTCTACTTTAAGTGTGACATTCAAAAAAATGAGAAATTACGAAGGGGGCAAACACTTTTTCACACCACTGTATATATCAGGGTTGTACATAATTTTTTTTATTTTTTTTTATAGCACTGGTGCTACAGAGGTTCATAGACATGTAGCACAAGACAAAAACTTGTAGCATGATAAAAACATCTGTTAATTCTCTAAAACTGACTGCAAGGATAAGGACCTGTACTTATACGGCACTTTTTTAGTCTCAAAGACCCATCAAAGCGCTTCACTAGTACTAACTCTCTATTCTAAGGGCCTATCAGAGACAGATACCTAGGGACCATTTAGAATCACCAATTAATCTAACATGCATGTCTTTGGTTTGTGGGAGGAAACCAGAGCACCTGGAGTAAACCCACACAGCACAGGGCAAACATACAAACTCCACACAGAAAGTTTCCCACCCCTGCATCCTGGTTCACCTCACGCATCCTCTCCTCCTCTTTTATTTTCCTGACAGTCCCCTCCGAAATAAAACGTATATCGCTTTGTGTGGCACTAAATGCGGCACACAAACTCAGTGTCTCTTCTTGTAAATATGAAACGTGTTCAGCGCCGATATGGAAAAAAATGTTGGGTGCATTTTGCAGCCCTCTCTGTTGTAACAGGGATCGGTGTATTCCACCACTGATCTGCGCTGAGTTTAACACAGAAGGACAAAATTTCAAGACTTATAAAAATGCCAGTGACTCTCAGTAGCGGCCTGCATCACCAGCTTCCAGGCTGACTGGCGTGATCAGCAATGTAAAGACCTGAAACTTGATATCCTGGAAAAATGCACTGTTATCTATGGTAGATTCTTGAGGTGTGAATTTATGCTCATGGAACTCATGACTGCAGCTCGCCAACTGTAGTTTGAAAGCGGCTTAATTGTAGTTTGAAAGCAGCTATACACAGAAGCAGGTCTGTTTCTCATCGCACTGGTGCTACTTCAGTGCGTTCATTTTTCACATAGACCAATTTTCACGTCACACGTGCAACATATACAGTACGTCGCACTGTACAGCCCTGTTATACACAATATAGTTGTTTTCAAGTGTTCAATGTCTTCCATTGAACACTGGGTCTTGATTGTGAATAAATCAGTGCAGATGTGTTGTCCTGACTGATTGTTGTAGGTCCATCATGTTAACTAGTGCTGTAATGTTTGCAAGTGATTTGCTTGACTGTACTGCTTTTGTGGATGAACATACTGTACTGAAACATCCACCGGAACTATACTGGAAGCCAGGGATCACCAGCTGAACCACCCACCCAGGCAGCGAACAAGCCCCACCTGCTCCATTGAGCCGACTCTCAGTTCAGCCACTGGTAGGCAGCTGGATCTCCAGTACAGCATTGACTGATTCGGTGTATGATTATTTCGAACAGATCTTTTTCGTGAAGGAACCTGAAGTGACTCAGTACGTTTTAGTGAACTGTGGATCCCATCACTAATGTTAACTCCTGTATTGGTAAACCTCAGAGATTGGTATGAACATGTCCAGATTAATTTGATGTATGTACAGTACGTAAGTAACTTTCATTAAATTTTTACTTCACTGAGTTTTATTATTGTATACAGTATCTTACTCGTACATAAATTAAAAGAAAAGACTCCTGTTCTCAAGTACATTTGGACACTGTCTTAGATTTCGTTCATTTGAGCACCAAGTCTCATGGTGAGAAAAGCTGCAATGGTGCACACAACTTATCTAAAACTCAAATATCACAGCATCCAAGCCTTGGACATACAGTATTTACAAAAGTAACATGGAATACACTTACAGTCTAGCTAAGGACAAGATGCTTGTTTTCCAACACTTAACATGTTCCATCATCTGCAAGGGCTGCTGGGAAATGGAAAGATTTTTGTTTGTTTTGTTTTTTTTCTTGTGGACCAAACTGATGCACTAGTGGGCCTCGAAAAGGCTAATCTTGCATAGGGCCTCCCAAAACCAAGAAACAGCCTTGGTTCCAACATTGATGCAACAGTGAAATTTGACTCTGACCGGCAGAATTAAGCCCTTATCTTTAACATGGTCATTCATGGAAGTGTTCCACGAGTAGAGAACTGGTAAGAAATTTGTTTATACTGATAATAAACTGCCCTTATTTTAGTCACTTGTGTACTGTTCACGTTATTTCACTTTAATCAGCGTTGAAATGGTTCTCAGGTAATATCTAATTTGACTTGGATTACAGTTGTACTGGAGAGATCATTTAAAATGCGCATAATGTGCAATGAGGGTTAAACGAGTGATCAGACCAGCACTTCATAGCTTGTCTGAAATTCATAAAAATCTTCATCAAAGTTGCTCTCTGCTCAACTAATCTTTTTAGTGGCTAATCTTATTCAACTAATTTATTGTCGAGTACTCTTAAACATATTCAAGTTATTATGGCAAAGTATCAGTATTCTACAGCCTATGATAGCACCTCTGATGATCCTCTGCAAGTGTCATGCTGCCCGATTCTCTTGCAACACTGAAGGGAAAAACACACAAAGCTGAATGGGTCAAATGGGCTACTTTGAATATTACAAACCATAGGGCCAGCAGCAGCGGTGGACGTGGCTACATGATGACTACTGGGTTACAATTCTGTTTTGATAGGACTGCGATATATCACTTTAGCTTCAACTACAGTTTTTAAACACCTGAAGTGCGATAAAAAAAGACAGTGCTGGGAAAGTTGTCTGTGTATTAATCATGCCAAAAAAAAAAAACATGCCAGTGCTAATATTTCTTCTCCATGAATGTCAGCCTTTATAAACACCGCAGAGAAAAGCCCCCAAAACGCCGAATTATCTGCTCAGCAGCCACATAGCTGTGGTAAAAATCAATGAACTTGTCTCATTTAAAGATTCGCTCCCCACCTAAAGGACCCCTAACCTGATGTTTTCATGGGCCCCCTACGAGGAGAGTATTGACAAGCGACCTTTCCTGTAACCCTGGAGCTAACCTCAGCAGCTAACACCAACGCCAAGATATGCTTGTTCGAAAAAAACAACAACAGCTCACCTGTGACATGCGAAAGCTCCCCTTCATAGTACCGCGTCGTGTGACAAGCCACAGCATGACGAAATGAGGTAAATAAACAGAAGAAATATAAATTTCCTGACTATGCAGGGACGTCACGATTACGTGAAGGACGCCGCAATAAGCCGCTGTCTCATTGGCTGATTTGGCGTTCGTCCTGTGATAGTGCTGGTCGTAAAGGAGTACATAAATTAAAATAACGTCATTAAATTCGATAAATAGACAGGAAATAGACAAACGTATGAAATGTTAAACAGATCAAACACGGCAAAAAACAAAAAAGCCCCATATCATTAGCATCCCATACTGCATGATGGGTAATGTAGTTTCAATCGGCTTCTTTTTTTTCTCTGCTACATTTTAAAATACATTAGAATCCGTTATTCAAAGCATTACGAATTTAAAAACATACGGTGCGCAATTATAATGCAGTGTCTTACATGGTAAATAAAAAAAAACATTTTAACATTGTAAAGTCAAAGTTACCAACTTTTCAGGAAAGCTCGGAGTGAGAAGAGTGAATTGACCATGGGGGAGACACGGGAGGTAGGTGTGGGGTGAGTGTGCCTATTTCCATACCCATAAACAGTTGTTTGTTTTTTCAATGCATATTCTTTTCCTCAGAATAAGTTCTATCTAGAGCATGCTCTGTCTGCTATGTGCTGTCTTGAGAGTGTGGAGAAAGGATACAGGCGAGGAAACGAGCTAAACAACACAAGACTTTAATTCTTTCTCCAACAAGAACAGTATCGCAAAAACGAATCCCGGGCCTCTGTGCATCTCTCTTTTATATCTTTATTTCCATCCATTGAGGTCCGGAACTTCCGACTGTTGTGTCTCAAATTAAGAAGGAGTCCAGGTGACGTTTTATAGGTTTTGTTAGAGCACGGGACCAAGAACACAGGAGTCACTACGCTAGCCTTGGAGCCACAGCAAAGAGACAAGATGTCTCCCACTGCTGGCTTATATACTCCAGGTGACGCCATCCCCCAGAGGCAGGGCGCCACCCCTCTCTACACTAGGGCACCACCATAATAATATATATATAATATACTATGCAACATTTCCCCCCCACTTGAAAAATCACAAGCACACCAATTGGCCCCCCTTAAATTTACACCCGACTCACACACTGATACAGGGATGAATATAGGCCTATCCATTCACACCACACCGGCCCAGCGGCGCACTCCGCTATGTAAATAACAGTCACCGAACACAAAAGGGCCACACACTAAAATAAATGAATCCCAAAATAAATATGTACAATACAATCACAAACTATATACAAATATGAACAATGGCAGTACCCGGCTCTACAGACTGGCATTTCCACCCCATAACATGGGTACAAAATGCTGAAAAGCAACAATAAGGCTACAGAACACACAGCATAAGGCATTTACGTTTCACACACACACCTTTAACTAACTTTCACACTCAGGTGTTACTGTACTTTCCATACACATACACTCAGAACACCCCCACATCTAAGTGGCATTTCAACTTAAAACGGTGGTCACATTTCTCATCTGGTTTACATTGTACATTTTCCTTTTTTTTTTTTTTTAATTAACCTTTACAAACTCACAGCAAAACACATTACAACTGGACACACCGTAAGCCCCAACATAAAGTTCTAACCCGGGTCTCCCATAGGCCCCCCTCTGGAGTGTCCGTCCCACGGCCCACTCCCAGAGTGCCTCCATTTCTTCGTAACCGGAGACAGGCTGCACTGGCGTTCCTTCCTTCCTGAACGCCGCAGCTCATTCAGGTGCCGTCTCGACCCATCTGTCAGCTCCAGGTAACCGTCGTCGCCAGTCCTTACCACATGCAGACCACCCTGTCCATCTCTCTGCTCCCTTGACCTGCGCACACGTCCTAGCCGAGACTCGACCCTAGGGCGCACACCATCACCCACACCCAGGGGAGTACTCACTGGCTTCCTTCTTCTTCGGCGTCGCGAACCGGTACCTATATGGCTCTTCAGCGTCCCGCCAAGCTTGCTCGAGCCTTGTCCCTTGTTTTCATTCTGGGCACGTCTAGGGTTCGTGCCATCCGGTCTCGCCCCGATCATTTTAATTTCCTGCGTCGGAGCGGCACTGACAGCGCCCGGCTCAACAGTGGTACTCAGTCGGCCACCGGCGCTTCGCTGCACCTGCTCTCTGGAACCATCCGCCTCCACGGGGGCTAAACCATGCCGTTCGGGACCCTCTTGCACGGGACCGTAAACACTGGCACGGAGTTTCCGTCGTGTCGGCGTACTCTGGTGCTGCCGGCGGTCCTCTTCACCTGGAGTGGGCCAGCCTAAGTCCCACGCTTCTTCGCCACTTCCCTCGTAAAATAGCCGGTCCCAAAGTCCACCATCTGATCACTCCTCCACTTCTCCGCAGGCGATGGAGAACCCAAGCCCGTAAAACAAATCACAGCCCATCAAGTTGTTACCATTACGGGCCACTATGAACTCGGCTGCACACATAGAGGCCACCTTGTACCTCACTGATAGCCACACCGAGCCCACAATGTCCAAAGGGTTATTGCCATACCCATAACAATCAATGTTCGTTTTACTCACAGTGTAATGGGGGAAGAACTTCTCTACTGTTGCCAGATTCAAGATGGAGGCCACTGACCCCGTGTCCACCATCAACAGTATTGGCACCCCGTCCAACACGATGTTACGCAGAATATGACCGTCTGTGTTGGGCGAGACCATGTGGACCACTGTAGGCGTCTTCTTAACCAAAGCCCCCTTTCCAGGTCCCCGTTCCTCCTCAAAGTTCCGGCAAACCCTGGCAAAGTGGTGGAACAACCCGCACCGTCCACAATGCTTTCCTCTCACTGCGCACTCCCTCTCTCTATAGCGGTGCCTGCTGGATCCGTAGCCATAGCATCTCGGCGTCCCCGGGGCGGACCTAATCTTCACAATGGCTGCATAGTCATCGTCGCTGCCATCTTCCGGATCCAAAGCCAGTGCCTTCAACTGCTTGTCGTTCTTGGGTAGGGCCTCCATGTCATCGAGATTTTTTGTAATCTTTTCCGCTACCTCGTGTTGTTGCGCTAGCTCCATGGCTGCTAGCAGCGTCAGCTCACTAGCATGTGTTAGCAGGTGAACCCTTGCAGAGGACTATGCCACATGTTCAGCTAGCTGGTCGCGAATCATCTCCTCCTCCAAGGCCCCAAACCTGCACTCACCCGCCAGTTGCCGGAGGTCTGCCACAAACTGTTGCACCATTTCTCCGGGTTGCTGGTGTCGCTGGTGTCGCTGCCTGAACTGGATGCGCCTCATAATGGTGTTTTCAGGGGCGCAAAAGTAGCCCACCATGAGCCTCACAACGTCTCCGAATGAGTCACCCCTCCAAGCGTGCTCAGAATTCTTTGGCCCTCCATACCAAGGTTGTGGACCAAAATAGCCCTTGAACGTAATTTGTCGAGGTTGCCGAGGTCCAGTGCTGTGAGATAATTCTCAAAGGCAGCATACCATCTGGCCCATGGGACCAACGGCTCACCCGGAGCCTCCAAAAATGGATGGAAAGCGATAGTTGCTCTCTCCATGCCGTATATCCTCGTCAACAAATGTTGTCTCTAATTAAGAAGGAGTCGAGGTGACGCTTTATAGGTTTTATTAGAACACGGGACCAAGAACACAGGAGTCACTACGCTAGCCTAGGAGCCACAGCGAAGAGACAAGATGTCTCCCGCTGCTGGCTTATATACCCCAAGTAACGCCACCCCCCAGAGGCGAGGCGCCACCCCTCTCTACACTAGGGCACCACCATAATAATATATATAATATACTATCCAACACCGACCATACACATTATGTTTAGAACAAAGCCTGTGTGCCACATTAACATGACATAACACCGGCGCCACTCTCCATTCTTCTCCCAGCGGCCCGGTATTTTACTTCTCTCCCCAGGGGGCGCATAGTCCTCACTGTCCCGTCTGAACCTCCGATGACACCTCCTCCTCTTTGGGTCCATTGTTCCCTGGGTAGAGAAGTCCAACACCGTGCCCCCACACAGCCCCCCTCCCCCGAACACCCAGAATGGGCCTTAACCCCCCCGTCCTTTGGGCTTGAGCTGGCGTCCATAGCGGCTGTAGCGGGGGGTCGCCGATCCAGTTGAACTGCCCTGCTGGCGGGGTGTACAGGAGGGCACGTCAGTCTGTGGAGGGATAAAGGGGGTGGGGAACACATTAGCTTTGTGAGCGCCGGTCTCTACTGAGGAATCACCAACCTGCGGAGCCACCAACGGAGGGCGTCCGCGCCAGGGAGCTTGGGCCAACACCACCTGCTCGTCTGCCAACACAAAATTGGCTTCAGCCTGTCGATGCAGATGGTCTCCCTACGTCCCCCTAAGTCTAACAAAAAATGTTTCGCCCCAGGTTCCAACACCCTGAACGGTTCATCGTATGGTGGGCAGGCGGGATCCAGTGGGCATCATGCCTGACAAAAACAAAACTGGTGTTCTGCAAGCTTTTAGGGACGAATGTGCGGGTAGCAGTGGTGGGTCGGGCCCGGTATGCTCACAGCCTCCGTACTGTGTAAAAATTGCATGGGTGGATCAGCCCCGTGCACGGGGCTTTCCGGTAAAAATTCTCCAGGGATCCACAGCGGTTCAGAAAAAATGAGTTCTGCCGGGAAGGCTGCCAAGTCCTCCTTAGGTGCGGAACGCAACCCTAAAAGAACCCAAGGCAGACGGTTAACCCAATTTGTGTCCGTGAGCAAAGCTCTGAACGCTGCTTTAATCGATCTATGAAAACGCTCGCATAACCCGTTAGCCTGGGGGTTGTACGTGGTAATGTGGTGAATTTTGACCCCCAGGCTCTTAGCCATCATGGACCAGAGTTCCGAAACGAATTGTGGACCTCTGTCAGATGTGATGTCCGATGAAGATCCAAAACGTGCAACCCAAGCTGACACAAAAGCGCGCGCCACTTCTGTGGATGTGGTAGAAACCAGCGGGACCACTTCAGGCCAGTGTGTGGTGCGGTCCACGACTGTCAAAAGGTGTGTGAAACCTCGCGACGGTGGGAGGGGTCCCACCAAATCCACATGGATGTGGTCGAACCTCCTAGCTGGGATTTGGAATGGTTCGAGGGGAGCTCTTGTGTGCTTGTGCACTTTGGCCCGCTGACACGACGCAAGCTGCAGCCCACTCTTTCACGTCTTTGCGCAAGCCTGGCCAGACAAATTTTGCCCCCACTAGTTTCACTGAAGCGCACACTCCTAGATGCGAAAAGAAGTGGACCAACTCAAAAACACAACAGCGCCAAGAGCACGGAGCCACCGGTCACGGGCGGTCGGTGGAGACGCCGCAGAATAAGGGAGGGAACCCTTCTTGCACCACCCTGTTCTCCAGCCTTAACCCTGTTGGCGCCGACTGGAGTGCGCAAATGTCCACGTCCCCGGCTTGTTCATGGCATGGCAGGGAAATCTATTCCCATGTAGACTGGGGCGATTAATGCGTGCGACAGGCAATTGGCCACAATGTTGAGTTTACCAGCAACATGCTGAATGTTGGTAGTAAACTCCGAAATTATGGCCAACTGCCATTGCTGCCAGGCCGGCCACGGTTCCGAGGTCTTGGACATCACGTGCGTCAGCGGCTTGTGGTCTACAAATGCGGTGAACTCGCGCCCCTCCAGCCAGAACTGGAAATGGCACATCACCAGGTGGAGAGCCAGCAATTCTCTGTCTAATGTGCTGTACTTGCGTTTGTTGTCGTGCAGAGTCCGGCTCAAAAATGTGAGCGGCTTCCATGAACCTGTGACGCACTGCTCCACCACTGCCTCTATGGCAACGTCAGATGCATCTGTCGTGAGTGCAATCCATGGAGACGGATCCGGGTGGGCTAACAACGCGGTGTCCGCAAGCGCTGTTTTGCCGTCGGTAAAAGCCTGGATTCGCTCGGGAGTCCAGTCGATGGCTTCCACGGGCTTCTTTTTTTTAAGCACGGCATACAACTGCTGCATCAGCTGGGCTGCCCAGGGAAGGAAACGGTTGTAAAAATTAACCATTCCCAAAAACTCTTGTAGTGCCCTCACTGTCTGTGGGCGCAGAAAGTCCACCATAGCTTGCACTTTGTCCAGTAACGGGATCGCGCCCTCCAGCGAAATGCAGTGACCCAAAAAGTCAATCACTGGCACACAGAACTAGCACTTTGCCGGGTTAACTATGAACCCATGCGCTTCCAACCTCCGGAAAACTGTCTTCAGGTGGGCAATGTCCTCCTCCTCAGACACGCTGGCTACCAGAATGTCGTCTAAGTAGACAAAAACGAAGGACAAGTCACGAAGCACTGCGTCTATCATCCTCTGGGAGGTCTGTGCTGCGCCTTTTAATCTGAATGGCATGTGTAAAAACTCGAAAAGGTCGAAAGGAGTTATTACAGCTGTTTTTTGGAATGTCTTCCTTGCGCACCGGGACCTGGTGGTAACCGCGGACCAGATCTACTTTGGAAAAAACACGCGCCCTGGCCAGGTGCACAGAAAAATCCTGGATGTGTGGGATAGGATAACGATCGTGTTCCGTAGCGTTGTTCAAACGCCAGAAATCGCCGCATGGTCGCCACAACCCGTCGGCTTTAGGCACCGTGTGTAACGGGGATGCCCATGGGCTGTTGGAGTGCCTGACGATGCCCAACTGTTCCAAGTTGGCGAACTCCTCACGCGCACTGGCCATTTTAGCTGTGTCCAGGCACCGAGGTCGCGCGAATACCGGTGGCCCTTTAATAGTTATGAAATGTTTAACCCCGTGCTTTGTTATCGTAGCCGAAAACATCGTGACCGTGAGTGCTGGGAACTGTGCGAGCAACTATTGGTACTTATCCCCTGGAGCTATAACATTGGCCAGTGTTGTCGACCCGGATCCCCGAGCTGTACAGGGCAGAGAGGTAAAAGAGACAGCATCAACTAATCTCCTATTAGCAACATCAACTAACAACCCAAAACACATAAAAAAATCCACGCCTAAAATGGGGGCAGAACATGCAGTCACCACAAAGTTCCACTGAAAGTTGCGTCCGTGTAAGCACATAGTCAGGGTCCATTCACCAAATGTCCTGATGGTGGATCCGTGTGCAGCCATAAGCTCGGGACCACTGCCCCCTGCCACCCTGTCAGCATTGTGCAGCAGGATGAGGCTCTTCTGGGAGCCGGAGTCCACCAGAAACCATCTCCCTGAACGTGTGTCTGTGACATACAGCAGCTTGTTTCTGTCGCCAGCGGTCACAGCTGCTACTGACTGCTGGCATGCATCAATGGGCGTTTGAGTTGAAACGGCAATGATAGTAGCAGATCACCCCATTCCTGTGTCTCCCAGCATCTGCTCCGGCTACTACCCATGGCTCCTCGACCTTGCTGGATTCCCTCCTGGATGTTGGTGTCACTGCACTCATGCTGAGCGTTCTGGTCACTAAAATGATGCAATCCGCTTCCTGCGCCAGTGTGCGGTAGTCCTTCGTCACGTGCATGTCCAGCGCAGCGACCACATAGTAGTTCCTTGTGTCATCTGTTATTATCCCGTGGAGTGCGACCTGGGCTTCTATGTGCAAAAACCACACTGCTGGGTCATGAAGCCAGAAGTCCAGGAGCTTGACTGAAGCAGCTCACGTGGTGTTGTTGCTTTCCCTCCAGGTAGTCTCCAAGGCTGTGCTCGTCTCGCCCTCCATGGCACGTCTTGGGGTCATCATTGTGGAGAAAGGATGCAGGCGAGGAAACGAGCTGAACAACACAAGACTTTATTCTTTCTCCAACAAGAACAGTATAGCAAAAACGAATCCTGGGCCTCTGTGCATCCCTCTTTTATATCTTTATTTCCATGCACTGAGGCCCGGAACTTCCGACACCGACCATACACATTATGTTTAGAACAAAGCCTGTGTGGCACATTAACATGACATAGCACCGGCGCCACCCTCCATTCTTCTCCCAGTGGCCCAGTATTTTACTCCTCTCCCCAGGGGGCGCATAATCCTTACTGTCCTGTCTGAACCCCCTGGTGACACCTCCTCTTTGGGTCCATTGTTCCCTGGGTGGAGAAGTCCAACACCGTGCCCCAACAAGAGCTCTTTTTGTGTAAAAATCTGAAGAAAGTCAACACAATATTGACATTATCATCCTCATTCTGGAGTGAGACATACAAGGTTTTTGGTGTGAGAGAGAGGGAGAAGAGTGAGACTCACTCCAAAAGAGTGAGAGTTGGCAATACTGGGAAAATGCAGTTTAATGTTTAATTTATTGGTTATATAGTTACTTCTTTTATAGTTACTTCATTATTTATTTATTTTTTTTAATCTTGCTAGCTCTCCCACTGGCCCCTTCCTTGATATCTCCTATTTAACATAATGTTGGACCCAGGGAACACGCACACACAAGCTCAAGTTCAATACAATGATCTTTATTGAATAACCAGCAGGTACGTGGGTGCGTGTATGCGGTATGTGAGTGTAGTGTGGGTGAACGAGCTGCAGCCGGGGGTGAAACAGAGCGCCGTACAACCTGGCAACTTTGCAGATGTCCTGGAGTTGGTGTCAGCTTGGGCTTTGGGCCTCCTGCCAGGGAGACAGCATCTGCTGAGCACACCCGGTGAAGCATTGTGATGCGCGACGTGGTGAGAGGGACGATTCCGCCGCCGCGAGGGAGAGAACCGCCGCCTGAGGGATCCACCTGTGCACTGGGGAGAGCCTGGGAGAAGAGGTAAGGTTGGAGATGTTGAGCTTACGTGCCAACGGAGAATCCAACGATGAAGCACAGGGCTGAGAGGAATCAGGGCGTGCGCAGGACAAAGAGCATAGCATTGCAGATGGCTCTGTGCCGAAGCTCTAGGCAGCACGGGCTATATAGCCCGGGCTGATTACTCCCAGGTGTGCGCACAGCTGAGGCAGATGACGGCCCAGAGTGAGTTGTAACAGTACTACCCCCCTGAGCAGTGCCTCCTGGCACTGGCTTACCTGGGTGCGCCTGGTGGAAGTCCTTAATAAGGCGTTTGTCCAGCACAAACGACTGGCGCACCCAGGACCTCCACTCGGGGCCATACCCCTCCCAGTCCACCAAGTACTGCAAGCCGCGGCCCCGGCAGCGGACGTCCAGGATGGGGTTGACCGTCCAAGCCGGGTCACCGTTGATCAACACGGGTGGAGGTGGGGCTCGAGGAGGGGGGCAGAGCGGGTTGGAGATCACGGGTTTGACCTGCGAAACGTGGAACGTGGGACAAACACGAAGAGAAGGAGGGAGAGCCAGACGCACAGCCACAGGATTCACCACCTTAACAATAGGGAAGGGCCCAATAAAACGCTTGGCCAGCTTCCTTTTTTCAGCCTTCAGGTTAATATGCTGCGTCAATAACCATACCTGCTGACCCACCTGATACTGCGGAGCAGGTCTCCTGCGCTGGTTCGCCGCCCTGGTGTTGCGCTCTGCTGTGCGTAAAAGGGCCTGGCGAGTAGCAGCCCATAGCCGACGGCAGCACCTCAGGTGCGCATAAACTGATGGTACGGCCACCTCCCCCTCTTCTTCAGGGAACAGTGGGGGATCGTAGCCCAGTGACGCCCTGAAAGGTGACATACCGGTTGCAGAAGAGACAGTTAGGTTATGAGCATACTCTATCCAAGGCAGATGACTGCTCCATGATGATGGGCTGGAGGCGATGACGCAGCGCAGGGTGACCTCCAGCTCCTGATTTGCCCGCTTGCACTGCCCGTTGCTCTGGGGGTGATGACCAGAGGACAGGCTCACCGTAGCCCCCAAGGTGTTGCAGAAACTCCTCCACACACTGGACAAGAATTGCGGGCCTCGGTCGGAGACGATGTCTGCGGGGATCCCATGCAGACGCACGACGTGCTGTACCAGAAGGTCCGCCGTCTCTCGTGCCATTGGAAGCCCACACAGGGGAATAAAGAGGGCGGCCTTAGAGAAGCGGTCCACGACGGTCAGCACGGTGTCGAAGGTGTTGGATACCGGAAGACCGGTTACGAAGTCCAGGGCCACATGAGACCATGGCCTCCCAGGGACCGGCAAGGGGTGAAGAAGGCCCGCCGGTGGAGAAGAAGGCGTCTTCCCAGTGGCGCACTGGGGGCAGGCACGAACGTAGCCGATGACGTCCCTCCAAAGCCCTGGCCACCAGAACGATCTCTGGAGCAACTCCACCAATCGGGAGATCCCAGGGTGGCAGGCGAGTTTGGATGAATGGGCCCAGTGGATCACATCACCCCGAACAGCTGATGGTACGAACAGTCTCCCGGTAGGGCCTCCGCCCGGATCCAGTTCAGTTTCTTGAGCCTTCAGGACCTTATCCCTGATGGCCCAGGAGAGGGCGCCCACGATACACGAGGCCGGGAGGATGGTGTGCTCCTGTTTTTCAGCGGCCTCCAAGGCGAACTGCCTGGACAGGGCATCTGGCTTTGCGTTCTTTGACCCCGGGCAGTAGGTGATGGTGAACTGGAAGCGCCCGAAGAATAGGGACCAACGCGTCTGGCGAGCATTCAGGCACTTAGCCGTCCTCAGGTACTCCAGGTTCTTATGGTCCGTCCAAACCACAAAGGGTAGCGAGGCCCCCTCCAGCCCGTGCCACCACTCCTCCAGCACGAGCTTGACTGCCAGGAGTTCTCTGTCACCGATGTCATAGTTCCTCTCAGCGAGTGACAGTTGCCGAGAGAAGAAGGCACAGGGGCAGATCACCCCATCCACCGGGGAGCGCTGAGAAAGTACTGCCCCCACCCCTGAATCAGAGGCATCCACCTCAACCAAACACTGCAGCGCGGGGTCCACCTGCGTCAAGACCCGGGAAGAGGAGAATTCCGCCTTCAGGGCCGCAAAGGCCGACGCAGCCTCCTCTGTCCACCAGAACGTCACCTTAGGGGAGGTGAGGCGGGTCAGGGGGGCGGCGATCGAGCTGTACTCAGGCACAAACCGCCAGTAGAAATTGGCAAACCCCAGAAATTGTTGCAGCTGTTTCCTTGATGACGGGGGGGGGGGGGGGGGGCAATCCACCACCACCCTCACCTTCTCAGGATCTAGAATGACCTGGTTGTGTGAGATGATAAAACCCAGGAAAGAGGTCTTCTCGGTATAGAAATCACACTTTTCGGCCTTCACGAAGAGTTTGTTCTTGAGCAGACGTTGAAGGACCCGCCTCACGTGAACCTGATGCTCCTCCCGAGATTTGGAGAAGATCAGGATGTTGTCCAGGTAGATGAAAATGAAGGACCCCAGGAAGTCCCGGAGGACGTCATTGATGAGCCGCTGGAAGACGGCCGGAGCGTTGGTGAGCCCAAACGGCATGACGAGATACTCAAAGTGGCTGCTGGGGGTCCGGAATCCCGTCTTCCACTCATCGCCCTCCCGGATCCGCACGAGATGGTAAGCGCTGCGGAGGTCCAATTTCATGAACCAGGAGGCCCCCTGGAGGGAGTCAAAGGCAGAGTCCATCAGGGGTAAGGTGTACTTGTCCTTGATGGTAATATCATTCAGAGCCCGGAAGTCAATGCAAGGACGAAGAGAACCGTCTTTCTTACCCACGAAGAAGAAGCCTGCCCCCACCGGTGATGACGATGGCTGGATGATGCCCGAGCTGAGCGACTCCTTGATGTACGCCTCCATAACCTCGCACTCTGGAGCCAATAAGCTGTACAAGCAGCTCGACGGCAGGGGGGCGCCCGGGCGGAGGTTGATGGCACAGTCATATGGGCAGTGGGGGGGAAGAGACAGCGCCTGGGCCTTGCTGAACACCACTCCGAGGTCGTGGAATTCTGAAGGCACCCTGGACAAGACGGGGGGAGGAAGGGCGGGGGGGGAACCGCAGGAGAACAAGCTGCCGATTGGAGACACACACTCAAACAGAACGAGCTCCAGGCGAGAATGCTGCCAGTCCGCTAGTCAAAAGTGGTGTTGTGCAAGCGCAGCCATGGGTAACCCAGGATGACAGGGGCAGCCAAGGTGAAGAGGACGAACAACCGGAGATCCTCACGATGGTTCCCAGAAATGATGGCCGAGAACGGGGCAGTCCGGTGCGTTACCTTTTCTAAGGGACCCTTTGACAGGGTGATGAGGTTGAGAGGGGTTGGCAGAGCTTGGCAAGGGAGCCCCAGTCGGGTTGCCAGTTCTTTAGAAATAAAGCTCCGTTCAGCCCCCGAGTCCACCAGTGCGTGTGTGAGGAACTCAGTGCGGTTGTTACAAAATCTAATAGGCAGGAGACACTTGGATAGGGGATTAGATCGGGATGAGTCCGCGAGGCCCCCTATAGCAACTCGCGGATCCCCCCTTATGGCCGAACTGGGCAGGACTCGATGTCATGCTGGTCATCCCCGCAATACATGCAGAGATCCAGGTCCCTGCAGCGCTGTCTCTCTGCCTGTGAGATCTTAGTTTGTCCCATCACCATGGCCTTGGAGTCATCCGGGCCCTCTAGCGCGGGCAGAGCCAAGGTGGGAGACTGGGAGGAGCGGCGAAATGGTTTACCCGAACGGCCGGAGGACCTCCGTTCAGCCGCTCGCTCCCTCATCCTATTATCCAAGCTAATGGCCAATGAAATGAGCTCAGTGAGCTGCTCAGGCTTATCTAGGCAGGCCAGCTCATCCCGTAGGCTAGGGCTCAGGCTACGGGTGAAGATGCTGCAAAGCACAGCATCCTCCCACCCAACTTCCGCCGCTACCACCCGGAAGTCGACAGCGTAATCGGCCACCGACCGACTACCCTGGCGAAGGTTTAACAAACGGGTGGTTAGCACACTATCACGATCCGAATGGTCAAATACTTCATGGAAATCTTGGATGAATTGGGCGTAGGAGAGATTAGCGTAGCTGGGTTTCGCCATTATGGCGTAAGCCCATGCTAACGCTCGCCCTTCCAAGAGATTAGCCACGTAACCAATACGGCTGTGATTGGAGGGGAAGTCCCCAGGAACGCGCTGAAACACTGTCTCACACTGGAGGATGAAACCCCGCGCCTCCCCGAGCTTCCCACTGAAGCGCGTAGGCGTGGGGATTGGCGTGAGATGCGTGAGTGTGCCCAGGCTAGCCTGGCTAGATGGAGAGCTAATGGGAGCTGGCCTGCTGCTCTGAGCCGGAGGGAATGCCCGCTGTCCTTCCAGGCGATCCAACCGGCTGTTAATCTGACCTAGCTGGTTCAGAATAACCTGCTGCTGGTAAGTAATCTGGTCGACTCGAGCCTCCAAGATGTTAAAGCGGTGTGTGAGCCCGCTGTTTGCTGGGTCACTCTGACGGAGCCGTACTGACATAATGTTGGACCCAGGGAACACGCACACACAGGCTCAAGTTCAATACAATGATCTTTATTGAATAACCAGCAGGTGCGTGGGTGCGTGTATGCGGTATGTGAGTGTAGTGTGGGTGAACGAGCTGCAACCGGGGATGAAACAGAGCGCCGTACAGCCTGGCAACCTTGCAGATGTCCTGGAGTTGGTGTCGGCTTGGGCTTTGGTCCTCCTGTCAGGGAGACAGCGTCTGCTGAGCGCACCCGGTGAAGCGTTGTGATGTGCAGCGTGGTGAGAGGGACGATTCCGCCACTGCGAGGGAGAGAACCGCCGCCTGAGGGATCCACCTGTGCACAGGGGAGAGCCTGGGAGAAGAGGTAAGGTTGGAGATGTTGAGCTTACATGCCAACGGAGAATCCAACGATGAAGCGCAGGGCTGAAAGGAATCAGGGCATGCGCAGGATGAAGAGCGTAGCATTGCAGACGGCTCCGTGCCGAAGCTCTAGGCAGCACGGGCTATATAGCCCGGGGCTGATTACTCCCAGGTGTGCGCACAGCTGAGGCAGATGATGGCCCAGAGTGAGTTGTAACACTATTTAGTTTGAGCAGACAAGAGTTTGATCTATAGCTATCTAGTGCTAGCAAGAGTACCTGGATGCAGCGGCAATATGGCCGCTGATTCATCTGTGTACCGGAACTGTGTACCGGGATTTCCAGATTTGGGGACCGGAAGTGACACAAAGTTCCGTGGAAAGGAAGCCTTCATTGTTGTGTATAGTTTGGGCTCGTTTATTTGTGAGGTATGGGTGGCGGCTCCACCCTCCGGTTCCGCCACCACCCGTGGCTATAAGAGGGTAGTGGGGAGGAAGGGCGGTCTCTCTGTGTCAGAAGTCTGAAATATAACCTCACAAATACAGAGTACAAAAAGGCATTAGACTGAATCATAGATCAGACTTAAGACACGCAGAGCCTTTGAAGTTTTTACTTGTACAAGGAGTATCAACACACATACAGGGTGAGTTGAATACTGCCGGACAATCCGCAGTTGCTTTCTTTATATACATGGAGTATGTGATAAACTCAGCAAAAGCAGAACAAACAGAATTACCACATAAGCAAAAAGTACGCTCCGTATGTCTTCAAGTGTGTGTAGGAGATAAATTATATGAACACTCTGTTCATGCAATGCCCCCTGCACACACAGGGTGTACAGGGGACAAGTCTTGATACAGCATATATGTCAACACTCTTTTATCACACATCAGATGAATAACAGAAGGGTGATGCAGCTTAGTCACTAACAGTGATTATAAGAAGCACAAGTTGTATTTATGACTAATAAGAAAAAGCATCATACATATAAGAATATCAATCTTCATTTCATGAATCATTAATAAAATGATAACTGTTTATATGCATACAGTATATACAATTTTTCCTAACATTTTCCTCCTGTTTATTATTTTATTAATCTTTTTAATCATATGCAATTATCAGTATAATGTAACTTCAAAAGATTTCCTACATTGACATTATTAAGCATTCATGTGGCGTATAGCTAGAGCACTGCCATACATTGGAAAAAGAGTACCCATTGGTTTTTCCAAGAATCCATACCCATCATCATTTGGCCAAAAAACAGTAGGATTATTGCTACAGTTAAAAGTACAATTTTTCCTCTTTAAGGTGAATTTTCCAGCAGCAATATAGGGAAAGTGAAATACATTTCTACAGACAGAATCATAATATGACACTTCACAGGTCACTTCCTTAGTATCATTGCATCTTTGTGAAATACCCAGGTTGAAACTGTTTTTACTACAATTTTTGTGAAAGCAGATTGGTGAAGTAAACAGTGTAGGATTTACTTTCATTAAATGCTTCTTAACTGCAAGCAAAGAAGTTCCAGTCCCAATAATATTAAATATTCTAATCTTAGACCCAGTGTAATCAGTAATAGTGACATTCAATCTATTAAGATACCTTTCTGACAAATTCCCCACCAACCAATGTCCAACATTATTGCTTGTATTAAACAGACTGAGACGAGAGTTCATCGCTATTGTCGCTCCGGGTGTTTTCTCTTCACTCAGTGGAACAGGGATCATGGGTATTGCAGTCTTGTGTAAATGGGGTAGCAATGAACACACATAGCAAGAAGTATCGATTCCCAGTCCTCTCACCGAAACCACCATTGTCTGGTACCATAGGTTATGCGTATTTTTCATTGTCCGTGCTTCGTGGGTTCCTTGTCCTTGAATCAGAAAGAGATTACCACCCCACTGCCAGGAGAAGTGCTGAACACAGAGTCATCAATAATTTTGGTGCCATGCTTCCACCTGAGAGAGTACCCCTCCGGGCCTCTTTCTTCACCAGGGTTGAGACGGCCTTGTCCTTAAAAGGACATGCCCCCTTTGTACTGGACTTACTCAGGGAAACAAGTTAGTTAGTTCACTTACAGGCACCCGTAGTCTTTTAGCGTGTGAAAGGTGAATCCGAGATGGTCATTCAGCAATACGTACTGCAGTGGGAGTGGGAGTGTCTAGTGTTGTCGGTGGTGGTTCTTTATTGATTTCCTCCTGTTGGCACATAATTGGCCATGTGCCACCAGGACAGCTCATCTGTATAATGTGGGTGGCAGAGCAAATTTTCATCAGACAAGCCAAATGTATATCTAATTATTTACACATGAAACAGGAGGAAGGTCCATATTATTTTGACAGTCTTTTAAAACATCAACATTATTAATGAGACTGACGGTTCCTAAAAGACCAATAGCAGCACAGTGAGTAGCGTTATGCAGGTGGCATGTACTATAAGCATATTTACTATCTGTACAGAATACAGATAAGTTAACCCCAGACAACACCGTTACAGCATAAGCACACTTCTATTTTTACAGAGCAAGCCTGTCGCTCGCTTCTTCCTTTGCTAAGTAGAGAGAGGGAGAGAGTTGCTGTTCGCCCCCTCCTCCACAACATGGGAAATGTGTAGGATAATAGAGGGCATGATCTTATTATTTGTATTATCCCATAAATAATAAAAAGGTGGTCTGTATTGCCCAGCCTGTATTTGAGTTATAACTGCAGTCATATGTTTATCCTGGGCACTACAGAAAATGAAATGAAAAGCACTTATGTAAATAAAATTGCATTTATTGATAATTTTTATGCATTATCTATTTTTCTGAGGATTGCTAATTATTTGCTAATTAATTTGCTAATTAATTTCTTTGATACCCTCTGTTTTGGTACATGGAGGCTTAATATCTCAATAATTATAGCTTCTTTTTGTGACATCTCTTGAAATAGTTTACAAATTTCATTTAAGAAAAACAAAATAACTATCTGTGCATTTTTGATATGCTTCAGCATTGATAAATAAGATCAGTTTGTCCAATTGAACACAGATGGGTTGAATTTGAAATATTGTGTCACATTCTTTCAGTCAAAGGAAAGGCGGACGTTTTGCCTAATTTAGAATTCGATTTAATGTTTTACAAGGAATGTCCCTATTTCATACATTCCTTGGTAAATTATGGAGTGCAATGTAGTTCACCCTGTCCCAGCTTGGCCACCGCTGAATCAGGAGAAGCACATCCCTCATTGCTGTCACATTTCTGAAATATATTGTTACCGCACCATTATGTGGTGAGTAATATCAGTATAAAATCATATAAACATTACATTTGTAAAGTCAGTCATTTGAATCAGTACACCTTATGTTATCTACAATGTCATACAAAGTCATACTTGGCTTCAAAAAGTGATTCTTTCTCCAAGAGCTTTGTCTGATAATCCACAGCCTCTGGCAGATCATATGCACAGACACATTAATTATCAATCTGTTTTGATCCTCTGTGCTCTAAATCATGTGATATAGGGTAAACATAAAATCTTCAGTGATTAGGCATTATTAAATGACATCATAATATGATCATAGTATGGCCTGTAGTCACATTGTCACACGTCAGTCCTTTTTTCCCTATAAAGTGCACTGTCATATTTCAGTCAAGGACAAAGGTCAGTAATGCGTCAAAATTGTTTTTTTTTTGTTTTTTTTTTAAATATGTAAACAGTTTATCACGTACGCAACATTAATCAAGACCCCACAGAGTTAAATTGAAAAAATAAAAACTTTGTAAAAGTACCCATACCACTTTCTTCACAGATCAACCACACACACACACACACACACACACACAGAATAGATAATAGATAAAACAACGTTCTCATTGTCCATTTTAACGTTATCCAGTTTTGCTGCCATTTAATTATGATTTTATTTGCTTCCTCCTTTTCCCAACCTCTTGGGCTTCTTGTGAAAGAGTGGAATACGGGCCCGCCTTAGGTCCCGGTTTGGGGTATGGGGGTGGATTTTCCAATAGTGGGGCTTTTTTCTGGCTTCATCAGCTCTCCGTTGGGAAGCCTCTGCCGCTTGTGACCACAAGATGGCACATTGGAGCTCCGCACTGGGTTTGCCTGTTTTAACAGGTTTATTAGACGTCTTTTCAATGGTTGTTAACAATGCCTGGCATTCATCCACGTTCAACGTGGGCTTGAATGAGAAATCCTTTTTTCCATTTATTTAAGTATTTTTCTGGATCCTTTATTTTTCCCTTTTCATTTTGTCTGTTATTGTAATTTTTACAGCTGCGCGCGCTATGTCCTGTTTTTTCTTCTGTTTATTCGTCTGCCTATCTGGTCTTCTAACACAATTCCCCATTTTTAGATGGTCAGGGACGTTAACAGTACGCCCACCGTAACATATTACTACCCAATTTTGGGGGTGTGTTCTGTAGTCAGGAACGTTGAACAGTATGCCGACTGTCAACACTATTTACTGCCCAATTTGGGGTGAATTCCTTCACCCTACTTATTTTAAAACCTGACCACCAAACAGTTGTGAATCGCCGTCACACTGTCTCCTACACCCCTCTTTATTTTAAAACCTGACCGGTCAGTAACCGTGAATCGCCGTCACGTTACTTCCTAAGACCACTGCATTCCTGCAGCGGTTTTTAACCACAAGGAAAAGTACAGGACGCCGCTTGTACTACCATTACTTGCTCGTCAGCTGACCCGTGGTTCTTTAAAAATGGGAAATTGTGAATTGTGAGGCTCGGTTATTCTTCATATACGTCTACTACAGTCAATCTGAAAAGGGAAAAATTTGTAACTTACTTTTTAGGCTCTATCAGTAAGGACAGCCGTCAACAGATTAGAGCCGGGAGAAGGAGAGTCTCTGGCAGCGTTCCCTCAAGTCGGGTTTCCAATTTTCAACCTGCAGGACACACATCCCTTCCCGCTCCACCTGGATCTCAGCTGTCCCGGGTTTCGGCACCAGCTATGTCAGAAGTCTGAAATATAACCTCACAAATACAGAGTACAAAAAGGCATTAGACTGAATCATAGATCAGACTTAAGACACGCAGAGCCTTTGAAGTTTTTACTTGTACAAGGAGTATCAACACACATACAGGGTGAGTTGAATACTGCCGGACAATCCGCAGTTGCTTTCTTTATATACATGGAGTATGTGATAAACTCAGCAAAAGCAGAACAAACAGAATTACCACATAAGCAAAAAGTACGCTCCGTATGTCTTCAGGTGTGTGTAGGAGATAAATTGTATGAACACTCTGTTCATGCAATGCCCCCTGCACACACAGGGTGTACAGGGGACAAGTCTTGATACAGCATATATGTCAACACTCTTTTATCACACATCAGATGAATAACAGAAGGGTGATGCAGCTTAGTCACTAACAGTGATTATAAGAAGCACAAGTTGTATTTATGACTAATAAGAAAAAGCATCATACATATAAGAATATCAATCTTCATTTCATGAATCATTAATAAAATGATAACTGTTTATATGCATACAGTATACACAATTTTTCCTAACACTCTGCCACCTCTTCTTCCTGATGGTGATGCCTGTATTGTATAGTGCCTCCATAATAAACATGTGTTCAGTTCGACACCTGGCCTCATCCTTGGCTTCATATATAGACATAACATTTAGCAACGAGGATAAAAGTGGATTAAAACAAGGTATGGAAGCGTGTGGGTTTGAAATTTGGACATTTTTGGAGCTCTCCGGTGAGTCACCAGTCTCCTGGATGAGGTGGTGCACCATTTTCCGGACATACATGGTGGCACTGGACCTTGGGAGGCTGGAGAAGTTGTGTGCACATAAGCTGTTGGTGCACAATCCTGGAATGAAGGAACAGCGTGTCCTGAGTACACTGAGTGACTGTGATAGCTTGGCTGCAGTGGTTGAGCTAATGATGCGCTATTTTCGCACCCTGGAAAACGTCATGGTTTGCATGATTCGGTTTCGACAGCACTGCCAATGGGTAGGCGAGTCTATTTTGCTGTTCGTGACAGACTTGGAGCTGTTGGTCAGCCGGTGCCAGTTTGGACTATTGGAGAAGGAGATGATTTGCGACCAGTTGGCGGAGTATACCAACGGTGCTGGATAGGGTCAAAGCTGCCTACATTTTCGGGCGAACTGACACTGCCCACAGTCACCGAGTTAGCTCAACAGCTGGAAGCTGTGGATAAACTGCCATGGGAGCTGAGTGAATGCTTATCACACCGACATCTGGGATCACCGCCGCCCGCGCATGCAGTGGACCTGGTCAGCGTGAAAAGCATGAAGGACGACGCTAGCGCTGTGAGTGTGAGGTCCACCCTGGGAAAGCCCAAAGGCGAGGGCTGTGGATTCACGAAGCACCGTTTCAGAGACTGAGATTGTTCGGCAAGAGCGGAGCGCTGCGGCACATGTGGCCACTTGCTTCATGTCACCAGGGGATGCCACAGATCCGAGTGAGGAGGTCCGTGGCACAAGGAGGACTCTCGTGCCCTCACGGTTGTTCATGCTGTGTCCCCGAGCACCAGTGGTCATGCATACGGGATGATGGAGTTGGACGGGATGGAAGTGTTGTTGTGGATTGATGCAGGAACGGTGGGCTCCGTGCCAGATTGGACGACCGTGAGATGTTTTTCCCCGCACATCAGAATTGAGAGTGACCTGGCGCTGCTTTATGATTGTGGTGGTGGATGGCTGGCTATGGTGGGAACGTTGGAACCAACGGCTCAGTGCAAATTGGCCGAGACATGGGTCTGTCCGACCCTGAGAGCGGTAGATGGTGAGGTGCGGGATGAGGAGCTGCCTGGCACCCTGGAGTGTGAGCAAGACCAATATCACCCAGGGCCATCACAGCAGGGTTCCTGTGCCAGAGCCCAAGCAGCCCTGGATGAGAGAACTGGGCAGCACGGCGGGATGCTTGTGATGGCGGGTGGCGCTGAGTGGCTGGCTCCATCTGTTCCTGGATTTCTGCTGCAAGGTACCGGTAACCAAGGGGTCACAATGGCGATGGTGGCGGCGGCGAAGTTAAAAGAGGTCGGGGCAGGATCGGCTGGCACAGTAGAGCAACGTGTCAAGCAGAAACACTGCAAGCCGAACAGGACCCCTCTGGGAGCCGCGGACTGGATTCAGGCTCGGGATGGTGGTGGAATCACAGCAGTTCAGGACCAAACAGCTGGTGGAGGAGCACCAGGGATGGCTGCGTGTCGTGGCCAGACGGGAGGACGCTTTTTCACAGCTGTCGACAGTTGGTGGGGGCACCCGAACGAGCTGCGGCATGCCTGGGAGGAGACTGTGAGTGGTGAGCCTGGACAAGTGAGACATCCAGTGGTGAAGAAGAGGAGGCGCACCGGTGCCGAGGCAACTTGCTGCGGCCCGGGAGACAGTCTGCTTCCAGGGGCGGACTGATTAAAGGATGGTCCAGGGGGGCCCACGGGCTTATTTATCCTTCAGTCATGTGTATATAGTTTAATTATTGTGCATGTGTGTGGTGTGTTATTACCTCCACCAAGGAGGTTATATTTTCATCGGTGTTGGTTTGTCTGTCTGTTTGTCTGTTTGTTTGTTAGCAAGATAACTCAAAAAGTTATGGACAGATTTTCATGAAATTTTCACAGATTGTCAGAAATGGGGTATCCTACAGATGATTAGATTTTGGTGGTGATCCGGATCACCATCCAGAAGAAAACCGCCATTACGGAAAATGCCATTTTTGTGAATAACTACTGAACCACTAATCCTATCATTGTCAATCCAATTGCTAGTCATATGTTTTCATGGTCAAGGAATCTGAAAACGTACACACAAACACTGTATGGGGGGAACTGTGGCCGCCATTACAGAAAATGCCATTTTTGTGAATAACTACTGAACCACTAATCCTATCATTGTCAATCCAATTGCTAGTCATATGTTTTCATGGTCAAGGAATCTGAAAACATACACACAAACACTGTATGGGGGGAACTGTGGCGCTTGGCGGAGGTCTGCGCTCTCCGAGTGCTTTTCTAGTTGTGTTTGTAGTTTGGTATTATTTTGTGTATTTTATTTTAGTTTAGGAACACAGCAGTTATTTTAGTTTACAAATGGACTGTTTATTATTTAGCCCCTGTGGCAGAATAATCCGCCTGGCCGTGTGGGGGTTGGACAGCAGTCCACCCGTCCCCCCTAGTTTTAGTTGTTTTGGTGTGAATGTGTTAGGCCACTTCTGATATATCGTTTTCATCATTTTAGTGCGTGATTCGGGTCCTAAATTGGGGTGGGTCTGAATTGTGTTTGAGTGTTTTGGACTTTTGTGATGGGGGTAAGAATGTTGTGTATAGTTTGGGCTCTTATTTGTGAGGCACGGGTGGCAGCTCCACCTTCCGGTTCCGCCTCCACCCGTGGCTATAAGAGAGCAGTGGGCAGGAGGGGCGGTCTCTCTGCCACCTCTTCTGCCTGACGGTGATGCCTGTATTGTATAGTGCCTCCATAATAAACGTGTTCAGTTCGACACCTGGCCTCGTCCTTGGCTTCATATACAGACATAACACTCGTGTGAGCTGGAGCTGGAACCGGCGGCCTTTCTTTTTTCACTGAAGGAAGAACGAGCAGTTCTACAGACAAAGGTCTAACTCAGGGGTCTGCAACCTTTGCCAGCCGAAGAGCCGTTTTGCCCGTCTCCGACTAAAACAGACGTGGCTGAGAGCCGCAACGACAATTTGACCTTTAAAATAAAGATTATGCTGCTTATAAAGTTTTTTATATACTGTACATAGCTCTGAATATTATGTGGCATTAATGAATTCCTACTACAGCAGTGGGAAAAAACTGCTTATAGCTTCATTTATATAGCTTCATTCATGAAATAAATGTTAGATATATATTATAAATTGTTTTGTGCTGAAAAATAAATTTCTGAATATCTGACCATAATTTTTGCATAGTTTTAATTATCAGCACATTCATAAATTGTTTAAATCTGAAAAATATCACCCATCTCCTACTTTCAGCAGTGATCACACAGCTTTAGTTCCTGATATTTTCATAAATTAGAGATGAAAGTTTTATTTAGAAGAAGCTACTTTTCATCCTGTTTCCTCATAATGCTCCTTGTTCAAATGTATTAATATAATATAAATCTGTATCCTTCACTTGTTCTCCAGACTCTGAATTTGACAACTAGTGGATTGGTTGTGGGCGGCGCGGTGGCGAAGTTGTTAGCACTGCGGCAGCACAGCAACTCACCCTTGGCCTGGGGATCCTGGGTTCGATCCCAGCCCCCGACCAACAGTGATCTGTGTGGAGTTTGCATGTTCTCCTCGTGTCTGCGTGGGTTTACTCCGGGATTTCTCCAGTTTCCTCCCACATGCCAAAAACATGCATGTTAGGTTAATTGGCATCAAGTGGGGATTCTAAATTGTCCTTAGGTCTGACTGTGAGAGTGAATGGTTGTCTGTCTCTCTGTGTTGGCCCTGCGATGGACTGGCGATCTGTCCAGGCCCTTTTGACACTTAAAATGAAATAACACTGCATATAACTTTTTTCCCTTTATGCTATGTATAAACAAACTATAATGTGTTGCATTTATGAAATCAGGGAACTCCTGCAGAGAAAACAAAATTACATTTCTGCATGCAACAAAAACATTTTGAACTCCGAAAAAAAAAGACATTGGGTTGAAGGTTGACATTGAGTTGAAAGGAGAGTGCTATTTCTAGCAGTGATGACTCCTGATCCTTCGATAAAAATCTCATAATTCCGCTGAAAACAATACCGAAAGCTCAGAATTCCAACACGAACCAGCGATGTGATTTGGAGTTGGGGAAATTATCTGAAAATTCAGCAGGGGGTCTGGGGGACATAGTCCCCCAGCGGGGTCCAGGGTGGGATGGGGGGCAAAGCCCCCCGAAGCTCCTGGGTTTTTATGATTTTTAAGTACCAGAACTGTGCTTAAATGACATAAAACAAACAGCTGAATGCCACTTATTACTGTATAATATTGACTTATGTTCCAAGAAGATAGCATTCCTAAAATATTCCAACAAGCATTATCCATCACATGCTTTAACACTTGATCAAATCAAAATCAGTTAATTTTATCTGTTCCATAATAGAAATAAAATTCCAACATACCATTACTTTTTATAATTTCAGCATTCATTTCAGATCACCAGTTTCAATCTCCATTGAGACTTGAGCAGTTCATTTTGCACAATCACTGATGTAGCCAAGTCTTAGAAATATTCAAAAGTTATGAGTCAATGTCCACTGTGCACTGTCAATTTCAAACTGTTTGGAATCATAAAAGGGGATGGTTAACTTTTATTACCGTTTAATCCCTCGCGCCAGCCCAGCTCATACAGCCGTTGTAGAGTTAAAGCGTACCTGTGGTGGTCGTGAAGACGCATTTGACTTGAAAACATTATGAAAAAGTATTTCTTATTTTGGTAAATAATTTTTGCCAGCCATATACCACCAGACATATATTCAAATAGGACCTTGGCCATGGGCAGCCACTGAAAACTGTGGGCGCAGCCATGACACATGCGGATGTGACGTCACTTCGTTGATACTCAACAGTCAATGCTCCGCCTGTATGAGAGACTAGGGTGCTGTTGTGAGTGTTTTTATTCTATTATGGCTGGATTGTCGGACTCTGAGGAAGAATTTGTCCAACATGGCTACAGGTTTGAGCCAGAAAGGTCTTCTGAGGGTTAAAGTGACGAAGTGGTCCTCACACACAACGCAATTTCGTCTGAAATTATCCGTCTGCGCCCTGTTTCCGCTCCGATCTTCTGACAAGGTGAGCTGGGTTTGGGTACACAAAAAAAGTGTTTCTTTGTTTTTTTCGCTTATTATTCAGACATCCAAAGGCTTTACATTCCGCCATGTTGCGATATCCATATCGCATTGTATGTTTTTGTTTTTCCAAGAGCACCGAGTGTCTGCTGCTCTGTATATAGTTGTAGAATCATCTTCCGTGTTGCGGCAGTTAGGAACTCAGATCAGATGAGACAAGCCGCTGAATTTAAGGATTTATTTATTTATTTATCTACTCGTTTCAGTTCTGCATTTAATATGAACCCTGAGTTTGAAATAAACGTTTGAATTTTGGTCCTCACACAACGCAACGCACTGTCTGCCGCTCTTTATAGCGGCGAGGGAAGGGCCGAATTATTCTGCCGTGTTGCGGCTGTTAACGACCTCAGATCAAACAATAGGACCCGCCGAATTTAAGCATTTATTTATTTATTTTCTACTCGTTTCAGTTCTGCATTTAATATGAACCCTGAGTTTGAAATAAACGTTTGAATTTGAATATCCCCGAAGCCGCTGCACATCCGGGTACTCAGATCGCAGTTTTATAATCATCGTCATTTACGAGCTCAGATCAGAAAAGACGGCTCGCTGAATTTAAACATTTATTTATTTATTTTCTACTTGTTTCAGTTCTGCATTTAATATGAACCCTGAGTTTGAAATAAACGTTTGAATTTGAATATCCCCGAAGCCGCTGCACATCCGGGTACTCAGATCGCAGTTTTATAATCATCGTCATTTACGAGCTCAGATCAGAAAAGACGGCTCCCTGAATTTAAGCATTTATTTATTTATTTTCTACTCGTTTCAGTTCTGCATTTAATATGAACCCTGAGTTTGAAATAAACGTTTGAATTTGAATATCCCCGAAGCCGCTGCACATCCGGGTACTCAGATCGCAGTTTTATAATCATCGTCATTTACGAGCTCAGATCAGAAAAGACGGCTCGCTGAATTTAAACATTTATTTATTTATTTTCTACTCGTTTCAGTTCTGCATTTAATATGAACCCTGAGTTTGAAATAAACGTTTGAATTTGAATATCTCCGAAGCCGCTCCACATCCGGGTACTCGAGGCTCAGCCAATACTGATACAGATCGCGGTGTCAACAAAATTACATCACAGGAAGCGTCCTGGAAGTCCCTGTAGCCGCTAGTATGGCTGTACCCATGTTTTGCTGACATAGCTGAACCAGCAGATCAGCAATGGATTTATATCAAATTGCTTTGAACGTGAATTTCAACTTAAACTTGAACTAGAACGTGAGACAGGGGCTCAATATAATATCTTTTTTTTCACGACCACCACAGGTTTTTTTTTTTTCTCCAAAACTTTATTAAGAACAAGGTGAAAGTACAGAGTTTTGACGTAGATGGTGATAAACATGGCAATTAATTTTTTATCTAAATTGTGTAGTTCAGTCAACAGTCTTACAAGAGGTAAGAAGGATAAAATAAAGTAGTAAGAATAGTAAATAATAATAAGATAAAGTAACTAAAAGCATAATAAAAGTAGACAAAAAGAGAAACGGGGGGTTCTTTTCAGTCCAGAGTGTCCAGAGTTCTAGGGGTTTTCCATGAGTTTCCGATCATCGACCAAACAGTGGAGTTTCACAGCATTCCGCTTCTTCATGTGTTTCAGTGATGAGAAAAAAAGGCAGAGTTCTTTACTTACTCTTTAGAGTTCTTTTACTTCACTTCCGCTTCTGAGAGAGAGCAGACGCTTTTCTTCCCTCTCCCTCCTAATCCTCTCCCTTCTGATCCCAGCTTGCAATGTCACTCTTCTCCTGGCTGAATCTTAATCCAAATGGAAATTATGGATCTGGAAAGCGGCTTATATGCGATTGTCACCACTTTAAAAGAAGATCGGGTCAGGGGGAACCCAAGGGAGACTCATGGCATTGGAATTCATGTGTCTGTGTGATTCGACTGAGATTGAACTGATCACAGGATCTTCTGTTTGGCCCCTGGAGTTTTCCTAGTGTATCGAAAATTATCTGGGTGAGCTAATCAAATGCGGACCCCGGCGTAGCTCCCTTAACAAATTCAACAATTCGTCCAGCTGGGGGGAGCACTGACTGTCAGCGGCAGGATTAACATGGAATTTACTATCTGGCATGCATTGAAGAGAGAACGAACTCTCTGGACATGTTTTACCTATGTTTCGGTAGGTGGATAACATCTGTGGATCGCTGAGTGCTCTCCAGAGAATGATCTAAAGTATGATTCAAGCCTGTATGAAATTGAAGCACAGAATTGAAGAGAGAGAAATTTTTTTATTCTCTGAGTGCACTGTGCAGATTTGACCTTGTGTTTTGGTGCCCTTGTTTACATTCCTCCTCGATAAGATAACGCCGGAGAAGTGGCTTATGTCTACCCATACATCAACAATCAGTTGTTGTCGTCAGCGGATTGGTCTCTCAAGGACAATGCCCATGTGCCTTCTGCAAGGAAGAGGAAAAGAGAGATAGACTCTGATCTCTGGACTTGTTTATAAGTCACATGATTATAACATCTATCCACTGCCTGGAGGCGCCCTCTGCTGCTCACTAACAACTGTTACACTCACACTACACAATGACATGCAAATATACACACACTGCTCTCCCTCCCTCTGCTGTGTGATTGTATCTATTGTCTGCTAATGTGCATAGAGGGTTTTTTTCTGTGTAATCAAAATTTGGCTCATGAGCTTATATGAGCTTATACGAGCGTGATTCTGATAACTATGTTTTTTCTCTCTGCCTATTGTGTTCCCCCCCCCTTTACCCCCACTGCAGACAGGCGCCTTTATGGCTGCCGTGTCATTGGATGCGCCTAACGTGCGCACCCAATGTCAAGTCAAATTCCTTGTGTGTTTACTTGTAAATATACTTGGCAATAAAGCTGATTCTGATTCTGATTCTGATTCTGAAATACATTAAAATTTGGCTTGCATTTTAAAAATCTATTTTTGTGTACATAAAATTTTCCCAAGATTATGAGGGTGTTAATAGACATATCATGCAATGAGTTCTTAATAATAAAACCATACAAAATATTCTGACAGTTAAAAACAGGGGTTGGTACATGTTTAGATAACCAGTGATGAAAATCATCCCAAAACGCAGTGGTGTACATACAGTAAAAAAAAATGTGATCTGTACTTTCTATATGTTCATTACAAAAGGAACAGTTATTGTTCTCAAAGCCAAAGCGTTTACTTAGAAACTCAGCAGAAGGATAAATTCCATTTAAAACTTTATAATGGATCTCTTTTGCTTTTGGTGAAATAGGAAATTTAAAGAATTTAGATCTTAGAATTTGAGCTTCTTTTTTGGAGAAAAAATTAAGAATAGCAGCTCTAGAAACTGTTGCTGGGAAGATTTCTTTATTAAATATTTTCCTAATCGTTAAATTGTTTAATTTTGAGTCATCTAGGCGGAAACCATTCACCAAAAGCAAAGGGAGGTTTGGGCAAGAGCCAAATCTATTTAAAGTTGAGGCCATTAGTATAACTGTCTGAGGTATTGCCTCCATTACTTGGTTATATTCTCGTTTATCATTTATGTTATATTTAGCACAGAAATTCTCAAAAGTTAAAATGCTCCCTGTGCCGTCTAATAAGTGTAGTACAGACCAAATGCCCTTATTTTGCCAGTTTTGTAGGAATATTGATTTGTGTTTATATAGTACATATCTACAATTCCACAGAGGGGTCATATGAGGGCTAAAATTATGTTTATAAATCAATCTCCAATATAGTAAGACCTGTTGATGAAATGAGGAGAGTTTATAGGGGAGCTTTTTTGGGTCATAGTCACATCTGAGCAGGAATTCAATGCCCCCAAATTTAGCAAAAATTTCATTGGGAATATGAAACCAGAAATGTTTGGGTTGTTTAATAAATTGTCTCAGCCAGTTAATTTTGATGGTGCCATTAATGCATTCAAAGTCTATAGCTTTAACACCACCTTCCTCATATTCTTGAATCATGGTACCTTTTTTAATATAATGTGTTTTCCCTTTCCAGATATAATTGAAAATGGTTTGATTGATGGCTTTAACTGCATCTTTGGGCATTGGTAATGAATGGGCTGGATAAATAAATCGGGAGATGCATTCCATTTTTGTCAGAAATGTTCTTCCTATGATGGAAATATCTCTTTGAGACCAGGAGTTGAGATAAGTTTTTGATTTCTCCAAGCAATTCCATATATTGAGCTTGAACGACCACCACAGGTACGCTTTAATGACTCTCCACCTGGCCATATCAATTACTGGTGGCCATACGTCACTTCCGGTCCTGCCTGAAAGGGCGCAGCTTCACTACTTTATCTTCCTGGAAGATAAAATAAAGCGGAATTCGGCGAATTAACAGAAAATCATATCCCTGAGAACACGCCGCCATGAATCTTTGAAAAAGCATACAACGAGCCATTTGCTTGGTCCAGTCGTTTGCAACTATCCAATCGCAGGGCTGTCAAACTACTGTAATACAGCAGTAGCTTGAACACAACACATCCGGGTTATCGCGGGAGACGACTTCCGACTTCGTGTTGATTCTTCGCTGACGGTGATTAAACTTTAACAGGTTTTTTTTTTTAGATTTTACAAGATCACCATAATCTTCAAATTTAGAATTACATTTTAAAAACTAATGAACTAAAATAAAATACATTTTAATTAAATACTCATTATTTATTTTCCAAAGCCACAGGGAGCCGCAGCAGAGGGATGAAAGAGCCGCATGCGGCTCCGGAGCCGCGGGTTGCCGACCCCTGGTCTAACTTATTAAACATACACCAATTGTATGTGTGTCGCGTGAGTAAATATTTACTCTTTTCGTTGAGCTGATTATAATAGAATATTTCAGGCAGTATTGTAACATGTACTGCTTCAGATGTTGTGGCTCATTGTGCAACGTTCCTCACCGTCCTTATCTTGGAGCAGAGTAGGTTGAACTGGTAGGAAAAAGGCTGAACAGTGGACAAAGAATTTCTGTATGTCCAGAGGGACATTTCAATATGTGTGTCTCAGCTTGAAGCTTGCACTGGAGAGAATGGGCACAACTTATCATCTGGCTGTCCAGCCACCTGGTGCAGATAGGAGATGGAGTGTGTGCAGCGTGGATGTGTTACCTCGTGCCTTCCAACTAATCAAGCCCAGTCTCAGCAAAAAAAAACAAAAAACCTTCAACTGCACGATTTGTCAGTCAGAGAAAAGATGCAGAGGCACGTCAAAAGGATTTTTGACATGCAGTGGGTACGTGGCATTTACAGCTTTAAGAAAGGTGTGTAACGTCAGTTTTTGGGTTGTTTCTTTTTTCACTTTTACTGTGTTTGAGGTTGGAGCAACTAACCTAACCCATACTTTAATGCCTAACCCTAACCTTTCATTAGTGGAGTGAAAAACAAGGAAAAAAACAAGGGAAAAAAACAAAGAAAAAGGTCAGTGACAGAAAAGAGTAGGAGTGGAACTCATGTATTTTTGCTGAAACGACTGTGTGAATTGGGAAAGCGAAGTGAAAGATGCGTTGTTGTGCACATGCGTGGTGAGGACTGCGCAGTGAGTGGACTTGTCAAAACGTACCAGGGCACGTTTTTTTTTAGATTTAATGTGGAAATGTATGTTTTTAGAGGGGTGGGAAAACGTTTATTGGATGCATTTCTTGCTGAGACCGGGTTGAAGTAATCGCAACACACATCTTCACAAGAAGCCGTTGTGAACATTTTTTTATGCTGTGTGAAATAAAGATTTCCTGCCTTTCAGCTCTGTGTGCATTATGAAATCTATCAGGAGTACATCAGTAGCAGACTTTAAAGGTTATGAATTAATCAGTGACTGAAGGGGCTATTTATGGTTTAAAAATATTTAATTATGAAGGGATACTGTCACAATATATTGTCAGTATGAGGGTTAAAATGTGGAATGTAGTGAAATGTTTTCTTTACTTTTAGAGGTGGCCACAAGTGCATCATGTGACAAAATCAGGACACCCTGTATAAGCCTGTGTTTTTAAACATATTTAGACATATGGATATATAATATTAAGGTTAATACTGGGATTTTTTTTTTTGATTTTGTATACTTTATTGATCCCCAGAGGGGAAATTGAGGGCATCCACCTGGATGGATGAAGCAGCCACGGTACAGCGCTATCCCTTAACCATTCACACACACATTCACACCTAGGGCCACTTTAGAGTCTCCAATTAACCTGACCTGCATGTTTTTGGCCTGTGGGAGGAAACCGGAGAAATCCCGGAGTAAACCCACGCAGATACGGGGAGAACATGCAAACTCCACACAGATCACTGTTGGTCAGGGGCTGGGATCGAACCAGGGATCCCATGGCCAAGGGTGAGTTGCTGTGCTGCTGCAGTGCTAACCACTGCTCCACCGCACCGCCAATGGGAGTCATATACTAAAACAGAAGTCATTAAAATTTTATTAAAGAAACAGTGAGGAATAAATTAGAACATCCACCTTTATTCCCACTTAAAATGGCTAAAATAAAAAAAATACATTGATCATCAATGTGAACATTTAATAATTAACTGAATATTTAATAGGGTGTCCAAATTGTATCACCTGACTATGTGAATGCCAGACCTTTGTTAAACATGATAAACTTGGTGCATTTTAAAGAAGTTTATAACCTGTAGTTCAGTGCACACCTGAGGATCAGAAAGGCTGACGATGCAGTGAGCAGAGATGAATGGTTTAATATTTCATAGCTCTGACCCAATCACATCTAACATCACTGTTGTTAAAAAAAGTTCTGACTCTTCAAATGTTCATTTATTTATTTTCCAGTAAAATACTTCAAACATACAGACACACTATAAATTTACACTCTGGTGTTTCTACGTCTCCCAGCTGGCCTGGGAACGTCTTGGTATCCTCTCTGAATAGCTGGAGCAGGTGGCCCGGGAGAGGCAAGTCTGGGCTTCTCTGCTTGAGCTGCTGCATCAGCGACCCAGACCTCCGGAAAAGCGGTAGAAGATGGATGGATAGATGGTTTCTTCTCGCTTCGGCTTCTGACTCCAGCATGTCATGCACAGCAGCCAGAAGAGTTTCACTTCACTTTTTATTTCCTGGTAAAAAAAAAACAAAAAAAAAACAGGGAGGATGGAGACCAATATTAACTGACAATTCTAATGCAGTTCTAAGACTACATGTACTGTATTTTTAAGCTGGTCTAAGGTGGCAGAGGGTGCTGGCAGCAACAGATGGCAGGCAGATGGCAGTCCCTGAATAAAGACACATTTCTGAATCAGAACATATTACAAAAAAAAGATGGCAAAACTGGCAAAGTAGATCAGCTAGACCAGAGGTCTGAAAGCTGTGGCTCTTCTGCACGTATTCAGTGGACAGAAAAACTAATATGTATGACAAAAATTCACTGATATACAAGTTTTGCATCTAAACAGTCAAAAAGACTGAATATATCAACCAGATCTTTACTTAAAAATCTTACACATTTTATTACAGTTACTGAGTAAAAGGCATTGATAAACAAAAAGGATAGCAGAAACAGTGATGGGATTCCTGGTCATCACTATAAAAGACAAACATTATCACATCAATAAAAACACACTAACATTCTTAAATTTTCAAATAGATAAAAATACCTTCTAAATTAATGTACATCTCTCAATTTCCCCAAAAGAATCCACAATATGAAATGCTAAAATGTACACAAATTAAAAATGTAAAAAAAAAAAAATATATATATATATACAGACCACTACAACACAGTCCCTAAAAATCCAATAAATGACATACTGTGGAGCGTGTAAATAACTAGGCGGATTTGGCTCAGACAATTTATTACACATCTCACACAAGAAGCATAGACAGAATGACAACTCAACAGAGACTCTTCTCTTAAATAGCATGGCATTCCTCTAGAAGCTTCTAACACACAAAAGGTCACATTGCATTCACTTCCTTAATCCTTTATCATTCCTCTAGAAGTTTCTAACACACAAAAGGTCACACTGCATTCATCCTTCACACCTCCCTGTTATCTCCCAGGGAACCTCTGCTCTTTGTTCTTGTCTAAGATGTTATACAATTATGCACTCCCCATGTGCCGCCATACGACCCCCCCGAGCATCTTGGATAGAACAATAGAATAACAGTCCGTATACTGTGGTAGAATCATTAAACATCAATCCACATGCTGCTTGGGCTTCAGTCTTCTCCCGTATCTGCTGTAACCAGGATTCGCCACCTCCGCGGCGCTGTCATGCTGGGGGGTTGATGTTTGAGGGGTAAAAGTCTGTCCGTGTGGGTGCTCTGGGGAATCTTTTCTCTGGGAAGCTCCCCGTGGGGGTCTTCCATGCCGAGGGGCCCTCGCCAACAGCACTTGCTCGTCCGCCACCACGAAAGCGGGTTTGAGTCTGTCTATGCCAATCTTTTCCCTCCTACCCCCCAAATCTAGCAAAAAATGCTTGTCCCCTGTTTTCAGCACTCTGAACGGTCCATCATAAGGTGGGCGCAGTGGAGGGCGATGGGCGTCGTGTCTGACAAAAACGAACTCCGCGTTTTTCAAAGTTTTAGGCACAAAAACGCGCGGAAAACTGTGGTGGGCAGGGCCCGGCAGCGTGCTTGTGTCTATGCTACGCTGCAACAGCTGAGACGGGGAGCTGCCCGGCGCGGGATTATCTGGAAGAAACTCCCCGGGCAGCCGAAGTGGCTGCGCAAAAACGAGTTCAGCCGGGGAAGCTTCCAGATCCTCTTTAGGCGCAGAACGTAACCCCAATAAAACCCACGGTAGCTTGTCTACCCAATTTGCATCTGTTAGTGAAGCCCTGAGAGCCGCTTTCAATGATCTATGAAAACGTTCGCATAACCCATTAGCCTGTGGATTGTACGCGGTTGTGCGGTGAATTGTGACACCCAGGCTGCGGGCCATTGTTGACCAGAGTTCGGAAACAAATAGAGGGCCTCTGTCGGACGTAATATCCGACGGGACTCCAAAACGCGCCACCCATGCTGTTAAAAACGCGTGCGCCACCTCCTCGGCTGTGGTTGCTGCCAGTGGAACCACTTCCGGCCAGCGCGTGGTGCGGTCCACCATTGTCAGAAGGTGTGTGCACCCTTGTGATGGCAGGAGGGGGCCCACGAGGTCCACGTGAACATGGTCGAACCTCTTAGCCGGGATGCGAAACGGCTCCAAGGGAGCCTTCGTGTGTCTGTGTACTTTGGCTTGTTGGCACGCCATGCAGGCTGCCGCCCACTCTTTCACTTGTTTGCGATGGCTCGGCCACACAAATTTCTCCCCTACCATTTTGACTGACGCGCGCACTCCCGAGTGCGCCAAAGAATGAATCGAGTCAAACACGCGGCGGCGCCACACGGCCAGGACCACGGGACGCAGGCGCCCCGTGGAGACATCGCAGATTAGGGGGGGCATGCCGTCTTGCAGCATCCTGCTCTCCAGCCTTAACCCTGTTGGTCCAGACTGGAGCGTGCGCACGTCCGCGTCACTAACCTGCTCCGCGGCCATGGCTGCGTAATCTATCCCCACGCCGACCGGAGCCGCCACGGCGCGCGAGAGGCAGTCTGCCACTACATTCAGTTTACCCGAGACATGCTGAATATCGGTAGTAAACTCTGAGATCGCGGCCAGCTGTCTCTGCTGCCGGCCCGACCACGGTTCTGAAACCTTGGCCATCGCGAATGTTAGTGGCTTGTGGTCAACGAACGCGGTGAAACTGCGCCCTTCCAGCCAGAACTGGAAGTGGCGAATGGCCAGGTGGAGAGCCAGCAACTCCCTGTCGAACGCGCTGTATTTACGTTCACTGTCGCGCAAAGTCCTGCTGAAAAAGGCGAGCGGCTGCCAAGCCCCGGCTACGCGCTGCTCCACGACCGCCCCTATGGCCACATCTGAAGCGTCAGTGGTGAGCGCTATGCGGGCCGTTGGGTCTGGATGTGCCAGCAATGCGGCGTTTGCCAGGGCTGCTTTGACTTCCGAGAACGCCCGCTCTCGCTCCGGGGTCCATTCGACCTTATTCGCGGGCTTCTGTTTTCTGAGCGCGGCGTACAGTGGTTGCATGAGCTGCGCTGCGCGGGGAAGGAAACGGTTATAAAAATTCACCATTCCCAAAAATTCTTGTAGCGCCCTGACCGTTTGCGGCCGGGGAAAATCTGCTACCGCGCGCACTTTGTCAGGCAGCGGGACTGCTCCTTTGGGAGAGACGCGGTGCCCCAAAAAATCAATCCCCGTCACCCCGAACTGACATTTTGCTGGGTTGATTATTAACCGGTGCTCTTCCAACCTCCGGAAAACCGTTGTGAGGTGGGTTTCGTGTTCGCCTTTGGACGCGCTGGCTACTGAGATATCGTCCAGGTAGACAAACACGAAAAGGAGATCACGCAGCACTGCATCCATCATGCGTTGGAACGTCTGTGCAGCCCCTTTAAGCCCAAAAGGCATGCGCAAAAACTCGAATAACTGAACTGAGTTATTACCGCTGTTTTGGGTATGTCCTCAGCGCGCACTGGGACCTGGTGGTAACCGCGCACCAGGTCTATTTTAGAAAAAACGTGCGCTCCTGCAAGGTGAATGGAAAAATCCTGAATGTGAGGAATTGGGTAGCGGTCGTGCGCTGTGGCGTTGTTCAACCTGCGGAAATCCCCGCAAGGCCGCCACAAACCTTCAGCTTTAGGGACCATGTGTAACGGGGAAGCCCATGGGCTGTTTGAGCGCCTAATGATGCCCAACCTCTCCAGGTTGGCAAACTCCTTGCGTGCTATGTCCAGTTTAGCTGCGTCCAAGCGCCGAGGTCTTGCCAAAACGGGCGGCCCGGTGGTGGTGATAAAATGCTCCACCCCGTGTTTAGCGATGGCTGCCGAAAACGTCGGGACAGTGAGTGCGGGGAACTGAGTGAGCAGTGTGTGGAACTTACCGCATGTAGCTGTGACGTTGGCTTGTGCTGTTGGCCGGGTCACTCGAGCTATACAGGGGAGAGAGTCAAAAGATGCATGTTAGCGACATCTACCAACAAACCATGTGCACATAGAAAATCAGCCCCCAGTATATGGAAATTCAATGCTGCTATGACAAAAGTCCACTCAAATGTACAGCCGTGTAGAGACAAGAGTAGAGTCCTCTCACCAAAGGTCTTAATCCCCGAGCCGTTTGCTGCTGCCATCTCGGGGCCGCTAGATCCTGCCAGCCGGTCAGCGTAGGTCGGCCGGATGAAACTCTTCTGGGCGCCGGTGTCCACGAGGAAATGCCTCCCCGAGCGTGCATCCGTCAAGTAGAGCAGCTTGTTCTCCTCCCCGAGGGTCGCGGCTGCTACCGACCCCCGGTCTTGGCACCTCCTGAGTCGCTTGAATTGGCACGGTGGTATACATTTGCGTGCCCTCTCTGTGAAGCGGCGGTAGTAGAAGCAAAGCGTGTCTCCCCCGCGTTCCTTGGCCCCCGCTGCTGCTGCCGTCGGTGGCTCTGCTGCTGCCGTCAATGGCTCCTCGCCTCCTCCGGCCATCGCGCCGAGCTCCGTCGCTGTCGCAATGGCCATGAACTCCCTGCTGGCGACGATGATCTGGTTTGCTTCCCGAGCTAGCGCACGATAGTCCCGCTTGGCCAGCAATGGTGAATTGGCCAGGGTCGCTCTTGCCGCTGATGGAATGTTCCGGAGCAAGTGGTGGGTAAAAATGAAATGGTCGTCTTCTGTGCCCTTTAACCTCAGCATCTTCTCCATCAGGTCTATGGCCGACCCATCTCCCAACCCGGTCCGAGTCAGGAGTCTCTCTGCTCTCTCACCATCCGAGAGTGTGAAGTGCTGGATGAGCGCAGCCTTCAGCGCGCCGTACTTGTCGTCGGTTGGTGGCTGATCAAGCAGGCTCTCTATGTGCTGAGCCGTGCGGGCGTCGAGTGCTGCGACCACATAGTGGAATTTTGTGTCATCCGCCGATATCCCCCGGAGGGCAAACTGCGCCTCGACTAGGTGGAACCAGGAGCGCCGGTTGTGCTGCCAAAAATCCGGTAGCTTGATTGCAACAGCACATGCGTGGCTGGGGGTTCCCATCGAGGTTGGCTCCGGGGGTCTTTCGTTGTGTTCCATGATTCGTCTTGGGTCACCAGTGTGGAGCGTGTAAATAACGAGGCGGATTTGGCTCAGACAATTTATTACACATCTCACACAAGAAGCATAGACAGAATGACAACTCAGCAGAGACTCTTCTCTTAAATAGCATGGCATTCCTCTAGAAGTTTCTAACACACAAAAGGTCACACTGCATTCATCCTTCACACCTCCCTGTTATCTCCCAGGGAACCTCTGCTCTTTGTTCTTGTCTAAGATGTTATACAATTATGCACTCCCCATGTGCCGCCATAATACCAATGTAGTGGATTTATGGGTTTTATGGGCATTTTATTATTGGTACAAGTATTAATGTAAATATGAATCCAAGTAGAGATGAAAATTTACTTACTCATATCCTTGTAGGACGCCAGTCTAGATAATGGACAATTTTATTAACAATTCTTTTTATTTGTACCAATTATGAATCGGTCTTAAAAAAAAACAAAAAAAAAAACCTTGTGAGTTCTTGTCTGCTAATAATCAAGAAGACGGACATGAACTCAAACATTAACTCCCATATGTCTTTCAATGGTTTAATAAGAAATGTCAGAATAGGTTAACTCATTCGGATAACTTGAGACAGGGAATTCAACATGTATTATGAGCATCATAGACTTATTGAGCTACTGAGTGTAACCTGTGAATCAAACATTTGTGGAACTGAATAAACCGTAGTTTAACTTGTCAGTATACTGGAAATTGAAAACCATGAAATAGCATTGGTTAAGAAAAGTGGATGCAATTTTATGAAGAAAATGATGATTAAACTTTAAAAATGGAACATTGATGTTACTCTGAAAAAGAATCTAAATTAATGAAAGGACAAAATGCATTTTGAAATTCTGATGGGGTTTTGCAAGAAATTAAGTTTAAAGAACTTATACCAGGAATATTCTGAAGAATTAAGTTTAAATTTAGCAACAGATAGTCAGCCAAGCAGAATCATTGTGTCCCAGTGGGTAGCAGGCAGTCCACTGGATTCTGTTTCAACTGGACCAGCGTGGGTTCTTTTGGAAGACTGGCAGACAGGTTCTTTATCACGGTTATGGCCTACTCCCAAGATCACAAAGGGGCTGGTTCTTCAGCAGGCTGGCTGTGGTCTTCTCTTATGCACTGAAGGAAGAGTTTGTTTATTGTACAAAGTCCCATTAGAAAATCAAATTGAGACCAAAACAAGCCACTGATCCATTTCTTCCAATGTATTGTGGCTGGAATGGGTTGGTTTAAGCTTAGGAAAAAAAATGTTCTTGCACATTGGTTTAAAGAAAAGGATTAAAATAAAGAAAAAGTGAACTTTACAGAAAAGAAAAAGAATTTTCACAGAGCATGTGAGGCTCTGGGCCTACTTGAAGATAGAAAAAAAAGGAAGAGCAGAGAAGTCTGCTCCTTACAGCTTGACCACCGCCCCAAAAACTGGACAAAGATTTTTTTGGGGGGTGAGGCAAGATTTCACTGAATTTCCTGGAACTGAGCTGAATTACATGGACTTTTGTTCAAAAAAAGTCAAACTCGACCGAAAAAAGAGATGCAGTGAAGCCTGGAACTCTATTGGTCAGTCAAATTGGTCAGTCAAACTGCGCCACCGGCTGCACGGTGGTGCAGTGGTTAGCACCGCGGCAGCACAGTTTACCCTCGGCTGGGGGATCGTGGGGATCATGAGATCGTGGGTTCGATCCTTGCCGCCGGCCAACAGTGATCTGTGTGGAGTTTGCATGTTCTCCCCGTGTTTGAGTGGGTTTACTCCGGGATTTCTCCGGTTTCCTCCCACATGCTAAAAACATGCAGGTTAGGGAGTTAAGGGGCACTTGCGCACGCAGCGACCGACAGCTGGTGGCTTGTCACCGGACTGCAGAACAAATCTACCTACGGGTACAAAATAAGTCCAAAAAAAAAAAAAAGTCCAGCTATGGTCTCCCAAAGAGCAGAGAGAGGAGGGGGAGAGACATTTGATATGAGAAGTGAGATCCCCCCTTCAGACACATATGTTGCTGAATAAAGCATAAATCCCTTAAACTTTAGTGACTAAGATATTCTACTCAGTAATAAGGGAACATATAATGTCTCTAGATTGTACATGCAATTAACTTCTTGTAGGCATGCAAAAATTAATTTCTTTCTGAAAATAAAGCAGCACATTAAATCATCAATAAAAACATTTCACCACCATTGTCCATCCCAGAGTTCAACCATGTCTTCAGTAGCGGATGCTGTCTTGAGAGAAAGAATATGAATTAATTTATTGTTCACAACTGCAGAGATTCCATTTCAGAGAGAAAAAAATTAAATATTCCTGTGTCATCCACCAGATGGCACTGTAAAACTGTCTGGTTGGTTAAGATAAGATAAGATAAGCCTTTATTAGTCCCACAACGGGGAAATTCCAGGATTGCAACAGCACAGGGATAGCAACACTCAGAGCAACAATCAGCAGGCAAGAAAAAAAAGGCAAGCAAGCAAGAGCAGCTAATATACATATGTACATATTACTATAAATATATATATATACACACAGACACACAGTGTAGAGCATTGTAGCTGGATGGGATAAATATATGAGTATATAAACACACAGTACAGAGCATTGCAGCTAGATGGAATAAATATGTAAATATATAAACACAGTGCGGAGCAATGTAGCTAGATGGAATAATATGTAGATATATAAACACACAGTACGGAGCATTGTAGCTAGATGGAATAAATATATGAGTATATAAACACAGTACGGAGCATTGCAGCTAGGTGGAAAAAATATGTAAATATATAAACAGTGCAGAGCAATGTAGCTAGATGGAATAATATGTAGATATATAAACACACAGTGCGGAGCATTGTAGCTAGATGGAATGAATATATAGATATATAAATATAAACATAAACACACCCAGTGCGGAGCACTGTAGCTAGATGGAATAAATATGTAAATGTATAAACACACACAGTGCAGAGCATTGTTGCTAGATGGGATGAAACAGCACAACCGTCTACTTAGTTATCCTACATGGTATGAATATGTGCCCATACATATTCTCACCCTCCGTAGCTACCGGTATTTTCCTAGTTGTATGCTGGAGGGGACCATTGTGTAAGTCTATTGCATCTTTGCATTCAAAAAACTATTAGGTTGTTACGTCTTTTTGCTATCTCTGCGAGCAGCCCTGCTTAGGTTGTACAGTCTGACAGCCGTTGGTAGGAAGGACCTGCGAAACCTCTCGGTTGTGCACCTGGGATGATGTAGTCTGCTGCTAAATGAGCTCCTCAGTGCATTCAGTATGTCCTGCATAGGGTGGAACTCGGACTCCAGCAGAGATGACAGTTTAGCCACCGTCCTTCTCTCTCCTATCTCCTCCACCGGATCAAGGCGCTGCCCCAGGACAGAGCTAGCTTTCTTGATCAGTTTGTTCAGTCTCTTCCTATCGGCTGCAGTAATGCCACTGCCCCAGCAGACCACTCCAAAAGTGATGGCTGATGCCACCACCGTGTCATAGAATGTCTTCAGCAGCGCCCCTTGTACACCAAAAGACCTGAGTCTCCTCAGTAGGAACAGCCTGCGCTGTCCCTTCTTGTAGAGTGCATCAGTATTGTGTGACCAGTCTAGTTTATTGTTCAGATGAACACCCAGGTACTTGTAGGATGTCACCATCTCAATGTCTGTTCCCTGTATGTTTACTGGTGCTGTGAGGGGTTGTCCTTGCCTGCGGCAGTCCACCACCAGCTCCTTAGTTTTCCTCGCGTTGATCTGGAGGCAGTTCCGATGGCACCAGTCCACGAAGTCCTGGATAAGCCCTCTGTACTCAGCTTCATCTCCATTGGAGATGAGGCCAACAATCGCAGAGTCATCAGAGAACTTCTGTAGATGGCAGTGTGTTGTGTTGTGTGAGAAGTCCGCAGTATAAAGAGTGAACAGGAAGGGAGCCAGCACCGTTCCCTGGGGGGCCCCCGTGCTACTGATGATCATGTCGGACACACAGTCCCGGGTTCTCACAAACTGAGGCCGGTTCGTGAGGTAGTCCAGGATCCATGATGACAGGTGCTGGTCCACCCCTGCACGCAGCAGCTTGTCTTTCAGGATCATCGGTTGGATGGTATTGAAAGCACTGGAGAAGTCAAAGAACATGATCCTCACCACATTCCCGGGCTTCTCCAGGTGGGACAGAGAACGGTGAAGGAGGAAGATCACCGCATCCTCCACCCCAATGCCATGCTGGTAGGCGAACTGGAGTGGATCCATCGCTGGTTCCACCAGGAGGCGGAGGTGAGCAAGGAGCAGTCTCTCCAGGGTCTTCATCAAGTGGGATGTCAAGGCCACCGGTCTGTAGCTGTTCAGGTCTTTGGGGTGGGAAGTTTTTGGTACAGGTACCACACAAGATGTTTTCCACAGCTGTGGTACCCTCCCCAGCTTCAGGCTCAGGTTGAAGATGTATGTCACAATCCCACACAGCTGGTCTGCACAGGACTTGAGGAGCTTTGCGCTGATGCCGTCCGGTCCCGACGCCTTCACGCCTTGATCTTCCTCAGCTCCGTCCTCACCTGGGTCCTGGTCAGGGTCAGGATGGGGGGCTGTGTGTTGGGAGTGGGGGGATGTTGGTGGAGTGGGGAGTGGGCAGCAGGACTTGATGTCTTTACAGGCAGCAGTGGTTGTTGTGCAGTCAGGGGGGAGGGCGGTTGGTCAAACCTATTGAAAAACAAATTCAGATTGTTCGCCCACTCCCTGCCCCCCGTGGCCTGGGGGGAGGTATTCTGGAGCCCAGAGATGGTTTTGAGGTTTCTCCAGACCCCGCTGATGTCGCTCTGTTGCAGCTTGTCCTCCATCTTCCTCCTGAAGCTGTCCTTGCCTTCTCTGATCTTTCTCCTCAGCTCCCTCTGTACGGACTTCAGCATCTCCCTGTTCCCCGACCTGAAGATCTTCTTCTTCTCTCTCAGAAGTGTTTTAATCTCAGGGTTGATCCAGGGTTTGTTGTTTGAGCAACACCGTATGGTCTTGGTGGGAACGGATTTGTCCGCACAGAAGCTGAGGTAGCCCGTGAAGGTGTGAATGAAGCCATCAATGTCCTCACCATGTGGATCGCAGAGCTGCTTCCAGGCGGTGGCTTCAAAACAGCCCTTTAGAGTGTCCATTGCCTCCTCAGACCATAACATCACTGTGCGCATGGCCGGGGGTTGTCTGTGCACTAGGGGTTTGTACACCGGCCGGAGATGAACCAAGTTGTGATCCGATCTGCCGAGTTGGGGGAGTTGTGATGAGGTGTACGCCTCCTTAGTGTTTGCGTAGAATAAGTCCAGTGTTTTATTGTCTCTAGTGTGGCATTTGAATGGGAGACAGTGAAACATGGTTGAAATCGCCTGAGATGAGGAGAAGAGCATCTGGGTGTTCTGTCTGCAGCCTGCTGGTTACTGAATGGATGACGTCACGCGCTGTCCCAGCGTTCGCCGTCGGATTTGCATAAACAACAATGCAGATCACGTGTGAGTGTTCTCTCGGGAGATATGTAGGCCGCATGCTAACAGCTAGCAACTCAATGTCTTTGCTGCAGTGACGTTGTTTAACAGTGATATGTCCCGGTCTGCACCAGTTGTTGTTAACATACATTATCACTCCACCGCCCCTTGCTTTGCCACTGTCTGGTGTTCGGTCTGCCCTTATCATGTGGAAACCCTCCAGCTCAATGTTAGCATCTGCTGCTAGTTCAGTTAGCCACGTCTCAGTAAACAAAAGGAGAGAGCACTCCCGGTATGTGCTATCGTAACGGCAGATAGCCGCTAGCTCATCTACCTTTCCCAGTATAGAGCGTACATTCCCCATAATAACGGATGGGAAGGTGGGTCTGTACCTTATACTCCTTGTCCGCCGTCTAACACCAGCCCGACAACCACGTCGTTTTCGCCTTATTTCTCTCGGTACGTCGAGTTTTTTCGTCAGCACCGAGTGGCGATTAAGTCCAAGCAGCTGTTCCCTGCTGTACCGTCTCCTGCTGTAAACAGTGGCTCCGTCCGCCGGCTCGGGAGGCATTTTGGGGTGATCTGTGTGTCCGTGATGTATAAAGTGTGTAAAGAAAGAAAGAAAAAAACTCAGAATTGAGCCGCTGTTGCAAAAGGCAGCCGACTCGTGTGGCGCCGGAAGTTTTTTTTAATGAGGAATCTTAACTCCCAAGTCTGGATTATATCAACCACAAATCTGTCATTTGGGCATTTTGCCAAAGAGCAGAATGATTAAGTCCTGGAGAAGGGATTAACTTCCACTTTATGGCCGATGGGTAGTGTTACAGCTCTGGTCCTTGGGTGAGAGAAGCAGTTCATGACCAGACTTTTGAGTTGAAACAATTTTTCTTCAGCAAAGAATGATTTTATAGATTGGAACCCAAGGTCAACACTACACCAAATTCAGTTTCCACTTAACACCATCGAAGTCCACATCTTCTAGGGACCATCCCTAACACTGGTGATGGGACGGCAGGCTCCGGAGCTTCGAGGGTGCTCTGAGCTTATCCAGAAAATATTTGGCAAAGCACGTTTTGAGGCGTGTATTGCTGACATATGTGTTGACGTCATACCACGTGACTGGGTCAGGAAGCTATTCATGATTTCGCACACAACATGAAATAAAGTGAGCAGCAATATACAATGGGAATCCCTGTCCCTCATGTTTTGTGTTGTCAATATTTGACTGTGTAAGGATTTGTCACAGTCAATTTTCAAATGGAGGCAGCACCAAAAACACTGACTTCTCTCATTTGGGAACATTTTGAGCACATTTCTCCTATTGATGGATTTTCCACAAATAGTGGCTATTTATTGTAACTGGGGCGACGGCTTAGCGGTAAAGCATGTGCTCTACAAGTGGGAGGCCTGGATTTGAGTTCCAGCTGGGTCATTCTTATAATTTTATTTTTATTTGCCAGGTGAAGTGTCTGTTGTGTTTTAAAGAGCTTGGATCATTATTACGCATCATTATGCTGAGGCACTATTGCTATTGCACCCTGCATGAGGATAAGGCCAGAGTTGAATATACTGGGAAAGACAGTATAAGACTGTTGAAAATGTATTATTTCTTAATAAAAATGGATAAGTAGTCCAAGAACATCAAGTAACACAGTAGTACAAGCACACCGTTGATATTTCTTAAAAGACAGCACATTTATTGAAATTGAAAAAATACACACTAAACCAATAATGCCCTTGTAAAAAATCTGCATGCTATATACTTTTTGTCAACTACATGGCCTAGTAGAGCAAATGAAGTTTCACTTGACGCTTCGTCGATATGAGCCATTTTGATGAAAGGCATCAAGTCCTCCAGAAAGCCTCATCTGGCCATCACTACCTGACACAAAACACACGCAGCAACCACTGCACAACACAAAAAAGTCAACTAAAACCATCACCAAATCCTAAAACGAACAAATCTCACTATATTAAATAAGTTACCCATTAAACTCTAGCTCCTGCATACGTGTGGCTGCTCACCGTGGTGTCTCACAGGAGAAAGCAATCGAACCCACACATACATCTGTCCCTTATTAATGTTCTCCCCCACCTGCAGGAACCAAGAAACCCAACCACCAGGTGTTGCTTGTTACACAAGAAAAAGTTGCAAATCAAAGAGGGAAAAACTCTGCAATATGAGGGAAAAATAAAGATACAAGAATGTTGTTAATTTATAATACCATAATTGTGAATTTATTAGAAAAAAAATCTAAATTAAAAATAGGCAAATTTATGTGTTGCACATTTTAGAAAGTGCAAAATTATTAGGAAAAAAAGCTGTGCATTTACAAGAAACCCCCGTTTAATGAAAAAGAGTTTCAAATTTCAAAAAAAAAATGCCTTAAACTTAGAGAAAGAACATTGTAAATTTATGTGGAAAAATGTTGCAAATTTATAGTAAAAAAGACCTGCAGATTAGAGAGGATAAGGATGCAAACGTGACAAACTTAATACACATTACAAGACAAAAAACTGCATAATAGAGAAAAAAAACATTGTAAACTTCTGTGAAATAAGGTGTACATTAGTAACAAAACAAATTTCAGAGGAAAAAAGGTACACAAATTAAGAAAAGTTGTGAAGAGAAAAATATTGCAGATTTACATGACAAAAAGTGCCAGTGTTTAGAAAAGGAGTTGCAAATTGAGGTCATATTTGGGAGGGATAAGTTAGAAGTTAAGAGGGTGAAAAAAGCCTCAAATTTATCATATAAATTGCATATTTTTTGCACATATTTACAAACCTTCAGCTTCTCAGAGGACAGCTCACTCCAGACTCTGGCATCCTGTGGCTGTAGGACCGGTGTCGATGCAAGATTGCATCCAAAGTGTCAGAACATTTCCTGGTCTCCCGGTTTTTGGCCTGTTTGAGTTTTGAGGATCGTTGTACAATAAGCTACAACTACGTCTGAAACACGAACAGTACATGTTACAACACCGTCTGAAATACGCAGTTGTTATAATCAGCTCAGTGACAAGAGTAAATATTTACCCATGCAACACACATACAATCGGTGCATGTTTATAAGTTAGACCTTTGTCTGCAGCGCTGCTCTTTCTTCCTCCAATGAACAAAGAAGGACCACCAGTTCCAGCGCTATATGAGACATTTTGATGAAAGGCCTCAAGTCCTCAGAAAGCCTCATCTGGCCATTACTAATGTCAGACACCTGTCGTAATTAGTTTGCCAGGTGAGCCCAATTAAAGGAAAACTATTTGTTCCACATTATTAAAGCGTAGCTGTGGTGGTCGTCTAAATGCATTCAACTTGAAAACATTAGGCAAAGTATTCGTTATTTGGTTAAATAATTATTGCCAGCCATATACCACCAGAGAAATATGCAAATACGACCACAGGCATGGCAAGCCAATGAAAACTCTGCGCGCAGCCATGACACATGTGGATGTGACGTCATTACGTTGCCACTGAAAAGTCAATACTCCGTCTGTATGAGCGACTAGGGTGCTGTTGTGAGTGTTTTTATTCTATTATGGCTGAATTGTCGAACTCTGAGGAAGAATTCGTCCAACATGGCTACAGGTTTGAGCCAGAAAGGTCTTCTGAGGGTGAAAGTGCAGAAGTGGTCCTCACACACAACGCAATTTCTTCTGAAAGGAGACGTCTGTGCCCTGTTCCGAGATTGCGCAATCACTTTTCTGCTACGATCTTCTGACAAGGTGAGCTGGGTTTGGGTACACAAAAGAAGTGTTTATCTTTGTTTTTCGCTTATTATAGAGACATCCAAAGGCTTTACATTCCGCCATGTTGCGATATCCATATCACATTGTATGTTTTTGTTGTTACAAGAGCGCCAAGTGTCTGCTGCTCTGTAGAATCATCGGCAGTCTGGCGGCCGTTACGACCTCAGATCAGACGAGACGACCCGCTGAATTTAAGCATTTATTTATTTATTTTCTACTCATTTTAGTTCTGCATTTAATATGAACCCTGAGTTTGAAATAAACGTTTGAATTTGAATTTGAATATCCCGAAAGCCACTGCTCATCCGGGCACTCCAGGCTCAGCCAATATTGATCCAGATCGCGGTGCCAACGATATTACGTCACAGGAAGCGTCCTGGCAGGCCATGTAGCCGCTAGTATGGCTGCACCCATGTTTTGCTGACATAGCTGAACCAGCACATCAGCAATGGATTTATATCACATTGCTTTGAACTTGAACTTGAACTTAAACTTGAACTAGAACGTGAGACAGGGGCTCAATATAATATCTTTTTTTTTCACGACCACCACAGGTACCCTTTATGCATGCTACAGGTTTCAAGTAGTGATGGCCAGATGATACTTTCTGGAGGACTTGAGGCCTTTCATCAAAATGGCTCATATAGACGAGGCCTCATGTGAAACTTCATTTTCTCTACTAGGTCATCTGGTGGACAAAACGTATACAACATGCAGATTTTTACAAGGGTGTTATTGATTTGTGTATTTTTTCATTTCAATAAACGTCTTTTAAGAAATATCAATGATCATAAGGGAAAAAGAAATAATAAAACTGAGGTGACTACAGTGAGTGTGCTTGTGCTACTTATCCGTTTTTATTAAGAAATAACTTTTCAACAGTCTTATACTGTCTTTTCCACTACATTCATCTCTGTCCTTATTGTCATTTAGGGCACAATAGTGTCTCAGCATAATGATGTGTTATTGTTGTATCCAAGCTTTTTGAAACCAACAGATGCTTCACCTTGCAAATAAAAATAAATTATAAGAATAACCACACTGGGACTTCAACCCCAGCTCACCAGATAGTTTACCTCTAGGCTGCCACTTAGTGATAGCCAGATAAGACTTTCTTGAAGACTTGAGGCCTTTCATTAAAATGGTTCATATTGACGAAGCCTCATGTGAAACTTTATTTGCTCTACCAGGCCATGTAGTCGACAAAAAGTATACAGCATGCAGATTTTTACAGGGGCATTATTGGTTTAGTGTGTATTTTTTCAATTTCAATAAATGTGCTGTCTTTTAAGAAATTCAATTCCATTCAATTTAATTCAACCTTATTTATATAGCACCATTTCACAACAACAGTCATCTCATAGCACTATCAACTGTAGGGGGAACCCCCACAGTTGCAGAAAGACCCCAGCAATCAGGCGATCCCCTGTGAGCAAGCACTTGGCGACGGTGGGGAGGAAAAACTCCCTTTTAACAGGAAGAAACCTCCAGCAGAACCAGGCTCAGGGAGGGGCAGTCATCTGCTGCGACTGGCTGGGGGGTGAGGGGATAGAGAAGAAGAAAAGAACAGACATGTAGAGAGCAAACAGCACGATGGGGACTCAATCTATGGGAGAGAACAAACAAATGTTAATGACCAGCAAAAAAAATATTTCATTGAGAGTGAGAAAAGGAGTGAGGCCCAGTGCATTACTGGAGGTTCCCCGGCTGACTAAACCTATTAGCAGCATAACTAAGGGAGGGTTCAGAAACACATGATCCCTCCCTAATTGTAGGCTATATCTAAAAGGTAGGTTTTAGCCCTATTCTTAAAAACAGAGATCGAGTCTGACTCCCGAATCCAGATTGGCAGCTGATTCCACAGGAGAGGAGCTTGATAACTGAAGGCTCTGCCTCCCATTGTACTTTTGGAGATTCTAGGTATTACAAGTAACCCTGCATTTTGGGAGCGTAGTGCTCTGTTAGGATAATACGGTAGTATCAGATCTTTTAAATAAAAAGGAGCCTGATTGTTTCGAGCTTTGTAAGTAAGAAGAAGGATTTTAAACTTAATTCTAAACTCTATGGGAAGCCAATAAAGGGAGGCCAGAACCGGAGAGATATGATCTCTCTTTCTAGTACCTGTTAAAACTCTTGCTGCAGCATTTTGGATCAGCTGAAGACTTATTAAAGATGTTTTAGGACAGCCTGATAATAAAGAATTACAATAATCTAATCTCGAGCTAACAAAAGCATGGATCAGTTTCTCAGCATCACTCTGAGACAAGATGCTCCTAATCTTGGCAATATTACGCAAATGATAGAAGGCAGTCTTAGAAAAAAATTTAATATGTGAATTGAAGGACAAATCCTGATCAAAAATAACTCCAAGGTTCCTCACAGAGCTATTAAGAGAAAGAGTAACCGCATCCAAACTGAAAGTTTGATTTGGAAAGGAATTTCTAAGGTTTTTTGGACCAACAAGAATGACTTCAGTCTTATCTGAATTTAATAGCAGGAAATTACAAGTCATCCATTTGATTTCCTTAAGACAGGCTTCTAACCTGGCTAATTGATTACTATCATCTGGCTTCATTGACAGGTATAATTGTGTGTCATCTGCATAACAATGAAAATGTATACAGTGCTTTCTAATAATGTTGCCTAATGGAAGCATATATAAACTAAAAAGAGTAGGGCCTAGCACAGATCCCTGTGGAACTCCATGACTAAGCTTTGAGTTGAAAGAAAACTCATTATTTACATGAACAAACTGGAACCTATCAGATAAATAAGATCTAAACCACTGCAACGAAGTTCCATTAAGTCCAACATAGTGTTCTAATCCAGTGATTTTCAACCTATGTGCCGCGGCACACTAGTGTGCCGTGAGAGATCATTAGGTGTGCCGTGGGAAATTATCCAGTTTAACTTAATTACTCGAGTGAGTGGCTATGTTTACATGGACACAAGTAACCGGATTAAAAGCCTGATCAGAATAAAAATGCTTCATGTAAACATGGCAATCTGAATATTCTAACCTGATCACGCTCATTCGGATCAAAATTTCATTCCGATTGAGAGGGGCGGGTTATGCCGATTGTTAATCCGAATGGTGCGCATGAAAACACTTATTCTGAACACAGGGCAGAAAATATGTTTACTGTGCATGTCTGTACACCAGCCGCACGTCGATGTGACGTATTTCCGCCTTAGCAGCAGCTAGCAGAAAACATAGCGGGAGTAAAACAAAACTGGTCTGTATCGTCCTGCTGTCTCCCTCTTTTCGTCATATGCAGAAGTATGTACTTGTAGCTTCATTACGGAGACTAGTAGAAGCAAAAGTACAGTCTGAATAACACAATACAGGTCAATTTTGACACGAAGCAGGGCTTGCTAACACCGGAAGTTGCTGCTTCTTCTACTATTTTTTGAATGTCGAAATGTCGACCTGCGCATGTCAAAATGATTTATTCCGTTCAAACCTGTGACACATGAAAACGCACGTCCTAATCAGATCAGCTTTTTCAGGATCCATGTAAACAGTAAAATTCTGATCTGAATTGTAATCAGATGCCCATGTAACTGTGGCCAGTGTCAGAGTAATACTCTTTTGTCACTGGATGGCAGCAGACTGGCCCGAGTGTATGAGCTGCTGGAGGAACTTAAAGTATTTCAGACAAATGAGAGGCCCTATGACTCAAAGCTGCTTGCAACTGATGAGTGGTGTGCAAAGTTGGCATACCTGGCTGATATATTTCATCATCTGAATGAACTGAACACCCGAATGCAAGGCCGAAATGAAAACCTGCTTACAAGCACGGATAAAATGAATCGATTTCGTTTAAAGGTGCAGCTCTGGCAACATGTGCAGCATGGCAACCTTGAGATGTTCCCACTCACTGAGAAACGGCATGATGTTAACACTGCTGCACTGTGCCAGGTGACTGGCACACATTTGAAAACTCTTGAGGAGAAGTTATTTTATTTCTCCTCAGACTTCACACAATGCCTTGACTGGGTTAGGAACCCATACAGCTCAGGATCAGTTGTTGGAAACGACATGACTTTACAGGAGCAAGAGGAACTCATTGAACTGAAACAAGATCATGGTTTAAAGCTAAACTTTGCTGATCTTCCTTTGGACAGTTTTTGGTTGACTGCTGCCAAGGAGTTCCCCATTCTGGCCAACAAAGCTATTTCAACATTGCTCCCATTTTCCACGACATATCTGTGTGAGCTGAGCTTTTCAAGCTTGACTGTGATAAAAACTAAAAACAGAGGGAGACTGAGAGCTGTTGAGGAAGAGCTCCGTGCGTGTCTTTCTTCCATTCCTGCCAGGATATCAGCTTTGTGTTCATCTAAACAGGCCCAGGGTTCACACTGAGTGAGTATAAATACATTTAGAAACTGTATTGCTAACTAGATTTTATTATTTTTACTGTGTTAGGCTATAGAGTGTCATTTTGGTTGGTGGTGTGCCCCAGGATTTTGTCAATGTAAAAAATATGCCGTGGCTTGAAAAAGGTTGAAAAACACTGTTCTAATCTATCAAGTAGAATGTTATGATCGATAGTATCAAAAGCTGCACTAAGGTCTAAAAGGACAAGTACAGAAACTAGTCCATTATCAGATGCAATGAGGAGGTCGTTAGTGACCTTCGCTAAGGCTGTTTCAGTACTATGATGGATTCTAAACCCAGATTGAAACTCTTCAAGTAAACCATTTCCCTGCAGGTGGTCAAATGATTGTGTAGCAACAACTCTTTCTAAGATTTTTGAAATGAAAGGGAGATTAGAGATTGGTCTATAGTTAGCTAAAGCTCCTGGATCTAGCGTTGGCTTTTTGAGTAAGGGTTTAATTACAGCTGTTTTAAAAGCCTGCGGTACATGGCCTAAAGTTAATGAAGAATTGATTATATATGAAGAATAAAGCTACCAATAAGTGGGAAGACTTCTTTAAATAACCTGGTAGGAATAGGGTCTAAAAGACAAGTTGAAGGTTTGGATGAGGAAACTATTTTGTCTAACTCACAAAGGTTGATTGGAGTAAACTCATCAAGACAGACATCAATAGAAGGAGTTGTAGTAGTTATAGTATTTAAGTTAACTGTGGGAAGAATCTGATTGATTTTATCTCTGATGGATGAAATTTTATTATTGAAAAAGTTCATAAAGTCCTGACTAGTAAGCTCTAAGGGAATGCTAGGATTGACAGAGTCCTGACTCTTTGTCAACCTGGCTACAGTACTGAAAAGAAACCTGGGATTATTCTTGTTCTCTTCTATTAATGCAGAGTAGTAACTCGTTCTAGCTTTTCTAAGAGATTTTTAATAAATTAAAAGATGATTTCTCCAAGCTAAATAGATTTCATCTAAATTAGTGGAGCGCCATTTTCTTTCTAATTGACGAGTCTTCTGTTTTAAGCTACGAGTTTCTGTGTTGAACCAAGGAGTTAGAAATCTCTGATTAGACTTTTTCTTTTTTAAGGGGGCCACCAAGTCTAGAGTCTGATGCAGAGAAGCTGAAACACTATCCACCATGTTATCAATTACAGAAGGAGCAAGCTGTCTATAGCTTATTTCCGTTGTGTTGACACATGGCATAGAGGAAACAATCTGCATAAATTTGGTAACAGCATCATCTGAGAGGCATCTACTGTAATATTTTTCTTTAGGAGCCAAATAGTCAGAAATAGTAAAATCAAAGGTTAACAGACAATGGTCTGACAGTACAGGGTTATGAGGAGACACTACAAGATTTTCTATTTCTATGCCATATGTCAGAACAAGATCCAATGTATGGTGGAGGTAATGAGTAGAATTTCCTACTTTCTGAGAAAACCCAATCGAGTCTATTATTGAATTAAATGCCACATTAAGGCAGTCACTATCTACATCCACATGTATATTAAAGTTCCCTACTATAATTATTCTATCAGATTTCAGCACTAAATCAGCTAAGAAATCAGCAAATTTGGATAAAAATTCTGAGTAGGTTGATGGGGGACGATAAACTATGGCAAATAAAATTGGGTTTAACCTAAAATTGCTAAAGTGCCCAATACTGAGGACCAGGCCCTCAAAGGAATTATAACATGTTTTTTGCTTTACATTAACTAGTAATTTGGAATGGTAAATTGTTGCTACTCCTCCTCCACGACCAGAACTTCTGGGATTTTGACAGTTTAAATAACCAGAGGGAGTTGATTCATTTAAACCAACATAATCCTCTTGCCCTAACCAAGTCTCTGTAAGGGAAATTAAATCAGTCTGATGATCAATTAACAGATCATGGACTAACAGAGACTTGGGAGTTAGAGACCTAATATTTAATAAACCACATTTAATTTTTAAATTATGAGGAGGAACAGAGGCCAAATCATTCAATTTAGAGGCTTTATGTTTAATTTGAGTTTTACCAGTATTTTGCTTTATCACTTTGGGATGCTTATACATTATATTTTTATTTACTTTGGAGGGAGCAGACAACGATTCTCTGATGGGGAAGACAGGGGCTAAGTTGAGGGGTGGCGGATGAAGAGGAGCTGCAAAGAGACGTGTAAGACTGCAACTCTGCTTCCTGGTCCCAACTCTGAGTAGTCAAGGTTTTGGAAATTTGGATAAAAAACATGCCAGATTGTTAGATAAATGAGAAGCACCATCCAAAGTGGGATGAATGCTGTCTCGTCTCATAAGACCAGGTTTTCCCCAAAAAGAGCTCCAATTGTCAATGTAGCCCACGTCATTTTTAGGACACCACACAGACAGCCAGCGGTTCAAGGATGACGAGCAGCTAAACATGTCATCACTGGTCAGATTGGGGAGGGGCCCAGAGAATACTACAGTGGCAGACATCGTTTTTGCAAAGTCACACACCGATTCTACATTAAGTTTCGTGACTTCCGACTGCCGGAGACGGATGTCATTAATGCCGGTGTGAATAACAATTGTGGAATATTTACAGTTACTTTTAGCCAGCATTTTCAAATTTGACTCGATGTCACCTGCTCTGGCCCCAGGAATGCATTTGACTATGGCCGCTGGAGTCTCTAGGTTCATGTTTCTGACTACAGAGTCGCCAGTGATCAGAGTTTTTTCCTCAGCGGGTGTGTCGCTGAGCGGGGAAAAACGATTAGAAACGTGAACAGGTTGGTGGTGTACCGGGGCTTTGCGACTAGGCTTCCTTCTCACCGTCACCCACCCAGTCTCCCCGCTGCTGAGGAGAGCCGGGGGACCGGTGACAGGGGGGCCTAAGCTAGCTAGCTCCGCTGCAGCTAAGGGGCGTCCGTCGAGAGTAACTGGTGCAGATGGTGTTTCAATGCAGCGGAGCCGGGATTCCAAATCAGACAACCTCGCCTCGAGCGCCTCAAAAAGAAAACATTTATTACATTTACCGTTATCACTAAAAGAGGCAGAGGTGTAGCTAAACATCTGACTGAGAGAGCACACCAGAGGAGGAGAGGTAAGAGAGCTAGTAGCCATAGCTAGTGGCTGGAGAGCAAACCACACAGGCAGACAGCAAAACAGGAAGTGACGATACGTTACCACAAGGAAGTGACGATCAGCATTCCCTTATGATCAATGATCATAAGGGAGAAAAGAAATAATAAAACTGGGGTGACTACAGTGAATGTGCCTGTGTTACTTGGTGTTCTTGGACTACTTATCCATTTTTATTAAGAAATAATACATTTTCAACAGTCTTATACTGTCTTTCCCAGTATATTCAACCCTGGCCTTATTCTCATGCAGGGTGCAATAGCAATAGTGCCTCAACATAATGATGCGTAATAATGATCCAAGCTCTTTAAAACACAACAGACACTTCACCTTGCAAATAAAAATAAAATTATAAGAATGACCCAGCTGGGATTCAAACCCAGGCCTCCCACTTGTAGAGCACATGCTTTACCACTAAGCCATCACCTCAATTACAATAAATATCCACTATTTGTGGAAAATACATCAATGGGAGAAATGCGCTCAAACTGTTCCTAAATGGGAGAAGTCCATGTTTTTGGTGCTGCCGCCATCTGAAAATTGACTGTGACAAATCCTTACACAGACAAACATCAACAACACAAAACATGAGGGACAGGGATTTCCATTGTATATTGCCGCTTACTTTATTTCATATTGTGTGCAAAATCATGAATGGCTTCCTGACCCAGTCACGTGGTGTGATGTCAACACATATGTCAGCAATACACGCCTCGAAACACGCTTTGCCAAATATTTCCTGGATAAGCTTGAAGCTCCGGAGCCTGCCATCCCATCACTAGTTTCAAGCAATAAGGGAAAGAAAAAGGACCTCTCTGCTGCCGAATTGTGTCAAATAGTGCAATGCCTTGGACAAGGTATCAAAACTTTAGATAGTTCATGAAAACTTAAGCATGTTCATCATACTGTGAAGAAATTTGTGGCTGGTTCAGAGCACAGATGGGTTCATGCAGATAAAGGCATAATGAGGAAGGTTTCTGCCAGATCATCGGATTAAGAGAACAGCTGCTAAAATGCCATTACAAAACAGCAAACTGGTATTTGAAGCTGCTGGTACCTCTGGAGTCCCACAAACCTCAAGGTGTAGGATCCTCCAGAGACTTGCAGCCAATTCAACTCATAAGGATCATCATCTATTTAACCTAGTATTAGCCTATGTTGGATATAGTTATCTAAGCATCTTTACTTCACTGGGTAACTCCTTTTTCTATTCTGCTGTGTGTATTTCTGTTGGTTGAGTTGTCTGTGTCTGTCATGAACCGAGCTGGGGATTCCCCCGAGCTCGGCTTCATGGCTGTTTTCTGCTCCTCAGTTATCTGTGCTTTATGTTACTTTTTGAGTTCTATATTGTGTTTCATTGCCTAGCCATGTTCTGTTGTACTTTTGGTACTTATTATTTTCTCTTTGCCATTTGATTATCTTGTGAGTCAGTGGTAATTATTCCTTAGTCTGTGGTTTTTTTTGTGTGTGTTTATTTATTTTGGTGCCTGACGGCCATGCTTCCCTCTCCTGTCTGCCACTGACAGATGATTCCGATCTGTTATTGTCTGCTCCTCTCTCTGATCAGGTCCATACACCCACACATTCCTACACACGTGCACACACACGCACACATACACACACACACACGCATGCACACCTGCTGTCACTCAGCTTACACACACCCACTCACACCGGCAATCACTCTGGTCATCATGTCATGTGTTATTTAAGCTCTGTCTGCACACTTGTGTATTGTCGGTACATTGTATTGTCAGCCCGCCGCCAGAGCAGCCCGTGCTCTGGTGTATCACCTCTGTAAGTACCAACACTTGTCAGTTGTAGCCGTGTTTAGTTTTTTCTCTGTGTTTACCCTACACTACCTTGGTGCTGTAGAGTCTTGGGTTGCCCGGCTCCAGTCTGCGCTTTTGTTTCAGGAGCGTCCTGGGCTTATTCATGTTTCGTTGTCCGTGCCATTTCGTTTGGGGACAAGTTCCTGTAACTGAACACGTGCACCAGGTTGTTGGTCTGTTTCATTGTTTGGACATTTGTATTAATAAACACCACATCCACCTACATTTGGGTTTTTCTCATCTCTGCTACCTCGGCAAGGCAGCTAATCATGACAGAATGCACTGACCTGAATGAAAACCCAGCGGAGGAGTACTGTGTGTGTAATTTTTTTTTCATCTTTCTGTGTGCATCTTTTCACTCACCTGTTCCTGGAGCACGATGTCCCCGGGGCATCGTTCTCACACCGGTAGAAGCGAACGAACGGTGGGGCATCCAGCTGTGGAGGAGGAGTGGGCAGCTACGTTCATCCAGGATTACATGGATGAAACCCTCAAAGCCCACAGACCAAGGGTGAAGTGGAGTTGCCTGGACGCAGCTGCAGAATTCTGGAGGTACACCCTGGACTCTGGAGTTATCCGCAGTATGCAGAGCTACTGTCCTCTGTCTGTGCGCTTCAGCAGGCGTTTCCAGACCTGAGGAGGGGGGCGTTCTTCATGGAGCCGAAGCAGAGATGCTCTCCCCAGCCTGCGGCCATCTCTCCTTCCTCTTTGCCTCCCGCTCCAGAGTTCCCATCACAATGTCAATGGCAGCGGCGGCAAGTCCCTGACCTCCGGAGGAATAATTCCGCCTCCTTGACAGCCTCTCCCCCAACACCAAGGCCGGCTATTCCCGCAGCGGACTCCCAGTCCTTCACTCCTTCGTCAGCTGTTTTGCCTGCTCAGTCTTCTTCCGCCTCCGCTGCGAGGCCTCCTTCCTCGGTGCATCGTTCAACTGTCAAGGGGCGTTTGATTCCCTCACCGGCAGCTCCCATTCCCGTGGACAGAGAGGCGGCTCCTTCACGATGCTCAAGGGGGCCCAGATCCAGCCTTGGCGTGAAGAGGGGTGGCTGCCTGCCATCTGCAGCTGTGAACATCAAAGACCGGGATGACAGGCAAGTGTTTTTTTATTCGATTCAATGTTACAATGATAAACCTCGTCTGTCTCCCGGCGGAGAGACTCAGTTCCAGCAGTCCTCTGGGCTCTCTCCTCCAGCTGCGGCTACTAACTTTTCCCCAGTCCTCTCCATGTCTCCCCCATCTTTCCCTGAGTATCCGTCGGTCCCAGACCAGAGCCGTCGGACAGTGAAGGGGCCAGTCGCCCTGGAGGACCCCACTCCAGAGCCAGCACGGAGCGGTCCCCCAGCTTCCTCGCTGGATCAGTCACCAGCGTTGGAGCCTTCGCCTGCGGGCACCTGGACTGCCACCACCATCATGCCAGCTGCGGAGGCTACCGCAGCAGAGTGGGAGCCAGAGCTAGACCTCCTAGAAGCTGGGCCCGAGACGTCATTGCCAAGTTCGACGGAGTCCTGGACAGCGGTGGAGCTCGAGCTCAGGCAAGTGATCTCTGTTGTGTTTCTTATGTCAGTTTTGGAGAGATCTTGCCTGGCTCTTGGTGAAGAGAGTCAGTTGCAGCCTTCAGCTGCATTTGAACTCATTTCGTCGGGCTCCACCGCTGCCGGCAACCCTAACCACGTCTCTTCTCCTGTTCTTTCTGAGCTTTCACCTAGGATCACTGGAGAGGATCCACCATTGCCGGGGATCTTTGTTGGTCCAGTCCAGCCAGCAGATGATGTCGTGGGTCCAGCTCCCTCCGCTGTGATCGTCAGGGCTCCTCCGATTGACCGCCTCCTCAGCTTGGTGCTCCTGCGGGTTGCCCGCTCGCTGTGGGTACTGTTCTGGCCCTGCCGAGGTCCACCACGGGTGCAGCCGTGGCCCAATTGGGTCCCACAGCGGTTGCAGCCGTGGTCCAGCTGGGTCCCACCCCGGGTGCACCCGTGGCCCAACTGGGTCCCACTGCGGGTGCAGCTGTGGCCCAGCTGGGGTCCACCGCGGGTGCAGCAATGGCCCAACCGGAATCCACCGTGGGTGCAGATATGGCCCAGCCAGGGTCTACTGCGGGTGCAACAATGTCCTAGACCAGGGGTGTCAAACTCATTCCATGGAGGGCCAAGACCCTGCATGTTTTGCTTCCACCCAGTGTTTTCAGCAGCTGTTTTCACTGATCAGCAATCAGTGGGAAGAAATTCAGTGAAATCACTTGTTGAAGACACTGGGTGGAGGTAAAACCTGCAGGGTCTTGGCCCTCCATGGAATGAGTTTGACACCCCTGTCCTAGACTGTATTGTCAGCCTGCCACCAGAGCATCCCGTGCTCTGGCGTAGCACCTCTGTAAGTACCAACACTTGTTAGATGTAGCCATGTTTAGTTTTTTCTCTGTGTTTACCCTACGCTACCTTGGTGCAGTCTGTAGAGCCTTGTGTTGCCCAGCTCCGGTCTGCACTTTTGTTTCAGGAGCGTCCAGGGCTTATTCATGTTTTGTTGTTCGTGCCATTTCGTTTGGGGACAAGTTCCTGTAACGGAACGCGTGCACCAGGTTGCTGGTCTGTTTTATTGTTTGGACATTTGCATTAATAAACACCACATCCACCTGCGTTTGGGTTTTTTGTTATCTCTGCTGCCTCAGCGAGGCAGCGAATCATGACAGTGTCATGCTGCTGTTATACTCCCAGTTTGGGGTCAATAAAGTACATCTACAGTGGTGTGAAAAAGGGTTTGCCCCCTTCCTGATTTCTCAGTTTTTTTGTATGTTTGTCACACTTAAATGTTTTAGATCATCAAAAAAATTAAATATTAGACAAAGATAACACAAACACAAAATGCAGTTTTTAAATGAAGGTGTTTATTATTAAGGGGGAAAAAAATCCAAACTTACATGGCTCTGTGTGAAAAAGTGATCACCCCCTGTTAAAACATAAATTAACTGTGGTTTATCACATCTTTGGAAAACTGAGTTCAATTTCTCTAGCCACACCCAGGCCTAATTACTGCCACACCTGTTCTCAATCAAGAAATCACTTAAATAGGACCTGCCTGACAAAGTGAAGTAGACCAAAAGGTCCTCAAAAGTTAGACATCATGCTGCGATCCAAAGAAATTCAGGAACAAATAAGAAACAAAGTAATTGAGATCTATCAGTCTGGAAAAGCTTATAAAGCCATTTCTAAAGCTTTGAGACTCCAGCGAACCACAGTGAGAGCCATTATTCACAAATGATGAAAACATGGAACAGTGGTGAACCTTCCCAGGACTGTCCAGCCGACCAAAATTACCTCAAGAGCACAGCGACGACTCATCCAAGAGGTCACAAAAGACCCCACAATAACATCCAAAGAACTACAGGCCTCACTTGCCTCAGTTAAGGTCAGTGTTCATGACTCCACCATAAGAAAGAAAATCAGCAAAAATGGCCTGTATTGCAAAGTTCCAAGACGAAAACCACCACTGAGCAAAAAGAACTTAAAGGCTTGTCTCAGTTTCGCCAGAAAACATCTCGATGATCCCCAAGACTTTTGGGAAAATACTCTGTGGACTGACTGGACGAAAGTTGAGCTTTTTGGAAGGTGTGTGTCCCATCCGGCATAAAAGCAACACAGCATTTCAGAAAAGGAACATCATACCAACAGTAAAATATGGTGGTGGTAGTATGATGGTCTGGGGCTGTTTTGCTGCTTCAAGACCTGGAAGTCTTGCTGTGGTAAATGGAACCATGAATTCTGCTGTCTGCCAAAAAATCTTGAAGGAGAATGTCCAACCATCTGTTTGTGACCTCAAGCTGAAGTGCACATGGGTTCTGCAGCAGGACAGTGGGCAAAACACACCAGCAAGTCCACCTCTGAATGGCTTAAGAAAAACAAAATGAAGACTTTGGAGTGACTTAGTCAAAGTCCTGACCTGAATCCCTGACCTGGGCAAAAATGGCATCCATGGGAGAGTTCTAAGATGAAAAGCGCTGCTGACCATAAAGAGCACAAAGGTTCATCTCACATTTGCCAGGAAATATCTTGATGATCCCCATGACTTTGGGGAAAATATTCTGTGGACTGACAAGACAAAAGTTGAACTTTTTGGAAGCCGTGCAGCCTGTTACATCTGGCGTAAAACTAACAGCATTTCATAAAAAAAGAACATCATATCAACAGTCAAACATGGTGGTGGTAGTGTGATCGTCTGGGGCAGCTTTGCTGCCTCAGAACCTGGACGACTTGTCATAATTGATGGAACCATGAATTCTGCTCTCTACCAGAAACTCCTTAAGGACAATGTTCATCTGTCAATTCATGACCTCAAGCTCAAATACTTCAATGTGGCTGAATTAAAGCAATTATATATATATAAAAAAAGAGTGGGCCAAAATTTCTCAACAAAGATGCAAAAGACTAATTTCCAGTTATTGCAAATGCTTGATAACCGCCAAGGATGGCACAACCAGTTATTAGGTTTAGGGGCAATTACTTTTTCACATAAGGCCAGGTAAGTTTGGATAGCTTTTTTACCTTAATAAATGAAATCAGCATTTAAAAACTATATTTTTATTTTCTCGGGTTATCTTTGTGAAATATTAAAATTTGTTTCATGATCTGAAACACTTAAGTGTGACAAATGTACAAAAATATAATAAATTGGGAAGGGGGCAAATACTTTTTCGCAGCACTGTACTTGTACCCATCTTAATTATCTTTTTTTAAGTAACTGCCTTGAGCATGTCAGGTCAGGCATTGGTTTGCTTGCTACCGGATAACAATGAAAACCGGTACTACCTGTCTCATGGGTTGGGCCATCGGCAACTCAACCAGCAACCCCACCCTTCCGAGGGTGTGAAGAGTGAAACTGGGCATCCTGGCAGAACTAAAAACAATATCTGTCACAGCTCTGTGGTGGACCACTCCCAGTTACACAGGGTGAGACTGGACATTCTGGCAGATAAGCACATCTGTCACAAGGCCTGTGGTGGACTTGCCAGTCGGTGCATCGTGACATGTACTACACAAAGAGCAGAGATAAACAAACCTATCATCTGGTTAGTCACTGCAACAGATACTGGAGTCAATTTGTCTTGGCCTGTCCTTGCCACTGATGATACCTCTATCTGCCAAGAATGTGCCGCTAGCCCAGCAAAAGCTAGCGGTACTCAAATACTTTGCAAGCAGTTTCATGAAATGGTCAGTCAGAGAGCAACTCATACCGGCTCGGACGTTGCCTGGGTTAAGGTCAGGAGTTCCTGGCAGCGGAAGGCGAAGGACAGAGTTGCATGGAGGAATCTGATCAGACCTAAATGAAACAGTCATTGTCGCCCCCGACAGACTGCTGTGATGATGATGATGATGCCTTGAGCTTTCTCTACAGTAGTGCATGTAGGGGCCCACTTTACATACAAAACAAAATTTAAAATTTACACTCCAAACTACTGTAATGACGGATCCTCTCACCATTGAAGGCCCCAAGTGGTTAATATTGCTATTAATCTCAGTCTGATGCCCTGGCTTTGGAGTGTCATATATTGGATAATGGACTTAAATACACACCAATAAGCAACAATTGTCAGATTAATTGTTAAAAAAGTAATGCAAACAGAACATCAGGTCCATAAGTCTTACAGTGCCAACTAGCAGAGGGAGTGTTTTAGATTTAGATTTAGTATACTTTATTGATCCCCAGAGGGGAAATTGAAGGTCATCCACCACCTGGATGGATGAAGCAGCCACGATACGGCACTATCCCTTAACCATTCACACACACATTCATACCTAGGGCCGCTTTAGAGTCTCCAATTAACCTAACCTGCATGTTTTTGGCATGTGGGAGGAAACCGGAGAAATCCCAGGGTAAACCCACACAGACACGGGGAGAACATGCAAACTCCACACAGATCACTGTTGGTTGGGGGCTGGGATTGAACCCACGATCCCCACGATCCCCCGGCCAAGGGTAAACTGTGCTGCCGCAGTGCTAACCACTGCGCCACCGTTTCTGAAGCTAAACAACTTATGTTGACATCAGTGGTTTTTAATGGCAGTGAGGCTTCCCAGATTAGAAGCACCGTCCTCAGTTTACTTCATTCAGAGACTGCGTTTGGACCAACCAGCTGCAGACAGATGCATTGACCATTAGAAAAAGTCACACTCTAGCACTGGGCTTTATCCTTTAGGTTTGAATATGGCTGGCATTTGCCATTCAGCATTTAATTCTATTCAGAGTTGCATTAATTTTTCATCGAGATCTTGTGCTGTTGATGAAGGGTCGATGATGAAGATGATGATTCACTACTATTCTTCCAGGTTTTAATAATGCGTTAGGCAGTTCTTAACACATTTTTAGTATTTTCAGCAATCTGTTTAGTTGTTTTCTTTGCTTGATACAGGTCAATAATTTGACCTTTCTGAATTTACTTAGTTAAATCCAGGTACTCAGCTCTGACAGAACCCGTAGTACATATGGTCATACATGTCATCACATGCATTTGTGTTTACGCTAATGTATTGTTGTGTGTAGGCTCTGTATGACTGACTGAAGCAATATTTACTTGGGGGTGTGTCTACCAGAAATGAAGCATCAGTTCTGCTTCACCTCACCATGTCTGATGTTCAAAATTACATAATATAGCGCATCAGAGTTGTGTCTGGGAACATGTTTAAAGTTACTCAGATTAGCCTCTTGGATGCCCCCTCTCCCCACACCAACACATTTAACCTGTAAGACATTGTAAGTGCATTAACATAATCCCTTCTATCTAGCATGCAGTGATCCAAGCAATTCAGTGAACACATACAAACAACTGAGGAAGCAGAGGTGAGCATGGGGCTGCACATGCAAGTATCCGCCACCTGCCACTGATTCAAAATGAAAATATTACCACGTGTCTAATAATTTAGAGGACTTATAAAGGACAATGTTTGGATTCAGCTTACATCTGTGGATGCTGTGGGTTCTTTATGCAGGTAAATATTTGATGCAGAATGTTGGCTGTTACATCTGTTATATCCAGTATTAAGTTATATTAAAAGGGTTGCATAGTTTTCCTCTGTGAGTGCCATCTTACAAGGTCATTGACATATGACAGAAAACACAGGCTGGAGTAATCACGACTAGCATGACAAAGTCAGCCTGCTCAGCTACAAAAATTAAATTAGGTAGTGTACTAGGATGGTTGGTTTTCACCTGATTTCTGTTACAATAAATTGTAACCACCTCTGCAGGTGCTGTGTCCAGTGAGGACACCGATTACTGTGAGCAGCAGCCATGCCAAAATGGTGGGGTGTGTGAGGGCCACAGTGGAGGGTTCAGATGCCTTTGCTCTCCTCAGAGCCAAAATGGACAGCTCTATGGAGGGGAGAATTGCTCCACTGTACTTTTGGGCTGCAACGACAACAAGTGTGAGAATGGAGGAATATGCTCTCCCTTACTTGTCGATGATCATCACACTTACACTTGCATCTGCCCTCCTGGCTTCACAGGCACTAATTGCCACATTCCCACTGCATTCTCATTTGAGTCCCAAGACTACATGTATGTGGAGACACAGCTGCTGGACCCAGAAGCGCCTCTTAATGTCACATTTAGCTTCAAGACAGAAAGACCAGTTGGTACCCTCCTGCAGCGTAGGGTGGATGACCTGCTCCTTAGCATTGAGCTGAAAGATGGCCATCTCTGTCTCCTCAGCCAGAGAGGTCAAGGCTCGAGCACTCTGGTTCAAGAACTTCCGGAGCATTTGTCCAACAGTGAGTGGCACACGGTGGAAACGTCTTTGGGCGGTGTGGTGAGTCTCATCAGGCTGATCTGCACTGGAGGAAACTGCACCAGAGGCTCCAGTACTAACATTCTGCTACTTCAACAGCCCACATCTCTCCCTGAACCATCAGCAGTTCGCCAGAGCCTCTTCATTGGAGCAGTCAGTGGTAACTGGACCTTTAACAGAACAGTGAACGAAATAGATTACCCACCAGCTTTTCTGGGCTGCTTCAGAGATGTGTTTGTGGATTCACATCTGGTATTGCCACTTGAAGTGCCGAGAGATTCAGGCTCTCAGGCAAATGTCACTGTAGGGTGCAGTGACAAAGACAAGTGTGATGACAGCCCCTGCCAGAACCGAGGGCGCTGTGTGAGCCAGGGCTGGAGGTCGTACACATGTGACTGCCACAGACCATATGATGGAAACAACTGTGCTGAAGGTAAGACTTTAACATACAAAAAACACAAACAAAAATAGTTTGTAACTGCATGTAAAGCAGATATAAGCTGAGTCAACTTCAGCCTTAGTCAAACCTCTGCAGAGGTGTCAGTGGTTAGCTGTGAAGCAAGTCACTCAGAAGGATAAATTTAGTTGGTAGACTTTAAAGGAGCTTATGCAGACAGTAGAAATAGCCCAGACTGAAGTTAAACAGCCATGCAATTAGCAAGTACTCAGCAACACCTGCACTGAGGATTAAAAAAACGTGGGATTCAGTGATTGCCCGGGAATGCCTTCACTTTGTCAAATCTGAAAGTCTCATGAATTTGCTCCATGCTGATGCATTTTGTTTGGCTGGTGATATCAGCCAATTTCTATAAATTGTAAGCGCCATTGATTGTAAAACAACTTTCTCTCAATAATAATAATAATTTAAAAACATGTTATTAATTTTTTTTTTAGATTAAACACCATTGTGATTTTCTTGGAAAGTACATTATATGTACTTACAGGAGAAGAAAGAAAAACAGCTTTTATTGCCATTCTGTTTATACATGGTACAGCATGTATAGTAGAATGAAATTACATTTCTTCTATGTACAGTGTTAATCATTTATTTCATGTTTTTGGATCTCCGTAACCAAAGCAACAGCTACTCTTCCTGGAGTCCATCTCAACCATTGTCATCTTCACATTAAAGTTCGCAATTCCACTCAAACAGCAACAATCACTACTCCAAGACAGCCTGACACAAACTCATACATACAAGTAACAAAGCACATAACTAATCACATCTAGAAATAGAGTAACTCTGCCCATGAAACTGTATGATTTTGAACTGTGGGAGGAAACCTGTGCAGACTCCACATAGATGGAGTTGACCGGGGTTTGAACCCAAGTTAATCACAGACACTTTTGCTGTGAGGCATCAGTGGTAACGGCTGATTCACCAAGCTGCTGTCCTGAAGATAGTTGACTTCTACATTTCAGAATCAAGAATCCAAGTTGAATTGTAGGGGAATAACTGTAGCTCCTCCTGCAGTGACTTTATGTCCCATCAGAGGTTCTAGCCCCACAGTTTGCTAACCACTGGCTTAAAGACTGGAAACAAGTGTCACCAATGCACAATAGATACCCAAGTTACTACTCTTAGTTAAAGTAAAAATAGTGGACAACTTTGTCTTTATATACTGTAACTAGCTACAGTTTTTTTCAGTCACTGTGGTGCATCAGAACAGAATTGAAATTTGCGCACCACTAAGTGCATTTCTCAAAACAAAGAGTGCAAATTGGAAAACACAGTAGATAACCTGCAAAAGCATGTAATTTGCTCAAAATGTTTATGTGTCAAATGAAGAGGCCTTATGCCATCTTTATGAAGAAGACCATCAAAATGTTCAATCATGTTGTCAATAGAACAGTTTATGCTGTATTTTCCAAAGAAAACCATCATGGCTTTTGGTCACAGTGACTGAAAATTAATAAGGCAACACTTCTCTATGTGTTGCAGAGCAATTTCAAAACTATAAACTCACATATTACTGTGTGAGGGGAATAGAATGAAAGACACTGGATATGATTCAAATTTTTTTTCCTGTACTGTTTTACTGAATTATGCATTTTGAAATTTTACAGTAAGTTTACAGTATTTCTAGATGTGCAGTACAGCACACATTTTTTGGGTAGCCTGCTTATTCTCCCGAGAAAGTGTTTGAATAACTGAGGATACAGTTTTTCTCCCAGTATTTGGTTGCACCCTTAACCAGCCTTAGCCATTATAAGACCATGATTTAGACCCTTGGTCAACAATTGTGGCCCTAATTTTCATCGGGAACTGGCCTGCGTACTTGGCCTATCTTCCTCCTAACATCCTTACGCCTCTTCTTCCAGGTTGTTGACCCTGCTCATTCTCTTGATGTCCTTACATTTTTGTATCAGAAATGGGAAATGCTCTGTGAAGGCTTTATATATGCTGCCAATTGAAGGTTCATAGGACTCAGCTCTTGAGCTGTTCGAGAGAAATGGAAGGTCATTGGTTGACCTAAGTCTTAACACATTTCCCCTCATAAATGAAAGTAAAGATGTATCTAAAAACCATCAATTTAACACATATTTACAAAACAATTTAATAGAAATGTATAAAATCTGCTTGGCGTAATGATAACTAGTTAAACACTTTTTTGGGGGTAGCTGTGGCACAGGTGTAGTGTGGCCGACAACTGATCAGAGGGTCAGGGGTTCGATTCCCGCTCTGGCTGCAGTCTGCATGCCAAAGTGTCCTTGAGTAAGACACTGAACCCCCAGTTGCTCCTGATGGTCAGGCTACCGCCTCTGTGTGTATGGCAGCCCTGCCACTATCAGTGTGTGAATGGGTGGATAGCAGAATCTGTAAAGTGCTTTGGTCATCCAGAGATGAGAAAAAGTGCTATATAAGTGAACGGCATTTACTTTTACATGTTTAAGCAGTATTACACAAGAGGGAGTACGGTATCAGTGAATAGTGACAATGCTAGATGGAGGCACCCACTTGGACCGAGGGAGCTTCGGCTTCACGCCGGATGCCCGCTATCAGGCTGCGAGACCAGCTGGCGGTCTCCATTAGCCATCAGGAGAACTTTGGCTTCACCGCCAGACACCCGCTACCAGGCTATGACCCAAGCTAAAGGTCTCCATTAGCCACTGGGAGAGCTTCGGATTCACCGCCAGAACTTCCTCAGATTCACCGGCAGATCCAGCTACCAGATGACGACACCAGTTAGCGGCCTTCACTAGCCATTGGGAGAGCTTCAGCCTCACCGCCAGATGACAACTATAATTAGATGACAAAGCCAGCTGACGGCCTCTACTAGCCATCGGGCATACTTTGGCTCCTGTACTAGCCAACAGGTGAGCCTCTTCTTTGATCCCAATCAGACTAGTCATTATGCCTTCGAAAAAGAATCAGACAAATGGAGAGGAGTTGGAGGTGATCAAACTCTCACTAAATTTTATGTCTGAAGAAATATCTAAGATAGCAAAACAGCATACTCTTTTAATGTCGGGACTATGATAAGGGGGGTAGGAGTCTCCCAGCATGTTTGCGTCATGGAGGATTCAAATACTGTATCTGTGTGTTCTAAGTGTTATTCATGTGTTATAGCTGTGTAATAAGACCAGTTGTGACCGCGTTGTTTCCCTATATGTGCCAAATCATGTGTCTGTACCACCATGACTGAAACGAGGGCCTGTGTAAATGACCTCCCCTCCGTTCTGTGTTGTGAGTGTGTGTATAAATAAAGCCTGTTTTGTCAAAGTCATCTCTCCTTATTGTGTGAACCCTTCCAATGTCACACTGGTGTCAGAAGTGGGATCACAGAGAAGATGGAAGCCAGAATTAGGATGGAGATCCGACAGCTCGAGTGGCTCATTGCTCAGCTGGAGATGAACAACAGAGCTGACACACTGACCCCCGGAGCTGCTCGCTGGGATGAATGGAGCAAAGGACCCGACGGGGCCAGCATACCTCACCTTCTGCCTTTCTCAAGGCAGAGCGGGCCAAGCAGAGCAGGGTAGGACGGGCTGGTGATCCCACTGGAACCAGGGGCGGCGATCAACCAAGAGGCGACCGTCCCACCTCCCACCAATCCGCCAACAGGCCAAACTCCCCCGCTTTGGCGGCGAAACCCTGCTGGATGACTGTCTGGTCCAGGTCGAGCTGGCTGCTGCGCTGAATGGCTGGACACCCGAAAAGACCGCCGTACAGGTCGTGCTGGCCCTGGAGGGTGGGGCTCCCCGCATGCTATCTGACCTCTGGCCTGAGGAACGTCGCAGCTGGCCAGCGCTACAAGGAGCGCTCCGGAGGCAGTTTGGGAGAGCGGCCAACACTGAGGATGCCCAAGAACAGCTGGCCAACTTCCGACGAAGCAGCCGTGAGAGCCTTGGAGCCTATGCAGTGGACATACAGCTGCTGATGCAGCGTGGCTACCTGGATTTCGAGCCGGGGGCGGTGGACAAGTTCGCCCTCCAGCACTTCATTAGGGGGCTCCGCCCAGCCCGGCTCCAAGAACACATCCGGATTCATGCCACGAGCAGCTGGGAGATGGCTGTGGCAGAAGCGGAGCAGGTGGGACCAGTGATGGACTATGCAACTGATGTGTCACCTCCGAGGCAAACAGCTTTCCAGGCCAAAGCTGAGAGCAAGGAGGAGGAGGAGGAATTGTGCTGGACCACAGTGGCGCGGCCAGTGAGAAGACGACAATGGCAGCGCGAGGAAGGGTGCTTCCACCGCGGGGAGCCAGGACACATCGCGCGGTACTGCCCAACACCCACCCCGCGACAAACCGCCCCCTCGCCAGCTTTAAACTAGAGCGAAGTGGTATGGACAGGAACCTGCTGCCTCCCACAGACATTTTCCCCAATGAACTGTCACCACGTTGGGGCCGAATTGGACACTCGCTAGGGATGTACCTGCAGTACAGCTTGGACAGCAAGTCAATCTGGGCCTTGATCGACACCAGTTCTGCCATCTCCCTGGTCCAACCCGGAGTGCTGCCTGGTACGGATGAGGCAGAACTGCAGGGGTGGGAACCTACCAGGCGCTGCATCACCACAGCCACCAGTGAGCGCGCCAGACTGGGAGGGCGGAGAGTTCTTGTGGTGGGGTTGGCCGGCCAGAATACAAACCACCCATTCTGGCCGGCTGGCATCCAAGATCCCTGCATTTTTGGACTCGATCTGCTCGCAGCATGCAATGGATTACTTCACCAAATGGCCAGAGGCATATACGGTCCCTGATCAGAGTGCCGCCACCACACCATCAAAGCTGGTGGACGAGATGTTTTGTTGGTTCGGCATGCCAGAGGAGCTACACAGCGATCAGGGACAGAACTTTGAGGCAGAGGTCTTCAGGGAGGTCTGCAGGCGGCTGGGCATCCGAAAGACCCGGACCACCCTGCTGCATCCACAGAGCAACGGCCTGGTCGAACGTTTCAGTCGGACCCTAACCACCCAGCTCGCCATCCTAGTGGACCAGCGACAGCGAGACTGGGACCTGCATCTGCCCTTTGTTCTGTGGGCGTACCGGATGGCAGCTCAAGAATTCACCCAGTGCACCCCTGCAGCGCTGATGTTTGGACGCGAGCTGCGCACTCCAGTGGATTTGGTGTCCCCCCCCCCCCCTCCGGAGCTGGAGGTGGAGGGCAAACCAGGGTTGGATTATTTGTTTTACTTTACTCCACACGGTGCACGAACTGGCTCGGGAGGCCCTAGCAGCGGCAGGGAGTCGCAGAAGTGGGCATACGATTCCTGCTGCCAGGGAAGGGACTTTTGCACCAGGGGATTGAGTCTGGGTTTTGTGCCCAGAGCGCAAAAGGGGACTGTCGCCAAAACTAGCGAGCCATTGGTTGGGGCCCTGCGTGGTCCTACAGAGACTGTCAGATGTAGTGTACAGGGAGAGGCTGCAGAAAAGGAACCGGGTCGTGGTGCTTCACCATGACTGTCTCGCTCCGTACCAGCCATTTGCCCTGCGGGGGGTCAAGCCAGAGGCTTCATCCCGACTGGATACCCTGGCCGAGGCACGAATGGACAATGACAGGCCTGTGTGTGCTGGTCGCCGACAACGGCGGCCGCCCCGACTCCTGGATGAATTTGTGTTGGACTTTTGAGTTGGACTTTGTTATTCTGGGGACAGAAACCAGTCCGGGGGGACAGTGTAACGTCGGGGCTGTGATAAAGGAGGCGGGAGTCTCCCGGCATGCTTGTGCCATGGAGGATGCAAATACTGTTTCTGTGTGTTCTAACTGTTATTCGTGTGTGCCATTATAACTGTGCAATAAGACCAGTTGTGACAGCGTTGTTTCCCTATATGTGCCAAATCATGTCTGTGCCACAATGAGCGAAACGAGGGCCTGTGTAAATGACCTCCCTTCCGTTCTGTGTTGTGAGTGTGTGTATAAATAAAGCCTGTTTCATCAAAGTCATCTCTCCTTATTGTGTGAACCCTTGCAATGTCACACTGTGCTTATTGGCCTTATGGAACAAGTGCGTGAATTAAAGGGTGGAATTATGGAAAAAGACAAGACAATTAATTTCTTAGAAAGACTTGTGGATGAATTAGAACAATATACAAAAATGGATGATGTCATTGTGAGCGGTCTCAACACCAGGCACTGCTCCTATGCACGTGTGACAGCTGGAGTTGATAACCAGGATGGGGAGGATGAGACATTGGCAGAATCACACACTCTTGAGCAGCAGGTATTAAATTTTTTTCAACTCTAAAAACATTGTTTTGGACAATAAGACTATTTCAGCTTGCCACACATTACCTAGAAAAGACAGTAAAGGAAAACCAGGGTTTATCATCCAATTTGTCAACAGAAAAGCAAAAACTGATCTTCTGCGACAAGCAAGAAAACTGAGAGGAATGGCTGTCTATGTAAATGAACATTTAACAAAAACAGAACTCTGAAATAGCTAGACAAGCCAGGGCTCTCAGAAAACAGGGAAAAGTACAATCGACATGGACAAAGAACTGTAAGGTGTGGATAAAACTGCTTGGCACTCCAGAGGAAGTTAAAGTAATAATGATTAGAGATATGGAGGAATTAGACAAATTTAACCCCTTGACGCCTGAATTTATTTCCAACTGTGAACAATTTTTTTTTTTCGTAATTGAAAATCATTGTTTGTTTTTTTTTTTCTTTTTTTTGGATTGATGCAAATTCGTGACAATAGGCATCAAGGGGTTAAACCTAAGCTCTTATGCATGAATAACAGCTCAGTTAGATTATGAGTGAAAATTTTGGGGTTTTTTCTTGTTTTGTTTTTTGGTTTTGGTTTTTTTTCTGTTTTTTCTTTTTGGTGTACATTGTTTTTTTTTCCACAATATCTTTATTGAACCTTTTTTTTTTTTTAACAAACATGATACAAACAATCAAACACTAACACTAAAGTACTACAAAAAAAAAAAAATGCACTAAAAACACCAACAACCACCAACAAAATCAAATCTTCAACAATGCTCCTCTGTTTAGTCTAGACAATCCAATACATAAGTATACATATTATGTTCACCAGTTTGGAATTTACAAGGTCCACACACATCATTCACCTTCTTCTTCAAGAGTTATGTTTAAATTTTTTACATAATCAATAAAAGGTCTCCATATATTCTCAAACACAATTTCCTTTGATTTTAGTATATATGTTATTCTTTCTAATGGAAGGTTTGTTAACATCTGTCTTAACCACTGAGTCACATCTGGTCTATGAGTCTTTTTCCATAATAGTGCAATACATTTTTTGGCATTAAGCAAACTGAGGTCTATGAATGTTCTTTCACTTTTATTAAAATTATGCTTTTCTGGGTACAGACCCAACAAAAACAGTTTAGGATTCAATATGATTTGTTTTGAGATTATTTTTTCAATTGTTACCCTCACCTCTTCCCAAAACATTCTTATTAATCTACATTCCCATAAACAATGAAATAGGGTTCCTTTACTTTCCATGCATTTTGTGCATGTATCTGGTATATTTTTGTTATATCTATTTAACTCCTCCGGTGTAACATACATCCGCATTAACCATTTGAAATGTATCAATTTAAGGCGTGCATTTATTGATTTGGTTTGAGCTTCTGTGCAAGCCAATTCCCATTGTTCCTCTGAAATTTCAATTTGCAGATCTTCTTTCCAGTAGTTTAATCTTTTCAGTGAATTTTCACTTGAAGATAGTGTCAATGAGTTATAAAACTCTGAAATAATACCCTTTCTTTTACTATCTTTCATCATCATTTTTTCCAAGGATGAATAAATAGGTCGAGTGAGAGCTTTATTTTGATTTGATCGAATAAAGTTTCTAAGTTGAAGATATTTAAAAAAATGTGTTCTATTGAGATTAAATTTGATCCTCAGCTCTTCAAAAGACATTATGTTGTCTGCACATGGCAAATATAAATCCTGAATCTTTTGTATCCCTTTTAAATTCCATACTTTAAATACAGCGTCCGCTCTCCCTGGTTTAAAATATTGATTACCCCATATTGGACTAAATTGTGACAATAACTGTGGTTCTTTTAAATAGTTTTTAGCTTCACACCATATTTTGATCATATGCTTTACAAATGGATTTTTAACTTGTTTTTGTAATTTTTTTGCCGAATCTGAGTATATGAATATGGGAAGAGGTAAAGGTAAATTGTATGATTCCATTTCAGTCCAGTGAGGGAGATCATTTGATGAAAAATAATATGTCATAGACCTCAGTTGTGCCGACCAATAATACAACATAAAATTTGGACATTTCAGACCTCCACGATCAAATGGTAAATATAATAAAGACAAACGTAATCTAGCCCTCCTGTTGTTCCATATAAATTCCACTAACTTTTTTTTTATTCTTGAGAATAGATCTAAAGGTGGTGATAAGGGAATGTATTGAAATAAATAAAGTATTTTAGGTAAAATATTACTTTTAAGTATATTGATTCTCCCGATCATCGACATTGGTAGTGACATCCATCTCTGAGTTAACTCACTGATATCTGACATTAAGGCTTCATAGTTGACACTGGCGACTGATTCTAGCTTAGGCATAATTTGGATTCCTAAATATTTAAACTGATTTACAACATTGAATTGATTTACCTCAGGGGCTGGGTAATTTCTCTGGGTCTCATTTAGCATTAATATTGAAGATTTAGTTTTATTTATTTTATATCCTGATATTTCCCCAAAATTCTTTATTAAATTCAACAAGGTTGGAATTGATTTTTTTAGATTCGACATAAACAAAATTATATCATCGGCGTACAGGGAGATTTTATGTTCTGTTGGTCCAACTTTAATTCCATATATTTGTGAATGTAAGCGTATCGCTATCGCTAAAGGTTCAATTGCCATAGTAAACAGTAAAGGTGAAAGTGGACAGCCTTGTCGACATCCTCTATTGATTTTTATTGGTTTTGAAATATTGTTATTTGTTAGGATTTCTGCTGTAGCATTATTGTATATTATTTGAACCCATTTTATGAAATTATTTCCAAGTCCAAACCTTTGTAGGACTTCAAAAAGAAAGGGCCATTCAACTCTATCAAAGGCCTTTTCGGCGTCCAATGATAGGAGAGCTGTATCCGGTGCTTCTTTATTAAAATAAATAATATTAAATAGTCTTCTTACATTATGGAAGCCTTGTCTACCCTTTATAAAGCCATTCTGATCTCGATTAATAATATTTGGTAAAATTTCTTGTATTCGTCTTGCTAAAATTTTACAAATTATCTTAAGGTCGGCGTTTAATAGGCTTATTGGTCTCATATTTTCACATTTATTAGAGGGCTTACCTGGTTTTGGCAGCAGTATAATTAAGGCATTATTTATGTATGATGGTAAATTATTATTTTGAAATGCTTCTAAAACCATTTCCAAAAAAGGTTTTATTAATTTATTCTTAAATTTTTTATAAAGGTCAACTGGAAGACCATCTGGTCCTGCACTTTTTCCTGATTTCATATTATCAATGGCTAGCCCAACTTCTTCTTGACTAATTTTAGACTCCAATATCTCCCTGTTTTCATTTGGAATACACGGTATAGATAGTTCGTTCAAAAACCCATTTAGTTTTGTTAAATCAGGTTCATTTTTGGTATCATATAATTTTTCATAGTAATCTCTAAAGGTTCTATTAATTTCTAAAGGATCTATAACTACCTGTCCATTACTTATAATACTGGTAATTGGTGTTTTAATTTCCAATTGTTTAATCTGCCATGCTAATAATTTTCCTGATTTTTCACCTTGTTCATAAAAAGATTGTTTCAATCTTAGAAGACTCGAGGCAGCTCTATTCGCTGATTTTTTGTCGTATTCAGCTCTCAAAATCAGTAATTCATTCTCCAACCTTGGGTCACTTCCTGCATACACTTTTTCCTGAAGATTTTTTATTTTATGTTCCAATTTAGCTCTCTCCTCTCGAGTCTTCTTAGATTTTGATCCTGTATAACTAATAATATGTCCCCTAATAAAAGCTTTGAAAGCCTCCCACTTTACACATGCTGATGTTTGTGTAGTATTGATGTCAAAGAACTCGTCTGTTTTTCTATATACTTGACAAATTCCTCATCCTGAAGCCATTTATGCTGAAATTGCCATCTACCTGATTCCTTTGTCAATTTTTTATCTACATATATTAGACAACAGGGTGCATGATCAGAGATCACGATGTTATCATAAAAGCAGTTTTGAATCTTGGACCTTAATTCTGTGGAAATCAAAAAATAATCAATACGTGAGAATGTCTTGTAGGTACTGGAATAACAAGAATAGGCTTTAACTTGTGGTTTCATTTCTCTCCATATATCTAACAATCTCAATTCTTTCATAAAATGATTAATAGTCATCCTACATCCAATGTGCGTACAATCCAGTCCTGTTGATCTATCCACACCTGGATTCAATGTACAATTAAAATCCCCTGCTATTATATGTTGCCCTGTAAGTGATGATAAGATGAGAAATAAATTAGCAAAGAACTTCTGATCATCTATATTGGGACCATATAAGTTCACAAGATTTATATTTTCTAATAGCAAAGAACCTTGAATGATTACATATCTTCCAAATTTGTCTCCAATTACATTTTTCACTTGAAAAGGAACTGATTTATGTATGAGAGTCATAACTCCCCTGGCTCGGGATGAAAATGAAGAGGTGAATACACTTCCCTGCTATCTACTCCTAATTCTTTTAACATCCTCCTCTATCAGATGAGTTTCTTGTAAAAACACAATTCTTGAACCCATGTCCTTTATTTTATTCATAACTTGTTTAAGTTTTTTTAAATTTTGTAGACCTCTGCAATTCCATGAAGTTAAATTAAGATTAACACTTTGGTCCATGATCAATAGAGAGTTTGGGATTACCTTGCAGTGTAAACATGCTCATACAGAGAAGCAAAAACATGAGTGGTTGAACATTCATCCTACAGACTACACACAAACAAATTTCCCCTTCCCACACTTGTGGCAAACCCCCCAAAATCAAAAGAAAAATTCTGTCTCCCGATATAGCCATCGACCGTTCCACACCCACGGGGAACAGCCTAAGCCACTCCTTCTTCATCCTCCCAATCACCCTAACTCTACTGCTTTTAATGACGTAACATTAACTCTCCTCTGTAGTTTTCCAACTTAACTCCAAAATTTTTAACAACTTTGTACATCATAGTTTTTTTTTTGTTTGTTTTGTTTTTGTTTTGTTTTTTTAATATATAATACAATCTATATTTTGTAAACTTACTATTTACTTCAAGTCAGTCAGATGCCTGTGCAAATGCTTAATTATTCTACCTTATATTTTGTTCATGCTTAGCTCCCACCAGTCTCTTCTTCTTCTTTGATCTTCTTGATGAACTCCTGCGCCTCCTCTGGGGTCTTGAAGATGTGGGTTCTGCCCTCATACGTGGTCAGCAGTCTCGCAGGATAGATTACACCATGACGAATCCCAAGGTTGCGCAGCTCCTTACGTACGGGATCAAACTGCTTCCTCAATTGCTGGATTCCTGTGGCCAAATCTGGGTAGAACCGCACCTGCTGGTCCTGGTGTTTAATCTCTCCTTTAGCACGTGCAGCGTTGAAGATCTTCATCCTGTCTCTGTTGCTAAGAAACTTCATAATTAAGGTCCTCGGCGGTCCCTTATCTCTCCGTGGGCCAATACGATGTGCTTTTTCCAGAACCACTGCTGATTGCAACTCCTCGCTGCCCAGCACCTCCGGAATCCACTTTTCCAGAAAGGAACATACGTCCCGACCTTCTGATTCCTCTGGAAGACCCACCAGCCTCAAATTATTCTGTCTCGACCGAGATTCCAAATCCAAAATATTATCTTCCAGAGATTTATTTTTTTTTTCCAAAGTGCGCACCTTTAATTGAAGATGGGTGACGTCATCTTCAGCACTAGCGAGACGGAGCTCCATCTGCGCCGTTCGTTCTACACAGTCACCCAATTCCTTTCTTATTCCTTCCAACGCTGTCATAATCCCATCAAATCTAGAGGAAAAGTCCGCTCTCATTGAACTCATGGCTGCCATCAGCGCATCTGCGCCATTCCCCGCAGAAATCGCAGCGTTGCCAGCCTCCTCCGCCATATATGGAGTTTTGTTTGCTGCGTCACAGACCTGAAAGTCCGTTAATTTGGACTGTTTCGGCGGCTCGCTTTTTCCTTTTCCTGGTTTTCCAGCCTTAGGCTTCGCCGACATATCCTCGCCCAAATGCTGGGATACGTTCTGTCCCAAATGAGAGAGTTATTTGCCGATTTTTTTTTCCAGGAGCAGAGCAGAGCGAGACACGTCCGTCCTACGTGGCAGCCATAACCGGAAGTCTGGTGTACATTGTTGACACAACTTATGATCAGAACTTTAACCAATCATCCTTCCTCATTTAATAATGGAAGTGTATTAGGTCAAATTGAAGCTGAAATCTTTGTAAATACTGAACAGCAACCACAAGACATTTTAGGTGATATTGACCCAGATAACAACTACTTTAATCATATTAACAATAAGTGTGCTTATTATGATGAACAACAATTAAATGGAATTATGAACTCAGATCAGACATTGACAATAATTCATATTAATAGTAGGAGTCTCTATGCCAACTTTGATAGAATTAAGGAGTTTTTAAATCAATTTAAGACCCCATTTAGGATTATAGCAATAACTGAAACATGGATTAATGAAGAAAAAGATGTAAATTTTGAATTACATGGATATGAGATGTACACACAAAATAGGAAATGTAGAAATGGTGGGGGGTAGCACTGTATGTTGATAGAAATTTAAAAAGTGAAAAAGTGACATCAACAGTGAATGAAATTATGGAATATCTAACAATTAAAATTACGATGGAAAATAGAAAAGACATAATAGTAAGTTGTATATATAAAGCACTGGGATCTGATATGGAAACATTTAGAAATGGTATGGAAAAGATGTATACCAAAATAAGACAAAAAGATATCTTTATTTGTGGTGACTTTAATATAGATTTAATGAGAACAAAACAACATAAACCAACTGAAGATTTCTTAGATACAATATATAACTTAATGTTATTTCCAGAGATTACAAAACCTACGAGAATAACGACACACTGTGCTACCCTGATAGACAACATTTTTACCAGTTATTGAATATAATATGGTGAATGGTATACTAATAAAGGACATTAGTGACCACCTGCCTGTATTTGTTTCTTTATACGTTAATTATGGGGTTAATGAGAGTAAGAATAATAATAAACCATGTAAAAAGGTTATTTATAAAAGAATACGAACAGAAGATACAATCAATGCTTTAAAAGATGATTTAGGCTGTGTGTCCACCAAATGTGTTTTTTCCGCTCTGGGCAGCTATTTTCCATTCATTCTCTATGTAGTTCAGCGCTTACAGCACTCTCGGCGCTGAAACGCTCTCGGCACTGAAACACTCTCGGTGGTGGCTGTTTTTTGTCACGGTGCTCAGGGCGCTCAGAGTTCAAAAAAGTTCAACTTTTCAGAGACTGCAGCTGAGCTCTTCAGTGTCAGACCTAAGCAGCCAAGCAGAACTGCTGCATGGGCGTGACATAGGATGCCGGTACTAGTGCATACTCAGACTCCTGCTTTCCGTGTCATCATATTTCACATCCAGAGCTGCTAAAACATGTTTTCTGTCCATTGTTATTTAGAGACTGCTCTTAAAACATCAGTAGAAAGTCTGACCACAGGAAAGTGGAAGTGCTAAGCTGAGAGTGACAAGCTGTTGCAGGGATGCAGGGCACAGACTTTTTTGTCCCTCAGAGCGCAGCGTACAAACGCTGAAAAAAAATACTCAGGGTGGTCGGGCAACAAAAAAACGCATTTAGTAGACGCGCAGCCTTAATCTTACAGAATTGGGATGTTGCCTATAGAGAGAAAGAAGTGGACTTGGCATATGATAAATTTATTGATATATTTAAATCATTATATGATAAAAACTGTCCAATTAAAGAAATTAATAAAAAATATAAATACAAAAATTGCCCATGGTTAACCAGGGGGCTACAAAATGCTTGGAAAAAGAAAAATTATCTCTATAAAAATTGTATTAAATTAGGAACTAAATAATCTGAAAAAAGATATAAAACATAAAAATAAATTAACTGAAATAATGTGAACTAGTAAAAAATTATACTATAGGAAAATGTTAAATGAAAATAAAAATAATATAAAAGGACTCTGGGATACATTAAATAAATTAAGGAAAAATGGAACTAAGAAAACAATATATCTAGAGTATTTTACTGAAAATTGTGGTGATAATTATGATAAGAACATGGTAGTAAATAGAATGAATATATTTTTAGTAAATGTTGGACAGAGTTGGCAACAAAAATTTCAAACCAAGGAAGAGACACCGTGAGTGAGACATTGATTGGAAATAACCCTTGGTCAGTCTTTCTCTCAGTGGTGGATGAACTAGAGGTAAAATCTAATGATGAAAAGTGTAAAAATAAATTATCTACTGATTGTGATGGTATTGATATGGCACTAGTAAAAAGAACTGTTGATGGCAAATTAAAACCATTTACATTTATTTGTAATCTATCATTTCAAACTGGCTCATTCCTGCAGAAAATGAAAATAGCAAAAGTAATACCATTATTCAAGCAAGGAAATAAACACCACTACACAAACTACAGACCAGTATCGCTCCTCCCACAATTTTCAAAGATTCTGGAAAAACTTTTCAACAACAGATTAGAGGACTTTTTAAATAAACATGATCTGCTTAATCAGAATCAATATGGATTTAGAGCAAAGAGTACAACATCACTGGCAATAATGGAAGCAACAGAGGAAATAATAAATGCATTAGATCAAGGAAAATATGCAACTGGTGTATTTATAGATTTTAGAAAAGCATTTGATCCAATAAATCATTCAATACTTCTTAATAAACTGCAATTGTATGGTATTAGGGGAGTGACACTGAATTGGGTTACAAGTTATTTATCTGAGAGACAACAGTTTGAGAAAATGGGAGAATATCTGTCTGGATGTATGAGAAATGCCTGTGGGGTCTCCCAGGGGTCAGTATTGGGCTCCAAATTATTTAACACACACACACACACACACACACATATATATATATATATATATATATATATATATATATATATATATATATATATTTATACAGTGGGGTAAAAAAGTATTTAGTCAGCCACCAATTGTGCAAGTTCTCCCACTTAATAGATGAGAGAGGTGTCCAATTTTCATCATAGTTATACCTCAACTATGAGAGACAAAATGAGAAAAAAAAATCCAAAAAATCACATTGTCTGATTTTTAAAGAATTTATTTGCAAATTATGGTGGAAAATAAGTATTTGATCAATAACAAAAGTTCATCTCAATACTTTGTTATATACCCTTTGTTGGCAATGACAGAGGTCAAATGTTTTCTATGAATGAATGAATGAATGAATTTATTTATTTCGGATAGTACATTACAGGTTAAAAGAAACTGTATAATATAACAACAAGGTCAAATTAGACAAAGACTCCTTCTACTATACAATTCCACGTGAGTTATCCGAAATGGGTGATGGCTGAAGCCGCAGCTTATATTGCCCACCCATATTCCATCCAAGAATTCAAAGGAGAAAAAAGAGAAAACAAGACAAGAGCGATTACAATTTAAAACAAGGCTAAGACAAAATATGACTGAGAGAAAAAGAAAACTGAGCTAGTCTAAGTTAAGCGGTTACTATTCAAAAACAAATCTAAGACATAGTGTCACAGAGAAAAAAGAAAAACTAAGCTATAACACAACACAGGCTGGAAATGTCAATCCTTATGTGAGTTTACATGTCGTCTTGTAAATATGTTTGGAGTATTTCTTCCTTTAGTTTTTGTTTAAATTGTCCAAGCTTTGTACATGATTTTAATTCAGGTCCAAAATCGTTCCATAATCTGACACCTTGCACTGAAATACAGTGTTGCTTGGTAGTTGTTCTCACTGTAGGCTTTTGAAATATACATGTTCCTCTGAAGTGATATCGTTTCTCCCTTGTTTGGAACAACTTTTGGATATTTGCGGGCAGTGATAGATTCTTCACTTTGAACATTATTATTGCGGTTTTAAAGTCGATCAGATCTTTCAACTTGAGAGTTTTTTGTTTAAGAAAAAGTGGGTTTGTTGGTTCCCTGTAAGCTGCTTTGTTGATTATTCTAATAGCTCTCTTTTGAAGCATAAAGAGTGGATATATGTTTGTTTTATATGTATTTCCCCATACTTCATTACAATATGTCATGTATGGGAGTATTAATGAATGATACAAGGTGTATAGTGTGGGTTGATTCAGCAAATTTTTCACTCTGTGTAATATTGCAATTGATTTGGATACTTTACCTTTTATATAATTAATATGTGGCTTCCAACACAGTTTGTTATCAATTATTACTCCAAGGAATTTAGTTTCGGATACTCTTTCAATCTCTACACCATTTACACTGAGTTTGGGTACTGGGTAGTTGTGATGGTTGTTAAAGACTATAAATTTTGTCTTGCTTAAATTGAGCGTTAATTTGTTTGAATCAAACCACAGTTTCAGCTTTCCTAATTCCTTTCCGAGTGTATCCAGAAGTTGTTCCAAATTGTTTCCACTGCATAGCAGGTTAGTGTCATCAGCAAACAATATTAAGTCCATTTTTTCTGAAACTTTACATATATCATTTATATACATATTGAATAATAATGGTCCCAAAACTGAACCCTGTGGGACTCCACAGGTGACCTTCAGTAGCTCTGAGTTTTTGTTGTTAACACATACAAACTGATATCTATTCTTTAAGTAACTTCTTAACCAGGACAGTGCTACCCCTCTAATACCACAATTTTGTAGTTTCTTTAATAATAGATTGTGATCTACTGTATCAAATGCTTTTTTAAGATCCAGGAATACTCCAACTGAATACTCTTTATTTTCAATGGCTGTTGATATTTTTTCTGTAAATTCCATTAAGGCATATGCTGTTGTCCTTTTGTGTCTGAACCCATATTGCTGCTCACACAATAAATCATTCTTCAGTATGAAGTTGTCAATTCTCTCATAGAATATTTTTTCAAGTATCTTGGAAAATTGCGGTAATAGTGAAATTGGTCTGTAGTTGGAGAGTTCCCCTCTGTCGCCTGTCTTGTAAATCGGAATTACTTTAGCTATTTTCATTGCATTGGGAAATATACCTGATTGGAGAGACAGGTTACAGATATACGTCAGTGGTTTCACTATGCATTCGATAACAGTTTTGACTAGTAGCATATCAATACCATCGCAGTCAGTAGATGTTTTACTTTTGAACGATTTAACAATTTCAATGACCTCTCTTTCGTCTGTGTTCTTTATGAAGATGGTGTCTTTTACAGCAGTGTTATTGCATATTGAATCACCTGTTGGCACTGTAGTGGGTATTTCTCGGGCCAGTTTAGGTCCAATGTTAACAAAAAAATTATTAAATTCATCTGCAGGTGAAGCTATATTCACATTCGGAGTCGATTTATTATTTTTTGGAATGTTAGTTGGGTAGCTGGTATTTCTGCTTTTATTTCCAAGGATACTGTTGGTTATTGTCCATGTATTTTTAATATTGTCTTTGTTTTTTTCCAGTTCTTTACTGTAATAGTCTCTTTTACTACATCTTATTATATATGTTAACTTATTTTTGTATGTTTTATACCGCTGCTCTGCTTCTTAAGTCTTCTATAAGTCTTCACAAGGTTTTCACATGCTGTTGCTGGTATTTTGGCCCATTCCTCCATGCAGATCTCCTCTAGAGCAGTGATGTTTTGGGGCTGTCACTGGGCAACACGGACTTTCAACTCCCTCCAAAGATTTTCTATTGGGTTGAGATCTGGAGACTAGCTAGGCCACTCCAGGACCTTGAAATGCTTCTTATGAAGCCACTCCTTTGTTGCCCGGGCGGTGTGTTTGGGATCACTGTCATGCTGAAAGACCCAGCCACGTTTCATCTTCAATGCCCTTGCTGATGGAAGGAGGTTTTCACTCAAAATCTCACAACACATGGCCCCATTCATTCTTTCCTTTACACGGATCAGTCGTCCTGGTCCCTTTGCAGAAAAACAGCCCCAAAGCATGATGTTTCCACTCCCATGCTTCACAGTAGGTATGGTGTTCTTTCTCCTCCAAACACGACAAGTTGAGTTTTTACCAAAAAGTTCTATTTTGGTTTCATCTGACCATATGACATTCTCCCAGTCCTCTTCTGGATCATCCAAATGCTCTCTAGCAAACTTCAGATGGGCCTGGACATGTACTGGTTTAAGCAGGGGGACACATCTGGCACTGCAGGATTTGAGTCCCTGTCGGTGTAGTGTGTTACTGATGGTAGCCTTTGTTACTTTGGTCCCAGCTCTCTGCAGGTCATTCACTAGGCCCCCCGTGTGGTTCTGGGATTTTTGCTCACCGTTCTCGTGATCATTTTGTACCCCACGGGGTGAGATCTTGCATGGAGCCCTAGATCGAGGGAGATTATCAGTGGTCTTGTATGTCTTCCATTTTCTAATAATTGCTCCCACAGTTGATTTCTTCACACCAAGCTGCTTACCTATTGTAGATTCAGTCTTCCCAGCCTGGTGCAGGTCTACAATTTTGTTTCTGGTGTCCTTTGACAGCTCTTTGGTCTTGGCCATAGTGGAGTTTGGAGTCTGACTGTTTGAGGTTGTGGACAGGTGTCTTTTATACTGATAACGAGTTCAAACAGGTGCCATTAATACAGGTAACGAGTGGAGAACAGAGGAGCCTCTTAAAGAAGAAGTTACAGGTCTGTGAGAGCCAGAAATCTTGCTTGTTTGTAGGTGACCAAATACTTATTTTCCACCATAATTTGTAAATAAATTCATTAAAAATCCTTCAATGTGATTTTTTGGATTTTTTTTCTCATTTTGTCTCTCATAGTTGAGGTATACCTATGACGAAAATTGGAGACCTCTCTCATCTTTTAAGTGGGAGAACTTGCACAATTGGTGGCTGACTAAATACTTTTTTGCCCCATATATATATATATATATATATACAGTATGTGTGTGTGTGTGTGTGTGTGTGTATTGTATATACAAATTATATATTCCAAGTTTTTAAATTATTAAAATAATATTATTTGCTGATGATACCAATATATTTTATGCTGGAAATAATTAAAATCAACTAATTCATACTCTAAATAATGAATTAAATAAGCTTAAAAAATGGATGGATAGTGATAAATTATCACTAAATATTGATAAAACTAAGATAATGATATTTGGTAATTGTAAAAAATAAAGAAGCTATACATATTCATATAGATAATGTGGTTATTGATTGATATTATTATTTTATTTTTTTTTTGTACTTATTTTGTACCCGTAGGTAGATTTGTTTTGCAGTCTGGTGACAAGCCACCAGCTGCTGGTCGCTGTGTGCGCAAGCGCCCCTTAACTCCCTAACCTGCATGTTTTGGGCATGTGGGAGGAAACCGGAGAAATCCTGGAGTAAACCCACGCAAACACGGGGAGAACATGCAAGCTCCACACAGATCACTGTTGATGAGGGTAAAACTGTGCTGCAGCAGTGCTAACCACTGCTCCACCGTGCAGTACTTGACCTATTGTATAGAGGTCTGGGGTAACAATTATAAAAGTACACTTAATTTATTGCTAACATTACAAAAAAGGGCAGTCCGTGTTATACACAAAGTCGGGTATCTTGAACATACTAATTTATTGTTTTTACGTTCAAAGCTATTGAAATTACATGATCTGGTTGATTATTATACAGCACAGTTAATGTTTAAAGTCAGTAAAAACTTTTTGCCACACAATTTACAAAATCTTTTCAGTAAGGGAGAAGGGAAATACAATTTACAGGGGAATACAAAATTTAAAATGCACCTAGTAAGATCTACTAGGAAGGGTTTTTGTGTGTCTGTGTGTGGGGTAAAATTGTGGAATGGGTTGGGGGAGAAACACAGGCAATGTCCAAACATCCATATATTTAAATCAACATATTGTCACGACCTGAACGCTATCTTTCTCTGCGTTCAGGTTGTCCAGTGTCGCTCCTGCTCCGGGGTAGTCCGTGCCGGGTCTTCCATGGCCCGCTCTTTGACAGCGCCCAGCTGATTGCCAGCTGTCTAGTTCAGCTGCGCTAGGACAGCTGTCTCCTATTCCCAATCATCTCCCCATTTAAGCGAGCAGCCGAGAGTTACTCGTCGCTGCGACCTCGCTTTGGAAAGACTCATCTTGTGTTTCCACGACTGATAGCTCTCACGTCTAGCTACAGTTCGCCGTAACCTTGGCGCTCCACCCAGTGTAAGTGTTGCGACTCGGCATGTGTTTTTCCCCTCGCCGCCTCTCTAGCCTTTCTCCCTGGGTGGTATGTATCCTTAGTTCTGTGTGTGTTTTAGCCCCACGTGGCTCTTTATTTTGCTGTTTGTCATTTAGTGTAGTGTGTGTTTGTTTCAATAAATTACGCCAACTCACTGGTCGCCCTCGAATCTCCTTTCTGGCTCGTGAGAGCCAGAGTTATGACAGTAGGTCGCAGCCATACTGAGACGGCCGCGACCGTGAGTTGGCTGTAAGGACTCGACGCCTTTTTTTTCCCTTCCTCTGGGTGCGGGCGAGCCAGGTTCAGGTTCAGGTTCAGGTTACTTTATTTGTACCCGTAGGTAGATTTGTTTTGCAGTTGGTGACATCCATATTTACAAGCCACTAATTACATTCAACATAGACACAAACACAGGCACACATCTTACAAAATAGGTAAATATAAAATATGTACAATATAATTTTTTATAGCTTGTTCAACTCTTTGACAGCAGCAGGGACAAAGCTGTTTTTGTAGCGCTGGGTTCTACTTTTTGGGACAGCAAACCTCCGTCTGGAGGGAAGAAGCTGAAAGTTGCAGTGCAAAGGGTGGGAGTCATCATTTAAAATCGAGTCGGCCATCCTCTGTACTTGTCTGGTGTACAGGGATGTCAGGCTCAGCTATGACTCACCAAGCAAACGACTGGACCATCTGACTACCTGATCTAAGGATTTCCTCTGTTTCAGTTTTATCTGACCAAACCATGACATTAAAGAAAAGGATAAAACAGATTCAATAAAAGCCCGATAGAACATAGTCATTATGGTTCGGTCAATTTGGAAGCGTGCAAGTTTCCTCAAACAATGCAAATTTTGCTGACCCTTTTTGCACACCCTTTCACAGTTCACCTCAAAGTTCAATCCACTATCAATAATTGTCCCAAGATATTTGTACGATTGTACACATTCGGTGGTCTGGCCTTTTAGTATGGTGACTTTGTGCCTGGGAGTTTTCCTCCTAAAGTCAATAATCATATCTTTCGTTTTTGTTGTATTCAGCTGCAGGTAGGAATCCTCACACCAGTGAACAAAGTCATCAACTACTGGGCCGTGGCCACTCTCACCATCCTGGAGGAGACTGACAATGACTGAGTCATCAGCATACTTTATAATGTGTCTTTTGTCATGTCTGCTCCGACACATGTTTGTGTACAGGATGAAGAGTAGTGGTGACAACACACACCCCTGAGGACAGCCAGTAGAAGAGCACTTTAGGTCAGACAATGTGCCATTGACCCTTACTCTCTGCGTCCTGTTGGTTAAGAAATCCAGAATCCAACCCACCAGATTATTGCTTAAATCAAATTGTTGCAGGAGCCTTTCAACTAAAATATGAGGTTGGATTGTATTAAAGGCAGAAGAAAAGTCCACAAATAAAAGCCTGGCGTGTGTCCCATTAAAATCCAGATGTTTAAAAAGCATGTCAAACAGAGTGACAGTGGCATCCTCCACTCCTCTGTGAGGCCTATAGGCAAACTGCAGAGGATCCAATGCATGTTCAGTCTGCCTTAGGACCTCACGTCTGACCAGTTTTTCAAAAATTTTCATTAAAATTGAAGTCAAAGCAACTGGTCTAAAGTCGTTTACCGTTTAGTCGTTTACCGAGCCAGTATCATGTCTCCCTCCAAGAGACGCATGCGGCACCCAGGCCACGATCTCTCGGAGGCTCTGGACCTTGTGGACGGAACGTTGTTCACCACGGACCTCTACGATGCCCCCAGCGAGATAAGCTGGCGCCTGGAGCTTGCCGAGGGTATTCTTAACAGCTTTTTTCGCTACTTCCTTCTCCCCGAGGTTAAGGCGAGGAGGGCAGACCTCTCTGTGGCCTGGGGGAGACTCCGTAGGCTGGAGGAGAACTCCGGCAGGAGACCGAGGACAGGACGCCATCGCTCCTCGCTTCGGAATCCCGCTTCTGCCGCCGATCCAGTCCAGGAGTTCGCCTCACCCAGGGGTGATCCCCAGGATAGAGTAACGTCAACCGGGTTTCCCCCGGAGAAGATGAGAGTGACAGCGATGCGCATTGCGGATCGAGTGGCAGCCGCTTCTTCCGCCGCCGTTCCCCCCGTAGCCATGAAGAACGTGATTGCGGCGGTCAGGCTGGTCGAGAAGAACCCGGAGCTGAACGATTATCCGGAATACGCTGACCTGTTGGCTTCGCTCACCGCGCAGGAGCGGCGTTTTCCCGACCTCACGTTCAGAAGACGTCGCTCCCAAATTCCCCGCTCATCTCAGCGAGAGCCCCGTCCGGATCCCGCTCCAGGAAACCACATGAATTCCGCCTCCCAGCCTGCTGTAGCTCCCGTGTCTTGCCGAAGAAGCGAATCAGCTGCTCCCGCTCCTGGGCCCGCTCTCCCCGCTGTCCCGTCAGCTTTGGGCCCCCAGCTCTCCTCAGCTGTTTCCCCCCCCTCTTCGTCATTCACTCCGGCTGCTGGGAGAAGCGCAAATTCATCTCCAGGTGTTCCAGGTCTCGATCCGGTGCGGGTAGCACCACCTCATCTGTCCGGGGGGTCCCCCACTTCTATCCGGTTGGGAAAAGAGAGACTCAAGTCCCTTGTAGCGGGTTCCACCGGCCCTCTGGGAATCAGGCAAGTGTCCTTTCATTCTCCTCCCATTATGAGCGAATTGCCTTGTTTGATTCCTGGGGGAGGAGTTCAGGGTTCACAGTCCCCTGAGCTCTCTCCTCCCGCTGCAAAAACTGAATATGAACCTGCGTCCTCTGTGTCTCTTCCCCTTGAGTGTGCCCCGGTGCCAGGTGTACACCGCTGCGCGAGGAGGAGGCGGCCTGCGGCCCTGGAGGGTTTTGCCCCAGCCCCGCAGCCACGTTATGGGCAGAGGAGAAGGTCGAACTGCCTGTTGGAGCCAGCGCCGACAGTTAAGCGTCCCCGGGTCTCCACGGAGGAATGGTTCGGCCCAGCAGAGTCCAGATCTCCTGCCTCCACGCCAGGCGGGCTGTCGACGTGGTCTTCGGCGTTTGGAGGTCGGTTGACTGTGAAAGACATCATGCCGGCTGCGGAGCCATTCGCGGTCCAGCTGGAGTCCACCGGGAGTGTTTCGCCGGTCCAGTTGGGGTCCACCGGGAGTGTTTCGCCGGCCCGATCGGGATCCACCGGGGGTGCTGCGCCGGCCCGATCGGGGTCCACCGGGGGTGCTGCGCCGGCCCAGGTAACAGTTAGTGTGGGAGCTGGAGGATTGTGTTCGCCTGACATCAGGCTGACTTCGTCCCTTGCCTCCATCATTTCTCCTCCTGCCGCTGTTGGGGTTCCTCCCACCCGGGCCAGTTTCCCCCTACCCTTGTTGCCATTAGATGGCAGGCTAACTTTGCCCCTGGCCTCCATCTCTTCTCCCCCTACTACTGTGGGGTTTTTTCTCACCTGGGTCAGTTTCCTCCTGCCTTTTCCCTCAGGGAGGAAGCTGCACCAAGACTTCTCCCTCAGCTCTCCGTGGTCTGAGGTCACGGGACGACCACCTGGGAAGCCATCTGGCTGGTTCGGTGGTCTGGGTCGGCCTCCGGAGAAACTGTGTCTCCTAGCCTGGGACTCGGGTAGGCCACCCGAACTGGTGTTGCGGTTCCTGGCCTGGTGGATTTCTGGCCGCCCGCCGGACAAGCTGTCATCGCCTGCCTCACTCCACCTGCTGTCATTCCTGACAGATTAACTAACTGTTCATAGCCTTGTGTTTTGTATGCCCTCCATTATTTAATTTCTTTCAGGACATCAGGGAACTTTCTGTGTTAGAGTCCTTATTGGGATGTCATTTCTACCGAGAATTTTTCTTTAGACAATTTTCTGTGTTTTACGATCCCTGTATGGATCCCTATTCTAATTTCTCCCTTAAGTAGCATTTGCTTCACATTGCCTGGCCTCATTCCGAGTAGTCTTGTTTTTCTGTATTTATATCCTCCTCCAGACTGTTTAGTGACACTTTTTGTGCTAATACGTGTTTGAGGAGTTGTTCCTTTTGTATTTTTATGCCAATTTGCTGTTCCAGGCTCTATTTTTAGGTCTTATGCCCGGACTGCCTCCTTTGTATATTATTCTGTTCTGGCCGGGGTTACATGTGTAAGTCTATTTAAACCATATGTTCACAGAGTTTTGTAGTTTTTGGCCTTCGGGACATGAGTTTTTTTTATTGTCCTCACCCTAAGTTATTGTGAACTTTTTCCATGACTATGTCGCTATGTTTCTGCATTTTGGTTCTTATCGTTTCTCCCCACCTCCTGTGGTCACCTGCACAGACCGTCTGGCCTCTGCAGAGGAGGGGGTGATGGTTTTTTTTGGGGGGGGGTTAAAATTATTATGGTATCTGACCCTATACTGTATCTAGGTTTTTTTTTTCTTCCCTGCCTCCTTTTTCTGGTCCCTCCCTTTCTCCCAGATCTGGCCCCCACCGCCCTCCCTGGTCTTCCCTCGGGGTGGGGGGGGGGGGGGGGTAGGCCGCTCCAGGAGGCGCGGCTCGGGGGAGGAGTACTGTCACGACCTGAACGCTATCTTTCTCTGCGTTCAGGTTGTCCAGTGTCGCTCCTGCTCCGGGGTAGTCCGTGCCGGGTCTTCCATGGCCCGCTCTTTGACAGCGCCCAGCTGATTGCCAGCTGTCTAGTTCAGCTGCGCTGGGACAGCTGTCTCCTATTCCCAATCATCTCCCCATTTAAGCGAGCAGCCGAGAGTTACTCGTCGCTGCGACCTCGCTTTGGAAAGACTCATCTTGTGTTTCCACGACTGATAGCTCTCACGTCTAGCTACAGTTCGCCGTAACCTCGGCGCTCCACCCAGTGTAAGTGTTGCGACTCGGCGTGTGTTTTTCCCCTCGCCGCCTCTCTAGCTTTTCTCCCTGGGTGGTATGTATCCTTAGTTCTGTGTGTGTTTTAGCCCCAGGTGGCTCTTTATTTTGCTGTTTGTCATTTAGTGTAGTGTGTGTTTGTTTCAATAAATTACGCCAACTCGCTGGTCGCCCTCGAATCTCCTTTCTGGCTCGTGAGAGCCAGAGTTATGACACATATAAAGAAATGATTTTTGAACAATATAAAAATAAAGGACAGTATTATTACAATGTGTCATCAATGAAGAAAGGTTGTTATTGTTGTTTTTGTTTAATATATATGCTGAGTTATTGTTGAATATATATGCTGAGCACTATTATTATTGATATCATTATTACTAGAATATTACAATGGTATTATAGCATTATGATTGTTGTTTAGGATGGAATTATTTAAAGTAGTATATAGGTCAGGTGGTATTATTATTATTATTATTATTATTATTGTAACTACTATATGGCTACCTATTATTATGGTTATTATTATATGGTTACTTATTGCGCCTTGGTATTGTAAGCCACGTGAGGGTATATGGTGGTATATATGGTGATTATGATGATGATAATATTGTCTATAATTATATCAAACATACCAGAAGTATTTACTTATTATTATTGCAATTATTACTAGATGTTGGTATTATTGTCACTATGAACTATCATTGTTGTATTATTTCTATTGCATAATTTAATTATAAGATGTATTATATATTATGGTATTGTATAATGAATGTAATTGTGGGATGGATAATGACTAGAATGATATTATAATTTATTGGGTATGGAGAAGGGGTGGGACTATATAAGCATTGGCTTCTTCCCACTCCTTTTGAACAAGGCATTTTTTTATGTTTATTTCTTTGGTTTTGAGTCCTTGTTTTTAAATTTTTTTTTGTCTTGATGTTCAAATCAATCAATCAATCAGTCAATATAGTAACTATAAAGCCCAATTAATAAAACACAATATAAAACCCAATTAATAATGTCTACAAATATGTTTTTCCCCATTTTACTTTCATTTTAAAGCTCAAATAAATTTTGTGGTTTCGTGGAGATTTACTTGGCTGAAAATTGTAGTAGAAGTAGCTGACCCATGCTTTAGAAAAACAGGACAGAAGCAGGAGTAAACTATGAAGTTTTCCTCCTTTCACTGGCTCACTCACGACCCAATTTATTCAAGCGGTAAAATGGGTCATACAACTTTCAAGATGCACTTTTCATTAAGTTTTGTTTAATAACTTTATTAATTCTCTCTCTCTCTCTCTCTCTCTCTTCCCTTTGCCACACAGAGTTTATCACTGCAAGGTTTGGAAACAAAGACCTGGAGAGCTATGCTGTATTCTCATTAGATGACAGCCCGGGTGATACTGTGATGATATCCATGTTCATTCGCACCAGGCAGTCCAGTGGCCTGCTTCTCATCATGGCCAACAGCACTAGCCAGTACCTGCGCATCTGGCTGGAACAGGGCAGCATCAGAGTTCAGGTCAACAACTTTGAGACCCTCGCTGGTCGAATTCTGGTCAGTGATGGCCATTTCCACCTGGTTACTCTGAAGCTTGAAGGAATGGTGGCCAACTTGCTCCAGTCAGCCCAAAGCCAAGCCTCCATGCCCATCAGGCTCATTCAAGCCCATCATGGGGATTTGGTTTATGTTGGAGGGTTACCAAATTCAAGGGCCTCTGCTTCGTTTGGGGGGTACTTTAAGGGCTGCATCCAGGATCTGAGGATTAACACCAAACAACTGCAGTTCTATCCAATCGCAACTCCGGTAGAGTCATACCACCTAGAGGAACTCGTCAGTGTTGAAGAAGGATGTAGCAGTGATAACGCCTGTGCTGTGAGTTGGAACAGTGCTGTCAGATTGGATTAAGTTTATTCTGAACATGCAAGATTACAAAAGAAGAAACAAAGCAGGATTAATGTTCAGTAAATATTTGTAGAAAGAAAGCATGATATAAAAACATTTTAGTGAATCAAACTCTTATTGTCAGGAACCCCGGCTCGGTCCTGCCCTCTCTGTGGGTCTAGGTGCTGCAGCTTATGTGTAATGTTATGTATTGCTGTCTGGGATCAATAAAGTATAAAGTATTCCGTATCCTTAGCCACTGTTGGACTGGCAGCTGTTAGACAGCCTCTGTGACCTATTTTCTGCGAGCACTGCTGACAGTCTGCCGGTTCAGCCACGCCCCCTCTTTCTCTCTTTACCATCAACTGTTCCCAGTCCCGTTAATTATCTTTCCCAGTCTTCACCCAGGTGCTCCTCATTTACCACAACTGGCAGTACATGTACTTAAGTGCCTTTTGCCAGTCACGCACTGCTGGGTCTTTGTCTAACTGATCGTCTGCCTGCTTGTGTGCATCAGTGAACTGTCAGCTCCTACGGCGTGTATCCACTCCGCGCAGCCCGTGGTTCTTCTGCGTCCCTCTAGCGATTCCGGCTGTGGGACGCCAGCGTGGATACACACCTCATTGTATGCGTTTGTGGGGCGATGCCAGCCCCCGAACGTCCACTGTAAGTGTTTTGTCAAACCCTTTTGTAAGTCTTTATGTTAATAAATGTGTGTGGTGGAACCCAGCACATAAATCCTCATTACTTCACCCCTCGCCGTGCGCATTGGAAAAGCACACTGGAGGGTTCATGACAGAAAAACCCAGCCAAAAGAGAATTTAGCGGGTACACCCACATAACCCTTCTTCCCTTCTTCTTTTTGTGTGTCGTGTTTTGGGACTGACCTGTATTGGAGTTGGCCATGGAATGGGCAGCAAGAAGGTATCCGTTGAGCTTGGGATGGGAGTGCTGCCGAGCATTAATGGACATCGACGGGATCATCTCGTCAGCCAGCGGATATTCTGCCCCGGAGGACATTCTCTGGTACGTAGATCTGGCGGAGCCAGAGGTCCGGCGGTGCCCTCAGCTCGCTCAGCATGCCGAGGGAATGGAGAGGATTACCTGGTTGGCAGCGCTGTGGCGTGGATCCAGCGAAAGGGCAAGGAAGTCCCCTCAGAAGACCAAGCTCGCGTCGAGGAGAAAGCGCTCCCAGGCCTCAATTCCTCCTGTTTCCCGCCAGAGCGAGATGCCCACTCCCATTCCAGCTCACCCAGCTCCAGCACCCGGCTCTCGCTGTCATCCCGCAAGGAAACACCGGGAGAGGCCCTCCTCGTCTTTGGCACCCATCATCTCTTCTGCTGCCCAGAGGTCCTCCAGGGTTGCCCTGGCTATGCCCACCGTCACGTCATCGGAGCCGGCTCCTCCACTGTCCTGTGAAGGGGCCAAATCAGCCAGTGACACGGGGGGAGACGACGGCCAACTGCCCGCAGCTGTCAACATCAAGCACCGGGAGAACAGGCAAGTGTTTTTTCATTTAATTCAATGTAATAATGATAAACATTGTCTGCCTCCCGGAAGAGAGGCCCAGCAGTCTGCTGGGCTCTCTCCTCCAGCTGCGGAGGTAAACCCTTCTCTTGTCCTTTCCGTGTCTCCCCCTTCGACCCTCGAGTGCGAGCAGAGTCACAGGACAGAGGAGTTGCTTGGGGCCCTGAAGGATTCCACTCTGGAACAGACACAGAGCTGGCCCCCTGCAGCCATGCCAGAGGAGTCATTGACATCGGGTCTATCTTGTCCGTCATCATTGGAATGGACCAGTATGGTCGTGGACATGGAGACGGGTGACTGCCAGTCAGCTGCAGCTTAGAACATCATACACTGACAGGCAAGGGTCTTTTCATCTAATTGAACTTAATTATTTAAAACCTTGTCTGTCTCCCGAGGGAGAGGCTCAGTTCCAGCAGTCCACTCAGTCCTCTCCTCCAGCTGTCAACACTGACCTTTCTTCTATCTACTCCGTGTCTCCTCCTATTCTCCCTGAGTGCCTGTCGGTCTTAAAACCGAGCCGCCAGACGGTGGAGGAGTTTAGGGCTCTGGATGATCCTGCCCAGGTGCCCGCATGGAGGTGTCTTCCTGCAGCCACGCTGGTGGAACCCCCAGCGTTGGAGCCACTGCAGGAATTGAAAGAGACTGCAATAACCATCTCACCAGCTGCGGAGGTGACGGCAGCAGAGTGGGAGCCAGAGCTGGACCTCCTGGAGGCCGGACCCGGGACCACATTGCCAGGATCGACGAAGTCCTGGAAGGAGGTGGAGCTCAAGCTCAGGCAAGTGTTCTCTCTAGTGTTTCTAATGTCAATTTTGGAGAGAGCTTGTCTGGCTCTAGGTGAGGAGAGTCAGGCGCAGCACGCAGTTGCGTCTGAACTCCCTTCGCCGGGTTCTGCTGCTGCCGGCGACCCTAATCACTCTGTTTTCTTCTCCCCTTCCTAAGAGTCCTTCTACGGTCACTGGAGGAGAACCACCATCTCCAAGGGTCTCTACGGGACTGGTCTTGCCGCCCGACAACGTTGTGGGTCCAGCTCCTCAGCTGCCTGAGGCTGTTGTGTGGGTCCCTCCGCAGGCTGTCCCAATGTGGGTGCAGCATCCTGGACTGGGCCAGTCATGGGGGCTGTGCCCCAAGGTTAGCCCAGCATGGGTGCTGCACTCCTGCTTGGACCCATCATGGACACCCTGCCTCAGTGCGGGTTCCACCGAGGGTGCGGCGCTGGCCCGGTCGGGGTCCACCGCGGGTGTGGCGTTGGCTCAGCTGGGGTCCACCGCAGGTGCCGCGTTGGCTCAGCTGGAGCTGGAGTCCGCCGTGGGTGCAGCAGAGCTCCAACCGGGAGTTGTCGCGGGTGCAGCTGTGTCCCAGGCCGGGATCATTGAGGGTGCTGCCAGTCAGCCTGACACCGGGGTTGTTACTCCTCAGCCTGACGCTGGTGTGGCCCCCTTCTCCTCCCAGCCTGACGCCGTGGGGGTCCCCTCCCTACGGTCCAGTCACCCACCAGTGAGCCTCCCGGTGGGCAGGCCACCTCCTGCTCCACCCCTCCCCCCCGGTCCTGGTGGTACTACAACATTGGCTGACTGCTGGAGGGACTGAGTCTCTGGGCCAGATGGCCCGCATTTCCTGGCAGGCCACCAGACTCGGTTCACTGGACTGCTTGCTGGGCCTGGGACTCTGGGTGGCCTCCTGAGCCTCTTTGCCTTTGGACTTGGGGGAGCGGGTGGGGGGTAATTATGTGCCCTGGGCGGGGTATTGTGTTCCCTCCTTTCCTGTTCCCCCTACCTCCCACCCGGGTTCATGTTGTTTGTTCCTGTTTGGGGGGTGGGGGGTCCTCGGGATGTTACCTTGGGTGTCTGGGTTTCCACCCCTTGAGAGGGGGGCTTTGTCAGGAACCAAGCCGGCTTGGTTTCCCCGGGTTGGTCCTGCCCTCTCTGTGGGTCTGGGTGCTGCAGCTTATGTGTATGTTATGTATTGCTGTCTGTATTCCGTATCCTTAGCCACTGTTGGACTGGCAGCTGTTAGACAGCCTCTGTGACCTATTTTCTGTGAGCACTGCTGACAGTCTGCTGGTTCGGCCACACCCCCTCTCTCTCTCTTTACCATCAGCTGTTCCCAGCCCCATTAATTATCTTTCCCAGTCCTCGCCCAGGTGCTCCTCATTTACCATAACCAGCAGTGCGTGTACTTAAATGCCTTTTGCCAGTCAAGCACTGCTGGGTCTTTGTCAAACTGATCGTCTGCCTGCTTGTGCGCATCAGTGAACTGTCAGCTCCTATGGCGTGTATCCACTCCGCACAGCCCGTGGTTCTTCTGCGTCCCTCTAGCAATTCCAGCTATGGGACGCCAGCGTGGATACACGTTTCATCGTATGCGTTCGCGGGGTGATGTCAGATGATGATGGGTGATGACAGGAGGGTTTATGACACTTATACTGTATATACAGTGGAGAAAATAAGTATTGAACATGACAACATTTTTCTCATTAAACATATTTGTGATGGAGCCATTGAGCTGAGATTTTCATCAGATATCATCAGTGTTGTGTCCATAATTAGTGGAATAAGAAGGAGGGCGGAAGGCAGTTTATATTATTTATTATTAAACTCATTAACACACAGCAGTGGACTACAGCACTCCTGGTCCAGGCGTCAATGGCGAAAAGAGAACGTGTCCCTTCCGGCTGTGGCCTTTATACCCTGGCTGGCATCACCACTGGAAAGGTGGGCCTCCAGCCCCCTCTATTCCCCAGTCACTCCCAGGCTGCCATCTTGCCACTGTTTTCCATATGTAACATTTCCCCCTCATTTAAAAAAAATTGCAGGCACACCAGTTGACCCACCCAAATTTAACACCCGACTCACACTCTAACAGTATGGGGAAAACAGTATGTACAAAACAAATAACCTATTCATTCATACAAGCAAGGCTGGGGGGCCGGGTAGACTACTGAATAAGCAAGAGGGTGGAAGGCAGTTTATATTATTTATTATTGAACTCACTAATACACAGCAGTGGACTACAGAGAATAAGTATTGAACACATGAAGAAAAAGAGGTGCAAAAAGGCATAAAGCCAAGAAACCAGCTGAAATCCATCAGAATTTAGGAAGCCATCCCATCCCTTATCGGTGCAACTTAATTTCAGCTGGTTAAGTCCTAATTGATAGCCTTTAAAAAGGCCTGTGAATATCAGATTGTCACACCACAAAGAACTCATGATGGGTAGAAGCAAAGAGCTCTCTCTAGACCTTGGCAACCTTATTGTTGCAAAACATAATGATGGCATTGGTTACAAGCACATTTCTAAACTGCTGAATGTTTCAGTGAGCATTGTTGGAGCCATCATTTGGAAGTGGAAAGAACATCATTTTACCATAAGCCGGCCACGACCAGAAGCTCCTCGCAAGATTTCTGACAGAAGAGTCAAAAGAATTATCAGAAGAGTTATCCAAAAGCCAAAGCCTACTTGTGGAGAGCTCCAGAAAAACCTGGAATTACCAGGTACTGCTGTTTCAAAGAAAACAATAAGTAATGTACTCAACCGATGTGGGCTCTATGCCTGCTCACCTCGCAAGGCTCCATTGCTGAAGAAAAACATGTTGAAGCTTATTTAAAATTTTCTGCACAGCATTTGGGCAAGCCAGTAAAATAGTGGGACAATATAGTCTGGTCAGATGAGACCAACATTGAACTTTTTGGATGCCACAACACACAGCATGTTTGGAGGACAAATGGCACTGCACATCCCATCATGGTGTGGGGGTGTTTTTCAGCACTTAGTACAGGCAGACTTCATATAATTGAAGGACAGCTGAATGGACAAATGTACAGAGACATCCTTGATTAAAAACCTGCTGCTATCTGCCAAGTGACATAATGCACAGCTCAGGAGACACACACGCAGGCTCGGGGTAGATTCAATAGCTTTATTAACAACAAGTGTGTGTGTGAATGCGTGTCTGTGAGATGGGTATGTGTTGGTGATGGCGTCTGTGTCAGGCACGGGGGTAGGAAGCCGTTCAGCCGGACAACCCTATGGGAGAAGCAGAGGGAGAAGGGTAACGGGCACCACACCAACACAGGCGATATGACAATGACAGCTGGCTTACTTGGTTTGGGCAGGTGGCTGGCGTTGAGCAAGGGCGTAGCCCGGTAGACAGCGACCTGGAGCGCCTGATGCAGCAGCGAGGAGATGACGGCTGGAGAATGTTGTCCGCCGCCGGGAAATCCACCTGTGCACAGGGGAGAAGGCTGGGAGGAAAAGGTAAGAGATCCTTACGTGTATCTTGCTTGGTGAAGGGGATTCCTTGCAGCAAGAGATGCCGAAGAGAACAGACGGCTTCAGGCCGAAGCCCAGGGCAAGGCGGCTTAAATCCCTTGCCACTGACGAGGCGCAGGTGTGTGCACAGCTGGCGCCGCTGATGAGCGGCGAGTCGTGACAGTACTCCCCCCTCTAGCAGCGCCTCCTGGCGATGGTTTCTCCGGGTGCGCTCGGTGGAACTCAGTGATGAGGGACGGATCCAACACAAACGAGGGAGGCACCCATTGCCTATGTTCAGGTCCATAACCCTTCCAATCCACTAAGTACTGCAACCCGTGACCCCGGCGCCGGGAGTCCAGGATGGAAGAGACTGGCCAGGCCGGATGGCCATCTATCATCCGGGGCGCGGGCTGCACTGCAGGGGGAGGGCAGAGGGGGTCGGAGACCGCCAGTTTCACCTTGGAGACGTGGAAGGTGGGATGGATGCGGAGGGGGGGGAATAGCCACACGCACAGCCACCGGGTTGATGATTTTGGTGATGGGGTATGGGACCATGAAACGCTGTGCCAACTTCCTCCTCTCACCCTTTAAACAGACGTCCTGAGTGGACACGTAGACTTGTTGGCCTACCTGATAGGCAGGGGCAGGTCTCCTGTGCCGGTCCGCCGTGGATTTGTTGCGCTCCGCCGTGCGTAAAAGTGCGCTGCGCGCCGAAGACCAAATGAAGCGGCACCGCCTGAAGTGCGCCCGGACTGAGGGGACAGTCAACTCACTCTCCTGCGTAGGGAACAGAGGAGGATCGTAGCCCAGGGATGCCTTGAATGGGGACATCCCGGTAGCAGAAGAGCGGGCGGTGTTATGGGCGTATTCCACCCAGGCGAGGTGTGTGCTCCAGGACGCAGGCTTGGATGCAGTGACGCAGCGGAGCGCAGCCTCCAGCTCCTGATTGGTCCGCTCACACTGCCCGTTGGATTGGGGGTGATGGCCGGAGGAGAGGCTTACCTTGGCTCCCAGGGCGTTGCAGAAAGACCTCCAGACCTCCGAGGCAAACTGGGGGCCCCGGTCCGAGACCACGTCTACCGGAATCCCGTGCAGCCTGACCACGTGCTGGGTGAGGAGGTCCGCCGTCTCCAAGGCAGATGGGAGCCCCCGTAATGGCACGAAGTGAGCGGCCTTAGAGAAACGATCCACGATGGTCAGAACTGTGTCGAAGGTGTTGGAGAGAGGAAGACCGGTGACGAAGTCTAGGGCGATATGCAACCAGGGCCTGCCAAGGACGGACAGGGGCTGGAGCAGGCCCGCGGGGGTGGGGGGGGGGGGCGTTACCTGATTTGCTGGTGGCGCAGACGGGGCAGGCCCGGGCGTAGCGGGCGGCGTCCCTCCGCAGACCCGGCCACCAGAAGGAGCGTTGGAGCAAGTCGATCATCCGGGAGGAACCAGGATGGCAGGTGAGCTTAGATGTGTGAAGCCAGTGGATGACCTCCCCCCGGACAGTGGACGGCACAAAAAGCCTCCCCTCCGGTCCGCCACCAGGGTCCGGTTCCAATTCCTGCGCCTTCCGGATCTTGCTTTCGATGTCCCATGAGACGGCCCCCATAACGCACGACCTGGGCAAGATGGTGTGGACAGCGTCTTCTGACGCCTCAGGGGCAAATTGCCTAGAGAGGGCGTCGGGCAGGCCGTTCTTGGAGCCAGGCCTGAAGGTGATGTTAAAGCGGAACCTGGCAAAGAACAAGGACCAACACGCCTGGCGGGCATTCAGACGTTTGGCAGATCTTAAATATTCCAAGTTCTTGTGATCGGTAAGTACCACAAACGGCAGGGCAGCCCCCTCCAGCCAGTGACGCCACTCCTGAAGCGTGAGCTTGATGGCAAGGAGCTCTCTGTCCCCCACGTCGTAATTACGTTCCGCCGGGGACAAGCGCTGAGAGAAGAAGGCGCAGGGCCGTTTGGCCCCGTTGACAGGCGACCGCTGGGACAACACCGCCCCCACCCCCGTGTCCGAAGCGTCCACCTCAACGATGCATTGCAGCGCGGGGTCGACTTGGCTGAGAACCCGGGAGGAGGAGAACTCCGCCTTCAGCGCCTGGAAAGCAGCTGCGGCCTCTTCAGTCCACCGGAACGGGGTCTTAGGGGAGGTGAGGCGGGTCAGGGGACCGACGATGGCTCCAAAATTCGGGACGAAGCGGCGATAGAAATTGGCAAACCCAATGAACTGTTGTACCTGCTTCCTTGATGTAGGAGTGGGCCACTCTACCACCGCTTTAACCTTCGCTGGGTCCGGGAGCACCTGGTCATGAGAGATGACGAACCCGAGGAAGGATGTAGTCTTGGCGTAAAATTCGCATTTCTCTGCCTTGACATATAACCGGTTCTCCAGCAGCCTCTGAAGGACCTGCCTCACGTGAACCTGGTGCTCGTCCCTGGATCTGGAGAAGATGAGGATATCGTCCAGGTAGACGAACACGAACAGGCCGATGAAATCCCGGAGGGCGTCATTAATAAGGCGCTGAAAGATGGCTGGAGCATTGGTCAACCCGAACGGCATCACTAGGTATTCGAAATGACCGTTCGGGGTACGGAAGGCTGTCTTCCACTCGTCTCCCTCCCGGATCCGGACGAGGTGGTATGCGCTGCGAAGATCCAGCTTGGTGAACCAAGTCGCCCCCTGGAGGGAGTGGAAGGCGGTGTCCATTAGGGGCAAGGTGTAACGGTCCTTCTCCGTGATGTCATTTAGGGTGCGGTAGTCGATACAAGGATGAAGGGAGCCGTCCTTCTTGCCCACGAAGAAGAACCCAGCGCCTAATGGTGATGACGAGGGGCGGATGATTCTAGCACTCAGCGACTCCTTCAAATAAGTGTTCATGGCCTCCTTCTCTGGCGCTGACAGGCTGTAGAGACGTCCCGAGGGTAAGGGTGCCCCCTGGCGGATGTTAATAGCGCAGTCATAGGGCCGGTGTGGAGGAAGAGACATCGCCTTGGACTTGCTGAAGACCATGCCCAGGTCGTGAAACTCCGAGGGCACCAGGGTGAGATCCGGAGGCGCGGCGTCCTTGGGAGTAGGAGGAGAGGACGGGGCGCAGGCAGCGGATTGGAGACAGGTGCCCATGCAGAAGGAGCTCCAGGCGGACACTCTGCCGGACCTCCAGTCCAGGGCAGGATTGTGGAGGCGGAGCCATGGGTATCCAAGAATCACAGGTGATACAGAATAGGGTAGGATGTAGAAGGTGATTTCCTCCCGATGATTTCCTGAGATAATTACTGGGACAGGGGTCGTCTGGTGTGTTACTTTTCCCAGGGAAACACGGGAGAGATTTACTAGGGTGAGAGGAGACTTTAGTGGGTGGCAACGGATGCCCAATCGGGTTGCCAGGCTCTGTGAAATAAAGCTACCCTCCGCACCTGAGTCCACCAGTGCATGGGTGAGGTGCCCTGTGGGATTATGACAGAATCGGATGGGCAGCGTCAATTGAGTGAGGGGAGTTAACCGATTAGCGTCCGCAAGGCCCCCTACAGTAACTCGCGGACCTCCCCGTTTGGCTTCTGTGGCCAATGCTCCACCGTGTGTTGGCTGCCCCCGCAATACATGCAGAGGCCCAACTCACGGCGGCGTTGTTTCTCCGCTGGGGGGAGCTTTGTCCAGCCCGTCACCATCGGCTCCGACTCCTCGGAGTACTCCGGTGACGGCAACGCCAGGGGGCGAGCTTGGAGCAGGCGTGCCGAGGCACCTCGAGGGCGAGAAGAAGACTTCCGCTCCGAGGCACGCTCGCGCAGCCTGTTGTCCAAGCTGATGGCAAGGGAAGTCAGCTCCGCTAAGGTCTCCGGGATATCCCGTCCAGCCAGTTCATCCCTCAGACCAGCGCTGAGACTGCGAAGGAAGATGCCGCAGAACGAACGTTCTCCCCAGCCAACCTCCTCCGCAGCAACCCAGAAGTCGATCGCGTAGTCAGCGGCCGACCGGCTTCCCTGCTGGAGGCTGAGAAGACGATCGACCTGAACGCTTTCTGTACGCGAATGATCAAACACTTCCAGGAACAGTCTCACGAACTGGCCATAGGTGAGGGTGGCGTAGCTGGGCTTCGCCATTACGGCGTAAGCCCAGGTAAGCGCTCGCCCCTCCAAGAGATTTCCTATGTAGCCAATCCGGCTATGGTCTGAGGGAAAGTCTCCGGGAACGCGGTGAAACACGGACTCACATTGCATGATAAACCCCCGCGCTCCACCGAGCTTACCGCTAAAGCGGGCAGGGGTCAGAATAGGTGTGAGCCGTGCCGGTGCACCCGGAACAGGCTGAATGGCCGCTGGAGCAGCAGGAGCCGCGCCACCCAGACGAGCCGGGGGGAACGGCTGTTGGGGGTCCAAGCGGTCCAATCGGTTAGTAATTATGCTTAATTGATTTAAAATCACTTGTTGTTGGTGGGCTATTAGATCCACCCGAGCCTCAAGGGTGGAAAGACGGCGTGCGAGCCCGCTGTCTGCCGAGCCGCTCTGCTGAAGCCGTACTGACATAATGCACGGCTCAGGAGACACACACGCAGGCTCAGGGTAGATTCAATAGCTTTATTAACAACAAGTGTGTGTGTGAATGCGTGTCTGTGAGATGGGTATGTGTTGGTGATGGCGTCTGCATCAGGCACGGGGGCAGGAAGCCGTTCAGCCGGACAACCCTATGGGAGAAGCAGAGGGAGAAGGGTAACGGGCACCACACCAACACAGGCGATATGACAATGACAGCTGGCTTACTTGGTTTGGGCAGGTGGCTGGTGTTGAGCAAGGGCATAGCCCGGTAGACAGCGACCTGGAGCGCCTAATGCAGCAGCAAGGAGATGACGGCTGGAGAATGTTGTCCGCCGCCGGGAAATCCACCTGTGCACAGGGGAGAAGGCTGGGAGGAAAAGGTAAGAGATCCTTACGTGTATCTTGCTTGGTGAAGGGGATTCCTTGCAGCAAGCGATGCCGAAGAGAACAGACGGCTTCAGGCCGAAGCCCAGGGCAAGGCGGCTTAAATCCCTTGCCGCTGACGAGGCGCAGGTGTGCGCACAGCTGGCGCCGCTGATGAGTGGCGAGTCGTGACACCAAGATGCTGAAAATGAAACGAGGGTGGACAGTGATCCCAAACACACAGTCAAGGAAACTCTCAACTGGCTCCAGAGAAGGAAAATAAAGCTGCTAGAGTGGCCCAGTCAGTCACCTGACCTAAATCCAATTGAAAATCTATGGAACAAACTGAAGATCAGAGTTCATAGAAGACACCCACGGAACCTTCAAGATCTGACAGTTTGTGTGAAAGAATGAGCTAAAATCACTCCTGAGCAATGCCTGCATCTAGTTTCTCCATACAGGAAGTGTCTGGAAGCTGTTATTACCAACAAAGGTTTTTCTACTCAATATTAAATGAATTTCACCAAGCGTGTTCAATACTTATTCCCTGTGTGATCCCACTTTATTCTTAAATATAACTTGTTTCGTGAACACAGTTACTTTGATTTCTTTGTATGTATGGATTACTTGGGTTGTTACTGATATCTGGTGAAAATCTCAGGTCAATGGCTCCAGCAGAAATATGTTTAATGAGAAAAATGTTGACATGTTAAATACTTATTTTCTCCACTGTATACACCCCTTAAATGTAAAGCTTGTTTCTACCCCCGTACGCACTATTAAGTTCATTTTCTTTTAACTTTACTCACTTACTTTTTTTTTTGTGTGTGATTTCCGGCCACACGAGTTGGCTGCCTTTTGCAACTGCCTTTTTTTTTTTTTTTTTTAAATCTTCCTTCTTCTTTCTACACCTTTCACTCTATATATATATCACGGACACAGATCGCCCCAAAGGTCTCCCGAGTCGGCGGACGGAGCCACCGTTTACAGCAGGAGACGATACAGCAGGGAAGAGCTAGCTAGCACTCAACCGCCACCCGGTGCTAACGGAGAAACTCGACATACCGGGGAACTGTAGCGAAAACGACGCGGGTGCCAGGCTGGAGTTTAGGCGGCGTGCAAGAAATATAAGACAGAATAATAAAGAGCGATGGCAAGAACCAAGCAGACCGCCCGTAAATCTACTGGAGGAAAAAGCCCCCCAGGAAGCAGCTAGCCACCAAGGCTGCTCGGAAAAGCGCTCCGGCCACCGGCGGAGTGAAGAAGCCTCACCGTTACAGGCCCGGTACCGTGGCTCTGAGAGAGATCCGTCGCTACCAGAAATCCACAGAGCTGCTCATCCGTAAGCTGCCCTTCCAGCGCCTGGTGAGGGAGATTGCTCAGGACTTCAAGACCGACCTGCGCTTCCAGAGCTCCGCCGTCATGGCTCTGCAGGAGGCCAGCGAGGCCTACCTGGTGGGTCTCTTCGTGGACACCAACCTGTGCGCCATCCACGCCAAGAGGGTCACCATCATGCCCAAAGACATCGAGCTGGCCCGCCGCATCTGTGGAGAGAGAGCTTAGGCTTTCTGCTGCACATTCACCAACCACAATGCTCCGCACTGTGTGTCTATATATATATACGTATATATACAGTATATATATACAGTATATATATACAGTATATATATATATATATATATATATATATATATATATATATATATAGTAATATGTACATATGTATACTAGCTGTTCTTGTTTTTTCTTGCCTTCTGATTGTTGCTCTGAGTGTTGCTATCCCTGTGCTGTTGCAATCCTGGAATTTCCCTTGTGGGACTAATAAAGACTTATCTTATCTTATCTTATCTTATCTTACTTACTTAGCCACTTACTTTTTCTTTTGGTGTACACTTTTGACACAACTTATGATCAGAACTTTAACCAATCATCCTTCCTCATTTAATAATGGAAGTGTATTAGGTCAAATTGAAGTTGAAACCTTTGTAAATACTGAACAGCAACCACAAGATATTTTAGGTGATATTGACCCAGATAACAATTACTTTAATCATATTAACAATAAGTGTGCTTATTATGATGAACAACAATTAAATGGAATTATGAACTCGGATCAGACATTGACAATAATACATATAAAAAGTAGGAGTCTCTATGCCAACTTTGATAGTATAAAGGAGTTTTTAAATCAATTTAAGACCCCATTTAGGATTATAGCAATAAGTGAAACATGGATTAATGAAGAAAAATATGTAAATTTTGAACTACATGGATATGAGATGTACACACAAAATAGGAAATGTAGAAATGGTGGGGGGTAGCGCTGTATGTTGATAGAAATTTAAAAAGTAAAAAAGTGGGCAGCATGACATCAACAGTGAATGGAATTATGGAATATTTAACAATTGAAATTATGATGGAAAATAGAAAAAAAACATAATAGTTGTATATATAGAGCACTGGGATCTGATATGGAAAAATTTAGAAATGGTATGGAAAAGATGTATACAAAAATAAGACAAAAAAAATCTTTATTTGTGGTGATTTTAATATAGATTTAATGAAAACAAAACAACATAAACCAAGGTCGCCAAGGTGGTTAAAAATCTCCTTGGTGGCCGGGCCCCGGGGGTGGACGAGATTCGCCCTGAGTACCTCAAGGCCCTGGATGTTGTTGGGTTGTCATGGTTGACACGCCTCTGCAACATTGCGTGGAGGTCGGGGGCAGTGCCTTTGGCATGGCAAACCGGGGTGGTGGTTCCTCTCTTCAAAAAAGGGGACCGGAGGGTGTGCTCCAACTTTAGAGGGATCACACTCCTCAGCCTCCCTGGGAAGGTCTATGCCAAGGTACTGGAGAGGAGAGTCCAGCCGTTGGTCGAACCTCGGATTCAGGAGCAGCAATGTGGTTTTCGTCCTGGCCGTGGGACATCGGACCAGCTCTTTACCCTCTCGAGAATTCTTGAGGGTTCGTGGGAGTTTGCCCAACCAGTTTACATGTGTTTTGTGGACTTGGAGAAGGCATTTGACCGCGTCCCTCGTGGATTTTTGTGGGGGGTGCTTCAGGAGTATGGGGTATCGGGCTTGTTGTTACGAGCTATTCGGTCTCTGTACGACCGTTGTGAGAGTTTAGTTCGTATTGCCAACACTCGGTCGGAGTCATTCCCAGTGAGAGTTGGACTCCGCCAGGGCTGCCCTTTGTCACCGATCCTGTTCATAATTTTTATGGACAGGATTTCTAGGCGCAGCCAGGGAATGGAGGGTGTCATGCTTGGTGACCACAGGATCTCATCTCTGTTGTTTGCAGATGATGTTGTCCTGTTGGCTTCATCCAGCAATGACCTACAGCTCTTGCTGGGACGGTTTGCCGCTGAGTGTGAAGCGGCTGGGATGAGAATCAGCACCTCCAAGTCCGAGTCCATGGTCCTCAGCCGGAAAAAGGTGGATTGTCCTCTCCGGGTTGGGGACAGGCTCCTGCCCCAAGTGGAGGAGTTTAAGTATCTTGGGGTCTTGTTCACGAGTGAGGGGAAAATGGAGCGAGAGATCGACAGACGGATTGGAGCAGCATCTGCAGTGATGCGGACGTTGTACCGGTCTGTTGTGGTGAAGAGGGAGCTTAGTTCTAAGGCAAAGCTGTCGATTTACCAGTCAATCTACGTTCCTACTCTCACCTATGGTCACGAGCTTTGGGTAATGACCGAAAGAACGAGATCGCGGATACATGCGGCTGAAATGAGCTTTCTCCGTAGGATTGCTGGACTCACCCTCAGAGATAGGGTGAGGAGCTCAGTCATCCGGGAGAGGCTCAGAGTAGAACCGCTGCTCCTCCACATTGAAAGGAGTCAGTTGAGGTGGTATGGGCATCTGATTAGGATGCCTCCTGGACGCCTCCCACTTGAGGTGTTTCAGGTACGTCCCACTGGGAGGAGACCCCAGGGCAGACCCAGGACTCGGTGGAGAGACTATGTCTCCCAGCTGGTCTGGGAACGCCTTGGTATCCCCTCTAAAGAGCTGGAGCAGGTGGCTGGGGAGAGGGAAGTCTGGGCTTCTCTGCTTGAACTGCTGCCTCCGCGACCCGGACCTCCGGAAAAGCGGTAGAAGATGGATGGATGGATGGACAATGTATAGCTCAACCTTCTTTCCAAAGATTACAAAACCTACGAGAATAACGACACACTGTGCTACCTTGATAGACAACATTTTTACCAATGTTATTGAATATAATATGGGCGCATGCGCACGCAGCGACCAGCAGCTTGGTGATATAGTGCGTGTGTGCGTGTGTGTGTTTTTTGTACTTTTTTACGTTTTTAGAAAATCCTCTGTGTCGTTTCTGCCCTGGAGCGTTGGTGGAATATATGGCGAACAGCTCCCTGGTATCTGCAACATGGATTTCCTCTCATATCTCGCACTGCTGCTATCTGTGCTGTGGCTCTTTGTCTCTGAGGTAAACGCGTTCGGCTCCATGGCGAGCAGAATAGCGGGCAGAATACAATATTCCAGGGACATGTTGCTGCGCTTTAACACAGCTGGTGCAGAGTCTCTGATTGCGCCCAGATTTCAGCTGCCGGACTTTATTTTGAGAGACGGACACAGCGGTGAAAAGAGAAGCGGCAGGAGGAAGCGTGGAAGACGTGGAGGTGTGAAATTGCGCCTTAGGAGACGTCAGTTTGGTAACATTCCTCTTCCTTCGATCATTTTTGGGAATGCACAGTCTGTGAGAAACAAGGTGGAGGAAATTCAAGGCAACGTACGTTACCAGAAGGATTTTAAGAACTGCTGCGTCATGGCTTTCACTGAATCTTGGCTTACTGCGCATGATCGAGATGCAGAGCTGTGGATTGACGGCTTTGGAGCTCCGCTGCGCTCGGATCGGCAGGAAGAGGTAACGGGGAAACGTCAGGGGGGCGGAGTATGTTTATACATTAATAAGCAGTACTGCACATCTGTCACGGTCAGAGAGCGCATCTGTACACCCCATGTGGAGCTGCTGTCTGTGTCGCTTCGCCCCTTTTATTTGCCTCGAGAGTTTCCCCAACTTTTCATCACAGTTGTGTACATTCATCCGAGGGCAGACGCTGACTCCGCCTCCAGCACCATCTCTGATGTGATCCAGCGGCTGCAGTCAATTTCTCCAGAGGCGCCAAACTTCATTCTTGGGGATTTTAACCATGTTTCTTTAAAGAAGACACTTAAAAACTTTCATCAGTATGTCTCCTGCCCAACCAGGCGAAAAAAGACATTGGACCTGTGCTATGGATCCATAGAGAGGGCCTATAAATCACTCCCCCTTCCTCCTTTAGGATCATCAGATCACAACTGTGTTCATTTGCTGCCCACATATAAAACTGCTCTCAGAAGAGGCAAGGTGGAGATGAGAGACATTGATGTGTGGACAGAAGATTCAGAGCACAGCCTCCAGGAATGCTTTGACTGTACAGACTGGAAGATGTTCATAATGGCCTGCGGGGATGATTTGGACTCTCTGGCTGAGCTCACATGCTCATACATGGCTCACTGTCAAAATAAGTTTGTTCCACGTAAACGTGTCAAAATATATCCCAACAACAAACCATGGGTTACTAAATCAGTTAAATCCTGCTTACAGAGGAAAGCACTTGCCTTTAAACAGGGGTCTGTTTCTGCGCTACAGGTTGCCACTAAGGAGCTAAAGGCCGAAATTTTAAGAGCAAAACAGAATTATAAATCAGAATTGGAAAGCAAGATGGCAGCAAATAAACTTGGTTCGGCCTGGGCCAGTATGAAAAAAATTGCAGGCCTTCAGAGCACAGAGCGCAGTAATCGTGTGTTTTTAGATGGTTTTAGTTCAGACACAGAGCTGGCTAATGCTCTTAATTGTTTTTATGGTCGTTTTGACTCCTTTGATTTTAGCACAGAAATCCAAGATTTGAAACAGAAACTCAAAGACAATCAGCACTTTAATATTGAGATGCAGGATGTTGAAAGGGAGTTCCGCGCTGTAAAAGTGAACAAAAGTCAGGGCCCTGATAATATATGTGGACGCCTGGTAAAGTCCTGTGCACATGAACTGAGTCCTATATTTCACTACATTTTCAATAAGTCCTTACAGACACAACATGTGCCTAAGATCTGGAAAGATGCCGTGGTTGTTCCCGTTCCAAAATCCAGCTGTCCTAAAACGGTAAATGACTTTAGACCAGTTGCTTTGACTTCAATTTTAATGAAAATTTTTGAAAAACTGGTCAGATGTGAGGTCCTAAAGCAGACTGAACATGCATTGGATCCTCTGCAGTTTGCCTATAGGCCTCACAGAGGAGTGGAGGATGCCACTGTCACTCTGTTTAACATGCTTTTTAAACATCTGGATTTTAATGGGACACACGCCAGGCTTTTATTTGTGGACTTTTCTTCTGCCTTTAATACAATCCAACCTCATATTTTAGTTGAAAGGCTCCTGCAACAATTTGATTTAAGCAATAATCTGGTGGGTTGGATTCTGGATTTCTTAACCAACAGGACGCAGAGAGTAAGGGTCAATGGTACATTGTCTGACCTAAAGTGCTCTTCTACTGGCTCTCCTCAGGGGTGTGTGTTGTCACCACTACTCTTCATCCTGTACACAAACATGTGTCGGAGCAGACATGACAACAGACACATTATAAAGTATGCTGATGACTCAGTCATTGTCAGTCTCCTCCAGGATGGTGAGAGTGGCCATGGCCCAGTAGTTGATGACTTTGTTCACTGGTGTGAGGATTCCTACCTGCAGCTGAATACAACAAAAACGAAAGATATGATTATTGACTTTAGGAGGAAAACTCCCAGGCACAAAGTCACCATACTAAAAGGCCAGACCACCGAATGTGTACAATCGTACAAATATCTTGGGACGATTATTGATAGTGGATTGAACTTTGAGGTGAACTGTGAAAGGGTGTGCAAAAAGGGTCAGCAAAATTTGCATTGTTTGAGGAAACTTGCACGCTTCCAAATTGACCGAACCATAATGACTATGTTCTATCGGGCTTTTATTGAATCTGTTTTATCCTTTTCTTTAATGTCATGGTTTGGTCAGATAAAACTGAAACAGAGGAAATCCTTGGATCAGGTAGTCAGATGGTCCAGTCGTTTGCTTGGTGAGTCACAGCTGAGCCTGACATCCCTGTACACCAGACAAGTACAGAGGATGGCCGACTCGATTTTAAATGATGACTCCCACCCTTTGCACTGCAACTTTCAGCTTCTTCCCTCCAGACGGAGGTTTGCTGTCCCAAAAAGTAGAACCCAGCGCTACAAAAACAGCTTTGTCCCTGCTGCTGTCAAAGAGTTGAACAAGCTATAAAAATTATATTGTACATATTTTATATTTACCTATTTTGTAAGATGTGTGCCTGTGTTTGTGTCTATGTTGAATGTAATTGTGGCTTGTAAATATGGATGTCACCAACTGCAAAACAAATCTACCTACGGGTACAAATAAAGTAACCTGAACCTGAACCTGAACCTGGTGGGGGCAGCGGGGGATCCTGGGTTTGATCCCAGCTCCCGACCAACAGTGTTCTGTGTGGAGTTTGCATGTTCTCCCTGTGTCTGCATGGGTTTACTCCGGTTTCCTCCAACATGCCAAAAACATGCAAGTTAGATTAATTGGCCTCAAACTGAGGATTCTAAATTGTCCTTAGATATGACTGTGAGAGTGAATGGTTGTCTGTCTCTCTGTGTTGGCCCTGCGATGGACTGGCGATCTGTCCAGGGTGTACCCTGCCTCTCGCCCAAAGATGCTGGGATAGGCTCCAGCCCCCACCCCCCCGTAACCCAAAAAGGATTAAGCGGAAGAAGATGGATGGATGGATGGTTGGATGGATGGTATACTAATAAATGACATTAGTGACCACTTGACTGTATTTGTTTCTTTAGATGTTAATTACGGGGTTAATGTGAGTAATAATAACAATAAACCATGTAAAAAGATTATTTACACACATGGACAAAATTGTTGGTACCACTCTGTTAATAAAAGAAAAACCCACAATGGTCACAGAAATAACTTGAATCTGACAAAAGTGGTAATAAATAAAAATTCTATGAAAATTAACCAATGAAAATCACACAATGCTTTTGAATTGTGGTTCAACAGAATTACTTTAAAAAACAAACTCATGAAACAGGCCTGGACAAAAATGATGGTACCCCTAGAAAAGACTGAAAATATTGAGACCATAGGGACATGTTCAACCAAGATGTGTCCTCTAATTAACATTACAGGTGTCTACAAACTTGTAATCAGTCAGTCGGCCTATTTAAAAGTTGCCAAGTAGTCACTGTGCTGTTTGTTGACATGGCGTGTACCACACTAAACATGGACCAGAGGAAGCAAAGGAGAGAGTTGTCTCAGGAGATTAGAAAGAAAATTATAGATAAGCATGTTAAAGATAAAGGCGATAAGACCATCTCCAAGCAGCTTGATCTTCCTGTGACTACAGTTGCACATATTATTCAGAAATTTAAGATCCACGGGACTGTAGCCAACCTCCCTGGACGTGGCCACAGGAGGAAACTTGATGAAAAATGGAAGAAACGGATAATATGAATGGTAACAAAAGAGCCCAGAACAACCTCTAAACACATTCATGGTGAACTCCAAGGTCAAGGTACATCAGTGTCAGATCGCACTATCCGTCGTTGTTTGAGCCAAAGCGGACTTCATGGGAGACGACCAAGGAGGACACCAGTGTTGAAAACAAATCATAAAAAAGCCAGACTAGAATTTGCCAAACTGCATGTTGACAAGCCACAAAGCTTCTGGGAGAATGTCCTATGGACAGACAAGACAAAACTGGAACTTTTTGGCAAGGCACATCAGCTCTATGTTCACAGACGCAAAAATAAAGCATACCAAGAAAAGAACACTGTCCCTACTGTGAAACATGGAGGAGGTTCTGTTATGTTGTGGGGCTGCTTTGCTGCATCTGGCACAGGGTGTCTTGAATCTCTGCAGGGTACAATGAAATCTCAAGACTATCAAGCTATTCTAGAGAGAAATGTGCTGCCCAGTGTCAGACAGCTTGGTCTCAGTTGCAGGTCATGGGTCTTGCAACAGGATAATGACCCAAAACACACAGCTAAAAACACCCAAAAATGGCTAAGAGCCAAACATTGGACTATTCTAAAGTGGCCTTCTATGAGCCCTGATCTAAATCCTATTGAACATCTTTGGAAGGAGCTGAAACATGCCGTCTGGAGAAGGCACCCTTCAAACCTGAGACAACTGGAGCAGTTTGCTCATGAGGAGTGGGCCAAAATACCTGCTGAGAGGTGAAGAAGTCTCACTGACAGTTACAGAAATCGTTTGATTGCAGTGATTGCCTGAAAAGGTTGTGCAACAAAATATTAAGTTAAGGGTACCATCATTTTTGTCCAGGCCTGTTTCATGAGTTTGTTTTTTTAAATAATTCTGTTGAACCACAATTCAAAAGCATTGTGATTTTCATTGGTTAATTTTCATAGAATTTTTATTTATTACCACTTTTGTCAGATTCAAGTTATTTCTGTGACCACTGCGGGTTTTTTCTTTCATTAACAGAGGGGTACCAACAATTTTGTCCACATGTGTACAAAAGAATATGAACAGAAGATACAATCAGTGCTTTTAAAGATGACTTAATGTTACAGAATTGGGATGTGGTCTACAGAGAGAAAGAAGTGGACTTGGCATACGATAAATTTATTGATATATTTAAATTAGTATATGATAAAAACTGTCCAATTAAAGAAATTAATAAAAACATAAATACAAAAATTGCCCGGGGTTAACCAGGGGGCTACAAAATGCTTGTAAAAAGAAAAATAATCTCTTTAAAAATTTCATTAAATTAAGAAGTAAAGAATCTAAAAAAAAAAGATATAAAACATATAAAAATAAATTAACTGAAATAATACGAACTAGTAAAAAAATGATGCTATAGGAAAATGTTGAATGAAAATAAAAATAATATAAAAGGACTCTGGGATATATTAAATAAATTAAGGGAAAATGGAACTAAGAAAACGATATATCCAGAGTATTTTACTGATAATTGTGGTGATAATTATGATAAGAACATGGTAGTAAATAGAATGAATTTTTTTTTTAAAAAGTTGGACAGAGTTGGCAGCAAAAATTACAAACCAAGGAAGAGACACCGTGAGTGAGACATTGACCGGAAATAACCCTCGGTCAATCTTTCTCTCAGCAGGGGATGAAGAAGAGGTAAAATCTGTTGTTGAAAAGTGTAAAAATAAATTATCTACTGATTGTGATGGTATTGATATCGCGCTAGTAAAAAGAACTGTTGATGGCATATTAAAACCATTTACATATATTTGTAATCTATCATTTCAAACTGGCTCATTCCTGCAGAAAATGAAAATAGCAAAAGTAATACCATTATTCAAGCAAGGAAATAAACACCACTACACAAACTACAGACCAGTATCGCTCCTCCCACAATTTTCAAAGATTTTCACAAGATTTTCAAAGATTCAACAACAGATTAGAGGACTTTTTAAATAAACAGGATCTGCTTTATCAGAATCAATATGGATTTAGAGCAAAGAGTACAACATCCTTGGCAATAATGGAAGCAACAGAGGAAATAATAAATGCATTAGATCAAGGAAAATATGCAATTGGTGTATTTATAGATTTTAGAAAAGCATTTAATACAATAAATCATTCAATACTTCTTGATAAACTGCAAATGTATGGTATTAGGGGAATGGCACTGAATTGGGTTACAAGTTATTTATCTGAGAGACAACAATTTGTGAAGATGGGAGAATATCTGTCTGGATGTATGGGAATTGCCTGTGGGGTCCCCCAGGGGTCAGTATTAGGCCCCAAATTATTTAACATACTGTATATATAAATGATATATTCCAAGTTTCTAAATTGTTAAAAATAATATTATTTGCTGATGATACTAATATATTTTATTCTGGAAATAATTATAATCAACTAATGTATACTCTAAATAATGAATTAAATAAGCTTAAAAATGGATGGATAGTAATAAATTATCACTAAATATAGATAAAACTAAGGTAATGATATTTGGTAATTGTAAAAATAAAGAAGATATACACTGCCGTTCAAAAGTTTGGGGTCACTTAGAAATGTCCTTATTTTTGAAAGAAAAGCACTTTTTTCAATGAAGATAACTTTAAACTAATCAGAAATACACTCTATACATTGCTAATGTGGTAAATGACTATTATAGCTGCAAATGTCTGGGTTTTGGTGCAATATCTACATTGGTGTATAGAGGCCCAATTCCAGCGACTATCACTCCAGTGTTCTAATGGTACAATGTGTCTGCTCATTGTGTCAGAAGGCTAATGGATGATTAGAAAACCCTTGTGCAATCATGTAAGGTCTGCAATGCTGTAATTGCTGCAAATGGAGGATTCTTTGACGAAAGCAAAATTTGAAGGAAAAAATTATTATTTCAAATACAAATCATTATTTCTAACCTTGTCAATGTCTTGACTATATTTTCTATTCATTTTACAACTCATGGTGGTAAATAAGTGTGACTTTTCATGGAAAAGACAAAATAACTGTCTGGGTGACCCCAAACTTTTGAACGGTAGTGTACATATTCATATAGATAATGTAATTATTGAAAATATTAAGGAGATCAAATTTTTGGGTGTAATACTAGATGATAAAATTAGTTGGAAACCACATGTAAGATACACACATGGACAAAATTGTTGGTACCCCTCTGTTAATGAAAGAAAAACCCACAATGGTCACAGAAATAACTTGAATCTGACAAAAGTGGTAATAAATAAAAATTCTATGAAAATTAACCAATGAAAATCACACAATGCTTTTGAATTGTGGTTCAACAGAATTATTTTAAAAAACAAACTCATGAAACAGGCCTGGACAAAAATGATGGTGTCCTTAACTTAATATTTTGTTGCACAACCTTTTGAGGTAATCACTGCAATCAAACGATTTCTGTAACTGTCAATGAGACTTCACCTCTCAGCAGGTATTTTGGCCCACTCCTCATGAGCAAACTGCTCCAGTTGTCTCAGGTTTGAAGGGTGCCTTCTCCAGACGGCATGTTTCAGCTCCTTCCACAGATATTCAATAGGATTTAGATCAGGGCTCATAGAAGGCCACTTTAGAATAGTCCAATGTTATGCTTAGCCATTCTTGGGTGTTTTTAGCTGTGTGTTTTGAGTCATTATCCTGTTGCAAGACCCATGACCTGCGACTGAGACCAAGCTGTCTGACACTGGGCAGCACATTTCCCTCTAGAATAGCTTGATAGTCTTGAGATTTCATTGTACCCTGCAGAGATTCAAGACACCCTGTGCCAGATGCAGCAAAGCAGCCCCACAACATAACAGAACCTCCTCCATGTTTCACAGTAGGGACAGTGTTCTTTTCTTGGTATGCTTTATTTTTGCGTCTGTGAACGTAGAGCTGATGTGCCTTGCCAAAAAGTTCCAGTTTTGTTTCGTCTGTCCATAGGACATTCTCCCAGAACCTTCGTGTCTTGTCAACATGCAGTTTGGCAAATTCTAGTCTGGCTTTTTACCTCCGCCAGGAGGTTATGTGATCATCAGCGTTGGTTTGTCTGTCTGTCTGTCTGTTTGTCTGTTTGTTTGTTAGCAAGATAACTCAAAAAGTTATGGATGGATTTTCATGAAATTTTCACAGATTGTCAGAAATGGGGTATCCTACAGATGATTAGATTTTGGTGGTGATCCGGATCACCGTCCACAAGAAAACCGCCATTACGCAAAATGCCATTTTCGTGAATAACTACTGAACCACTAATCCTATCATTGTCAATCCAATTGCTTGTCATATGTTTTCATGGTCAAGGAATCTGAAAACGTACACACAAACACTGTTTGGGGGGAACTGTGGCGCAAACCACCATTACGGAAAATGCCATTTTCGTGAATAACTACTGAACCACTAATCCTATCATTGTGAATCCAATTGCTAGTCATATGTTTTCATGGTCAAGGAATCTGAAAACGTACACACAAACACTGTATGGGGGGAACTGTGGCAAAAACCGCCATTACGGAAAATGCCATTTTCGTGAATAACTACTGAACCACTAATCCTATCATTGTGAATCCAATTGCTAGTCATATGTTTTCATGGTCAAGGAATCTGAAAACGTACACACAAACACTGTATGGGGGGAACTGTGGCACTTGGCGGAGGTCTGCGCTCTCCGAGTGCTTTTCTAGTGTATGATTTGTTTTCAACAGTGGTGTCCTCCTTGGTCGTCTCCCATGAAGTCCACTTTGGCTCAAACAACAACGGACGGTGCAATCTGACACTGATGTACCTTGACCTTGGAGTTCACCATGAATGTGTTTAGAGGTTGTTCTGGGCTCTTTTGTTACCATTCGTATTATCCGTTTCTTCCATTTTTCATCAAGTTTCCTCCTGCGGCCACGTCCAGGGAGGTTGGCTACAGTCCCGTGGATCTTATCTTCCTGAATAATATGTGCAACTGTAGTCACAGGAACATCAAGCTGCTTGGAGATGGTCTTATAGCCTTTACCTTTTACATGCTTATCTATAATTTTCTTTCTAATCTCCTGAGATAACTCTCTCCTTTGCTTCCTCTGGTCCATGTTTAGTGTGATCACCAAACAGTACAGTGACTACTTGTCACCCTTTAAATAGGCCGACTGACTGATAACAAGTTTGTAGAAATCTGTGATGTTAATTAGAGGACACATCTTGGTTGAACATGTCCCTATGGTCACATTATTTTCAAATTTTTCTAGGGGTACCATCATTTTTGTCCAGGCCTGCTTCATGAGTTTGTTTTTTAAAGTAATTCTGTTGAACCACAATTCAAAAGTATTGTCTCATTTTCATTGGTTAATTTTCATAGAATTTTTATTTATTACCACTTTTGTCAGATTCAAGTTATTTCTGTGACCATTGTGGGTTTTTCTTTCATTAACAGAGGGGTACCAACAATTTTGTCCATGGCTGTACATACAAAACAAAGTCGCAAAAATATTACAATTATAAATAAATTTAAGCAAGTCCTAGATTACAAATCACTTCATATCTTGTATTGCTCATTAGTATTTCCATACTTGACCTATTGTATAGAGGTCTGGGGTAACAATTATAAAAGTGCACTTAATTCATTGCTAATATTACAAAAAAGGGCAGTCCATGTTATACACAAAGTCGGGTATCTTGAACATACTAATTTATTGTTTTTATATTCAAAGTTATTGAAATTACGGGATTTGATTGATTATTATACAGCACAGTTAATTTTTAAAGTCAGTAAAAACTTTTTGCCACACAATATACATAATCCTTTCAGTGAGAGAGCAGGGAAATACAATTTACGGGGGAATACAAAATTTAAAATGCACCTAGTAAGATCTGCTAGGAAGGGTTTTTGTGTGTCTGTGTGTGGGGTAAAATTGTGGAATGGGTTGGGGGAGAAACACAGGCAATGTCCAAACACCCATATATTTAAATCAACATATTAAGAAATACTTTTTGAACAATATAAAAATATAGGACAGTAATATTACAATGTGTCTTCAATGAAGAAAGGTTGTTATTGTTGAATATATAATCTGAGTACTATTATTATTGATATCATTATTACTAGAATATTACAACAGTATTCTAGTATTAGGATTGTTGTTAGGATGGAATTATTTGAAGTATTATATCGGCCAGGTGGTATTATTATTATTATTGTTGTTGTTGTTATTGTAACTACTATATGGCTACCTATTATTATGGTTATTATTATTTTATGGTTACTTATTGCGCCTAGGTATTGTAAGCCATGTGGGGGTATATGGTGGTATACACTACCGTTCAAAAGTTTGGGGTCACCCAGACAATTATTTTGTGTTTTCCATGAAAAGTCACACTTATTTACCACCATGAGTTGTAAAATGAATAGAAAATATAGTCAAGACATTGACAAGGTTAGAAATAATGATTTGTATTTGAAATAATAATTTTTTCCTTCAAATTTTGCTTTCGTCAAAGAATCCTGCATTTGCAGCAATTACAGCATTGCAGACCTAACATGATTGCACAAGGGTTTTCTAATCATCCATTAGCCTTCTGACGCAATGAGCAAACACATTGTACCATTAGAACACTGGAGTGATAGTTGCTGGAAATGGGCCTCTATACACCTATGTAGATATTACACCAAAAACCAGACATTTGCAGCTATAATAGTCATTTACCACATTAGCAATGTATAGAGTGTATTTCTGATTAGTTTAAAGTTATCTTCATTGAAAAAAAGTGCTTTTCTTTCAAAAATAAGGACATTTCTAAGTGACCCCAAACTTTTGAACTGTAGTGTATATGGTGATTATGATGATGATAATATTGTCTATAATTATATTAAACATACCAGAAGTATTTATTATTATTGCAGTTATTATTAGATGTTGGTATTATTGTCAATATAAACTATCATTGTTGTATATTTCTATTACATAATTTAATTATAAGATGTATTATATATTATGGTATTGTATAATGAATGTAATTGTGGGACGAATAATGACTAGAATGATATTATAATTTATTGGGTATGGAGAAAGGGTGGGACTATATAAGCGCTGGCTTCTTCCAGCCAGAACAAGGCATTTTTGAACAAGGCATTTTTCTTTTTCTTTTTTAATTTTATTTTTATGGTTTTGATTTTTGTTTTAAAAAATTTTCTGTCTGGATGTTCAAATAAATAAAATCAATCAATCAATTAATAATTAAAGACACCAATTTGAAAAAAATGCTAATTGTCAAGGTGTGCCCACATTTTTGCATACTTTATAGACACACATTCATAGAAACACGTGTTCACTTACGTACATATAGTACCTAACAATGCCACACAAGCTCATTCTTTACTTTTTAAACATCATGTTTTTTTAAAAACCTTTTAAGATACGTTTTTAAGGTGGTTGTAGTTCCAGTGTTACACTGCTGCAAAGACTGACTCCTCAGATGGAAATATGTTGCAACAGGTTTTCATTGTCATCCTTTCACTGAGAGCTTTTAAATTAAACTCTTCCCTGATTATCACCCTTTAAAAAATTATTTGATTGTTTTCTCTGCATTAGGTCAACCCCTGTCTCAATGGCGGAGTGTGTTACTCCATGTGGGACGATTTCATCTGCAACTGCCCACCCAACACTGCAGGGCACCGCTGTGAGGAGGTGAAATGGTGTGAGCTGTCTCCCTGTCCAGCTACTGCCCTTTGTCAGCCCCTCCCTCAGGGCTTTGAATGTAAGTAAGCTGAGACCCGGGCCTCTTTTTAGAATTAAATTGTAGCCAGTGTCTATCAAGTTTCCATTCTTAGTCATCATTTTCATTTTCAAAAATCATTTTCAACAGAAAGTACTGTAATGATACTTCATTTTGTCGGATAATATATGACCAAAATGCACACTCATAAGATGGCCCAGCTTTATAACATTGAGGTCAGTGTAGACTATAAAAAACTTCTTCTCTCTTAGTGGTGTGTGCAATGTATAAGAAAAGAAGGAATAAGGATGAAAAACAACAATGGCAGTCTACAGTATGTACAGTAATGCTACCCGTAGTGCAAATAAAGATAAAAGATAAAACTCAGCAATCCCGTAGTGCAAATAAAGGTAAATAACAACACCCAGCAATCCTATATACAGAAAAATGGAGCCCTAATACCCATAATTGAAAGTTCAATGCAGTAGTGTAGGTGCAGACAGTGACAGATTGGACTGCATATGATCAGTATTTCAATAATAGACAGACAACAGAAGGTATGGCATTTGTGCACACGGTTGCAATAAGGTGCAGAGACATACAGCAGCAGATGTAATTACTCATGGTGTGCCAAGTCTTTCTGTGCAAACAGCTGATGTAGTTATTGTGTGGGTGAGTGTGTTACGGTCTGGGGGGGAAGAGTGGGCAGAGTTCAGGGTCCTGATGGCCTGGTGAGTAAAGCTTTTTAGTAGTCTTGTGGAGCGGGCCCGGAGGATCCAGTACCTTTTACCCAAGGGCAGAAGGCTGAAGAGGGAGTGTGAGAGGTGGGAGGTATCGCCTGCAATGTTGATGGCTCTGCGGGTGAGGCGGTTGTGATAGATGTCCGAGAGGGGGACAGAGGGGCACTGATGATCTTGCTGGCTGCTTTCACTGTGCACTGTAGTGTCTTTTGGCAGGAGGCAGTGCTGCTTCCGAACCACACCCTGATGCAACTGGTGAGGATTCTCTCAATGGTTGAGTGGCTGCACCGTGGCTGCACGGTGGCGCAGTGGTTTAGCACTGTGGCAGCACAGTTTTACTGTCGGCCGGGGGATCGTGGGGATCATGAGATCGTGGGTTCGATTCCAGCCCCCGACCAACAGTGAGCTGTGTGGAGTTTGCATGTTCTCCCCGTGTTGCGTGGGTTTACTCCGGGATTTCTCCGGTTTCCTCCCGCATACCAAAAACATGTAGGTTTAGGGCGCTCACACACGCAGCGACCAGCAGCCGGTGGCTTGTCACCAGACTGCAAACCAAATCTACCTACGGGTACAAATAAGTAACAAAAAAAAAAAAAAAAAATGGTGCCCCGGTAGAATGAGCACATGGGACTCGTAAATAGTAAATACTCATAAATACTTGTAGTAAATGAAAGTAACCGTTAGATGCTCTTTTTTAAAAACTGAAGTCAACACTTTTGAGGAGTTTATCAATCAGAATCTATCAGGCCTTGTTGAATACAGAAGGGAACTCAGTCTGGGCAGGGATCCTACACAGGATTCTTCTTAGGCATGGTAATCCCTGGTCAGATTAACTCTGCTGCCACATGCCTGGAGTAGTACTGTGTATGATGACAAGTCTACTTGGACATGTCACACGACTTCAGAGAAAGTCAAGTGAACCTTCGATCCAGGAAGGTTGACAATCCAGTTAAAGCAGCTCACATTGTGCTCAGTTTGCCAAATGGCTTTTCTGTCCTCAGACAGAAACTTTACCATGAAAATCTGTGGTACTTTACCTCCATGTGCATGTGACAAGAAGTCAAAAAAAGCAATCCTACTTGGCTTACCAAACATCAACGCTCTTGGTGGCACAAGCAGGATGCCGGACTCCAGTGCAGGAGGTTGTGAGCTTAGAACCCTGTTTGCATGCCACCAGATGGGCTGCACCCCCTCTCCCCTTGGTCACATTCAGTGACTGTGAAAAAGTATTTGCCCCATATGTGATTTCTAGTATTTCACACTTACATGTTTCAGGTCATCAAACAGATTTTAATATTAGACAAAGATAACAAATAAAATAAAATAAAATTTTGTTTTCATTTATTAAGGTGAAAAAGTTATTCAAACCTACCTGGCCCTATGTAGAAAACATAATTGCCCCCTAAACCTAATAACTGTCTTTTACATATCTGTTGAGGAATTTTGGCCCACTCTTCTTTGCAGAATTGTTTTAATTCAGCCACGTTGGAAGACTTGAGCTTGAGGTCATAAACTGATGGATAGACATTCTCCTTCAGGATTTTCTGGTAGAGTAGAATTCATTCCATCAATTACAGCAGGTCATCCAGGTCCTGAAGCAGTAAAGCAGCCCCAGACCATCACATTACCATCACCATGTTTGACTGTTGCTATGATGTTCATTTTATGAAATGCTGTGCTAGTTTTACACCAGTGGTAACAGGACACACACCTTCCAAAAAAGTTCAACCTTTGTCTCTTCAGTCCACAGAAAAATTTCCCAAAAGTCTTGGGGATCATCAAGATATTTTTTTTGCAAATGTGATGAGTTTTTGTGTTCCTTTTGATCAGTAACGGTTTTCACCTTGGAACTGTCCCATGGATGCCATTTTTTTGCCCAGTCTTTTTCTTAATGTTGAATCATGGACTAGTGTCCAAACTGAGGCAAGTGAGGCCTACAGTTCTTTAGATGCTGTTCTGGGTTTTTGTTTCTCATCAGTTCTTGAATTTCTTTAAATCACGGCATGATGTGTTGCTTTTTGAGATCTTTTATCCTACTTCACTTGGTCAAACAGGTTCTATTTAAGTGATTTTTTGATTCAACAGGTCTGAGACTAATCAGGCCTGGGTGTGGCTAGTGAAATTGAACTTAGCTTTCCAAAAAATGTGGTTAATTACAATTAAATCATAATGGGGGGAATTACTTTGTCACATAGGGCCAGGTAGGCTTGGATAGTATTTTTCCCTTAAATGAACTTTTAAGTTAAAAACTGCATTTTGTATTTACTCTGATTATCTTTGTCTAATATTAAAACATGTTTGATAATCTAAAGAGACCAAAAGCTGTTGTACAACTGTTGTGAGAGTTTGGTTCGCATTGCCATCACTTGGTTGGACTCATTCCCAGTGAGAGTTGGAATCCGCCAGGGCTGCCCTTTGTCACCGATCCTGCTCATAATTTTTATGGACAGGATTTCTAGGTGCAGCCAGGGAATGGAGGGTGTCATGCTTGGTGACCACAAGATCTCATCTCTGTTGTTTGCAGATGATGTCCTGCTGGCTTCATCTAGCAATGACCTACAGGTCTTACTGGGACGGTTTGCCACTGAGTGTGAAGCAGCTGGGATGAAAATCAGCACCTCCAAGTCCAAGTCCATGGCCCTCAGCCAGAAAAAAGTGCATTGTCCTCTCCGGGTTGGGAACAAGCTCTTGCCCCATGTAGAGGAGTTTAAGTATCTTGTGGTCTTATTCACGAGTGAGGGGAGAATGGAGTGAGAGATTGACAGGCGGATCGGAGCAGCATCTGCAGTGATACGGACGTTGTACCAGTCTGTTGTGGTGAAGAGGGAGCTGAGCTCTAAGGCAAAGCTGTCGATTTACCAGTCAATCTACGTTCCTACCTTCACCTATGGTCATTTGGGTAATGACCGAAAGAACAAGATCGCGAACACAAATGGCTGAAATGAGCTTTCTTCGTAGGATTGCTGGACTCACCCTCAGAGATAGGGTGAGGAGCTCAGTCACTGGGAGAGGCTCAGAGTAGAACCGCTGCTACTCCACATTGAAAGGAGCCAGTTGAGGTGGTTTGGGCATCTGACCAGGGTGCCTCTCACTTGAGGTGTTTCGGGCACGTCCCTCTGGGAGGAGACCCCGGGGCAGACCCAGGACTCACTGGCAAGACTGTGTCTCCCAGCTGGTCTGGAAACGCCTTGGTCTCCTCTCTGAAGAGCTGGAGCAGGTGGCTGAGGAGAGGAAAGTCTGGGCTTCTCTGCTTGAACTGCTGCCTCCATGACCCAGACCTATGGAAATGCAGTAGAAGATGGATGGATGGATGATAATCTGAAACATTAAAATGTGACAAATATGTAAAAATATAAGAAATCAGGAAGGGGGCAAATACTTTTTCACAGCACAGTCTCGTAGCTGTTTGAGACAGAAACCAGACTGGTCATGATGTCGTTGAGCTGTAATTCCTGCAATCAATCGAAATATTTTCCATTCATTTATTTCAGGTTTGTCCAATGTGACATTTCGTCTTGGCAGCAGCACTTTGCACTACAGGAGCAATGGAAATATTAAGCGTCGCCTCACAAATGTCTCCTTCAGCATCCGCACAAGAAAGTCTGCTGCTACTTTGCTGCATGGACAAAATGGCTCAAACTACCTCACAGTCTCTCTGATGAACTCTCACTTGGTTGCAGAGCTACAGGCTGGGACCAGTTCCTCAAAGGTGTCAATTCAAAGCCAGAATCCAGTTAACGATGGGAAGTGGCACAACGTAAAGCTCAGCATGGAGACCCAAATGCCACCTTCCAGGTGGATCCTGACTCTTGATGGAGGCAATGAAGAGAAAGTAATTTCCACAACAGCTGGGGGTGATCTGGAGTTTCTAAGCTATGGCGCAGACATATTCCTGGGGGGACTGAGCATGGACAGTGGGATAGACCTGTCTGGCTGTCTGGGTCCAGTGGAGATCGGAGGCCTTCTTCTCCCTTTCCAACTGAATACAGAGCTGAACTTCCCCAGACCCCAGGAGGAGCAGTTTGTGAGGATAAACAGCAATTCTGCTATACTGTATGGCTGCTGGGGAGCCAGTGTGTGCACGCCAAACCCTTGCCGGAACGAGGGTGTGTGTGAGGACCTCTTTGACCTGCACCAGTGCACGTGTTCCTTTGAGTGGACTGGGTCGCAGTGCCAAGACCCGACAGACATTTGCATCTCTAGCCCCTGTGTCTACGGCACCTGTATCAACATAGCTGGAGGATTTGTGTGTGTGTGTGAACAAGGTTATCGTGGTGACCACTGTGAGCTGGAAGTGGATTTGTGTGAAAAGAGCAATTGCAGCAATGGTGCCACGTGTCTCAGAGGTTTCCAGAGCTATTCTTGTCTCTGTCCTCAGAATCTCACGGGCCAGTACTGTGAGTGAGTATTCCGTGAGCCGATTACAATCACACCACAGGTAGCATTAATCCAAAGTAAAGTTTACAAGTTGTGCTGATTTACAACCTTGTCTGTTGCAGTGAGAAGATCCCTGAAGTCCCATGGTATATTGAGACAAATCCGTGAGTGTTTTTACTTAAAATACAAAAAACAAAAACAAAACCAAAACACTAAATAATAAATCAAACATTTGAACTGGACCAGTTAAAGAAAATTTACATGGTTCTTTTTGCTTATATAGACTTCCTCAGTTGCCTGTGTCTACATGCACGGGTACGAGATGGAACTACAGCTGCTTTAATGGGGGAAACTGCTCAGAGGTGGACAATGCCTGCAACTGCCTACCTGGTTTCACAGGACGATGGTAAGAAATGCATGTTATATTGTTAATAATTTGCAAAACTGGGGGCACACAATGAGCTGACTGTATAAAGGGGAATGTTCTATCTCAGGGGTTTGCAATTTATGGCTTTTTTGTCTAAATGCAGTAACTAACGAAGAGTCATAAATTACAAGGGGGGAAAAAACAAATTTACCGGAAAAAGTGACAAGGGTTCCAAATTTAAAAGAGCCAAGTTGATAATGAAAGCACCAAGGTGCTGATGCCTCAGTGCCTGTGGCATGGTAGCATGGGGGGCTGTAAAAAGTCACACTGCCACTTCTAGTGGGCGGGCATAGTTATTACAATACCTTTTTTTTGCAGCTGCATTGATGGTAAAGGTGAGTTATATTTGTGTTTATTTTGAAAACAAAGCCTTATCTGGAAATTGTGGGAAATTAAAAGTCAAGAAAATATGGTGATACAATGATACAAGTCTTTAGTTCCAGTTGATTTTGAGTGGGTGAGCTGAAAAGCTGCTAACAGACAGACAGACAGACAGACAGACACAGACACATGGAATGATTACCATATGCCTACATTGCCTTTGCACTGAGGCATAAAAATACAGAAGCACAAGAATAAACTTAGGCGCATGAAGAAAAATGCTGGGGTAAAAGATTTTGTTAAATGAATGCACGTATATGTATAGTTACGCAGCGCGGTGGCGGAGTGGTTAGCACTGCGGCAGCACAGCAACTCACCCTTGGCTGGGGGATCCTGGGTTCGATCCCAGCCCCCGACCAACAGCTATCTGTGTGGAGTTTGCATGTTCTCCCCGTGTCTGCATGGGTTTACTCCGGGATTTCTCTGGTTTCCTCCCACATGCCAAAAACATGCAAGTTAGGTTAATTGGCATCAAACTGGGGATTCTAAATTGTCCTTAGGTATGACTGTGAGAGTGAATGGTTGTCTGTCTCTCTGTGTTGGCCCTGTGATGGACTGGTGATCTGTCCAGGGTGTACCCTGCCTCTCGCCCAAAGATGCTGGGATAGGCTCCAGCCCCCCCGCGACCCGAAAAAGGATTAAGCGGAAGCAGATGAATGAATGAATGAATGTATAGTTACACGATGGCATGCAATAGCAGGTAAACATATCAAAATTTCCAAAAGTAAAAGCAAAATTATGAATATTAAATCAGAGCAGTCTGGAATGTTTCACAGTTATGTAATGAATATTGACAGTTTCTTAAATAATCTTGCAAAAAACGAAGTTTTTCAAGACATTAATTTATTGAAATACAGCAGCAGTTTCTGGTATAAACAGTAAAGATGTAATATTTTTATTTAGCTTTCAGCCTGTTATCTTCACAGCTGCTCTGACTGCTGACACTCAGGTTCACCACCGTGGACCTCAGAGAGATAAAGAGGAAAGAAAAACAGCATAAAAATATGATTATTGTTACAGATGTAATATATAAATACAGATGTCATGTTTCTCCTCAGCTTAATAAATTGCTTGGCTTAGTGAGTGAATCATTTTAAAGTGAATGAATGAAGCATGTCACACCGTGGTGTTTTTATATGACTGACATTAGTATTAAGATTTTTTTTTTAAATCAGCTGAACTTTAGAGAAAACTATTTAGAAAACAGGTTAAATTACAGTAATGTAATCAAGCAGTCCCCATATGAGAAAAAAAAAAACAGACATTGGGGAAAAAAGTGGCGTAACTTAAGCTTTAAGAATCAAATATTGCAGTTGTAGGAGTTATTGGTGTTTTAATATTGAAGTCGCTGCATAATTTGAGGCCAATACTTACTCCGCGCAGGCGTCTGCTGCAGTGGTCTGCTGTGGAGAGATAGCAAGATCGAAAAGTGGCCAATGGTACGCCAGTGTTGTGCCATAAAGTGATGGGCCGCCAAAAACTGATCGGCTCACTGCGGGAGCGCGCCTGTCTCGCTCGACTAAAGCCATTTCTTTTCGGATTCTGACGGGCTGACGGCTGCTTTTGAGCAAAGCGGATGTAACTTTTTGTCCATGCAAGTGGCAAAGGTATGTCTGTGAATATTTAATGCAGTGAGGGATTAGTCATAATTTTAGAAGCATGAGTTTTGTCTTAGAATAATATATGACATTTTATCCTGTAGCAGCTTTTAATGTTTTGCCTTATATGTTAAGAAAAGTGTGTTGAAATTAACGAAATCCGTGTATAACGATGTAAAAGTCAATAAAGCTTTTCTTTCCCGTGAATAGTGTTTTTGAATTATTTGCCTCCTATAATTATACAGTGCATCCAGAAAGTATTCACAGCGCTTCACTTTTTCCACATTTTGTTATGTTACAGGCTTATTCCAAAAGGGATTAAATTATTTTTTTTCCTCAAAATTCTACACACAATACCCCATAATGACAATATGAAAAAGGTTGTTTTTTTGTTTTTTGTTTTTTGTTTTTTTTAGATTTTTGCAAATTTATCAAAAGTAAAAAACTAAGAAATCACATGTACATAAGTATTCACAGCCTTTGCCCAAAACTTCATTGATGCACCTTTGGCAGCAATTACGGCCTCAAGTCTTTTTGAATATTATAACCGCTCCCAAAGTCTTCTTCTAGGTCAGAAAACCACGCTCCAACTGATGTTGACAAGTTTTTTGTTTATTTTGTCACAGCAAATCTTCGCCCTTAAACACCGTGAAAAACTAAAAATACAGACATAAAAAACATGAATACAAAATAAATTATAACACTTAACAGATGTTTATAAACAAAAATAATCACATACCGTGTGCGCCTTCTGCCTAGAATTTAGGAGTTGTTAGTTATGTCACAAATTTCCCAAACAAAGTCCTCTCTCCACATCTGATTGTGGACAGCCTCCAGCAGCCGTGTGACTCTTCTAAACAGGCATGTGAACAGCGCATGCCTACCACCCATTTTTGCACCATATCAGATCCGGGTCCGCCGCTGTTTCCTCACAAACATGGAGAACATTTAACAGTCCGGCTGCCTGCAGGAAAAACACTCCGTCCTCTCTCCCGACACTCGCTCACACAATGGCGCTGATAGGCGGGGCGAGACACCTGCATGAGCCCCCTTCACGAGCTCTCCGACTCACCCGCGAGCTTGGCAGCACGAGCGCATATGCGCTGCGATATGGAGGGACTGAAGGCGGAGAAAAGGACACCGCTAACGTCCGCAACACTGGCGCACACACCCATAAACAAACATTATTTCAGAAAAAGAACCAAAAATGCATAAACCTTTTCACTGTGACAGCTACAAATATGATGCCACAAGCTTGACACACCTATCTTTGGGCAGTTTGGCCCATTCCTCTTTGCAGCACCTCTCAAGCTCCATCAGGTTGGATGGGAAGTGTCAGTGCAGAGCCATTTTCAGATCTCTCCAGAGATGCTCAATTGGATTCAAGTCTGGGCTCTGGCTGGGCCACTCAAGGACATTCACAGAGTTGTCCTGAAGCCACTTCTTTAATATCTTGGCTGTATGCTTAGGGTCGTCCTGCTGAAAGATGAACCGTCACCCCAGTCTGAGTTCAAGAGCACTCCGGAGCAGGTTTTCATCCAAGATGTCTCTGTACATTGCTGCATTCATCTTTCCCTCTATCCTGACTAGTCTCCAAGTTCCTGCTGCTGGAAAAACATCCCCACAGCATAATGCTGCCACCACCATGCTTCACCGTAGGGATGGTATTGGCCTGGTGATGAGCGGTGCCTGGTTTCCTCCAAACATGATGCCTGGCATTCACACCAAAGAGTTCAATCTTTGTCTCATCAGACCAGAGAATTTTGTTTCTCATGGTCTGAGAGTCCTTCAGGTGCCTTTTGGCAAACTCCAAGTGGGCTGCCATGTGCCTTTTACTGAGGAGTGGCTTCCATCTGGCCACTCTACCATACAGACCTGATTGGTGGATTGCTGTAGAGATGGTTGTCCTTCTGGAAGGTTCGCCTTTCTTCACAGAGGAACGCTGGAGCTCTGACAGAGTGACCATCAGGTCATTGGTCACCTCTGTGACTAAGGCCCTTCTCCCCCAATCACTCAGTTTAGATGACCAGCCAGCTCTAGGAAGAGTCATGGTGGTTCCAAACTTCTTCCATTTATGGATGATGGAGGCCACTGTGTTCATTGGGACCTTCAAAACAGCAGAAATTTTTCTGTACCCTTCCCCAGATTTGTACCTCGAGACAATCCTGTCTCGGAGGTCTACAGACAATTCCTTTGACTTCATGCTTGATTTGTGCTCTGACATGCACTGTCAACTGTGGGACCTTATATAGACAGGTGTGTGCCTTTCCAAATCATGTCCAATCAACTGAATTTACCACAGGTGGACTCCAGTTAAGCTGTTGAAACATCTCAGGGATGATCAGTGGAAACAGGATGTGCCTGAGCTCAATTCTGAGCTTCATGGCAAAGGCTGTGAATACTTACATACATGTGATTTCTTAGTTTTTTATTTTTAATAAATTTGCTGAAATCTCAAAAAAAAACCAAACTTTTTTCACATTGTCATTATGGGGTATTGTGTGTAGAATTTTGGGGAAAAAATGAATTTAATCAATTTTGGAATAAGGCTGTAACGTAATAGATAGATAGATTAGTTTATTTGACAGGGACAGTGCAATAAACATAGACAATTAATCAATGACAATCAATCTGATGTGTTGCACATAGAGTGTATAGCTATTAGCTAATTTGCAACTCTTGTCCCTGGATGGGCTTTAGAAAAGAGAATCAAGTAAAGAAAAAAAAAATACAATAACCACATACATCAATGCAAAAAAGATTATAAATACACAATTATAAATATTATAAATATTATAAATACACAAATATAACAACCTGACACACATTTGCCTATTTCAGGCCTCCCTCCCTTCATCACTCACTATAAGCAAACACATTCATTCCTTCCCTTCATTCACTCTCACCTTGCAGACAATCAATTCATACATGAGTACATTCTTGTTTATTTTTCAGCCAGTTTTTAACCTTTTTAGTGAATGTTTTAAAGTCCGTTATTATTTTAATTACATTTGGCATTGTGTTCCAGATGTGACTGCCCTTTATAGAGAAAGCTGTTTGTCCAAATGTGGTTCTGCGGTGGAATATTGATAAAATGTGGAAAAAGTGAAGCGCTATGAATACTTTCCGGATGCACTGTATATTGTAAGTAGAATTCATAAAATATATGTGTCACCTGCCCAAAATTGATTAAAGGTCTTAATGTTAATTGAAACAATTTAAATGCTTTAAAAACGACTTGATTTGGTTCTTTAGGGGTAAACTGCAAATATAGGACTGTAACTTGTTCTGTCCAACCTGTGAAATAGTCTCAAAGGACAATAGCTATGTATTTTAGCTGCCAAAAATTGATTAAAGGTCTTAATGTTGATTGAAACAATTTCCATGCCAGTGGAAATGCGGTGACGTCACAGCACCACCTTATAAAGGGCCGGGGGTGGCCATTTTATGGTCTTTTTCTCACCTGTGCCTTGGCCAGTGCCTTGTCTGTGACCGCCATCTTCATCGTGTTCAATAAAGTTGTATTCTACAAGTCACCTCCCCTCATTTGTGAACCAGGGTAAAACCATACCTAACATTTGGCGACAGAGGATTTAACTCATGGAGGCGTGCGTAACTCCAATTCGCCCTTTTCTCGAGTTTCCCTGGGACCCGCCAGTGTCCTGGCCTAGGTGGTTCGAGGCCTTTGAGACCTATGTTGCCACGCTGGGATTCGGTGAGCTCGATAAGCTAAGGGCCCTGGCACTTCTGGTTCACAATTCAGGTATAGAGGGCCAGCGAGTCCTGCGAATGCTCGGTGCTTCGGACACTTATGAAGATGTAGTGGAGCTGCTAGCTGGCCACTTCCACACCCCGGATAACGTGACAGTCCGGAGGATCTGTTTTCGGCAGTGGCATCAGTGGGTAGGTGAACCCGTTCGGCAGTTTGTCACCGACTTGAGGCAGCTAGCTAGCAAGTGTCGTTTTGGGATGTTGGAGGAGGAAAGGATTCGTGACCAGCTGGTGGAACGTACGTGCAGTGCTGCATTGCAGGCTAGGGTACTTACGGCGTCTAGTGACCTCACGTTAGCCAGAGCCATCAAGCTAGCTCTCCAAATGGAAGCCGTGGACAAGTTAGCTCTGGAGCTAACCAGGTGCCAGTCACAGCAGTCACTGGAGCCTCTCGTTGTGACAAATCGTCACGGACCCGGATAGCGAAGATAGCTTGGATGACAAAGATACGGAAGCCAACGCTACCAGCTGAAGGTCTGCCCCGGGAAAACCACTTTGCATGGGTTGTGGGTGTGCGGCGTACCGCAAAAAGGCTAAGGACTGTTCAGTGAGAGGAGCACGTTCTAACAGATGTGGTCGCTTGAACCATTTTGCCAGGGTGTGCCGTGAATTTAACTCGAAGAGCCCACGGAATAAATCACTCCGCCCGCCCCCGACAGCCATCCACACGGTGTCCCTCAGCATGAACAGGTACACGTTTTGCACAGTGGGGCTGGACGACATGGAAGTGCTGCTGTTGATCGACACGGGAGCGGAGGGGTCGTTGCTGAATTGAGCCATGGTGAAGAAGTTTTTTCCCCACCACAGGATTAGAGGTAACCCAGCGCTGTTGTACAGTTATTGAGGTGGAAGACTGGGCACGGTCAGGACTTTGGAGTTGACTGTTCGGTACAAGTCTGCAACGGTGACTGACTTCATGTTCCACGTGACAACACGGGCCGAAAACGTCATGGGCTGTGATTTATTTTATGGACTGGGTTTTGCCATTAAAGACGCCGTTGGGAACGAGTGGTCGGGCTGTGGCCTGTGGAACCCTCCAATTCCGCCGATTGATGAGGACGTGATGTGGAATGAAGAACTAATGGACGCCATGGCCATCAAGCAGGACCAGTTTTGCTCAGGTCCAGCACAGGGGGGTCTCAGTCCTGGTGCTTGGGAAATGGCAGAGGGAGCCACCGAGCGCGACGGCGAAGTGCCTGCGCCAGAGAGTGGCACCAATGTATTAGCCCCGGATGCCTCAGGAGTTTGACCACAATGAGACAGGGGGTCTGCGGCTATGATGGTGCATGCTGCAACAGCCTTAGAAGAGGTCGGGCAGGACTGAGAAGCACGGGGGATCAGCGTGCTCGACAACAACATCTCAAGCCAAGCCGGCCCCCGTTGAGGGTCCTGGATTGGGTTTGGATTCGAGGTGAGCAATGTCAGTGGCGAAGATGGGCCAGGTGACAACCTCAGGAGCATCAGGAGTGTCTGCGCATAGTGGCCAAACTGGGCGCAGCGTACTTCAGGCTGTCTGACAGCTCAGTGTGGCATGCAAATCGGCTTTGGCGTGTCCAGGAGAAGGCTCCGGGAGACATGGCTGGATGTGAGGCGAGGTCGATGGTGAGGAGGAGTGGCTTCAGCATCCGGAGGGTCAGCCATCGCCCCGGGGGCTGCTTCCAGGGGCGCGTCTGCTGATGGGCTGCCTTGGGCCCCCATGTCAGTTCTATCCTTTCACCCAAAGAACTGGGTTGTAAAGTAGTATATATTAAAGTTCTGGTGTTAGTAGAAATGTTATATATGGGATTATTTTGTGTTTTTCTTTAGTTTAGGAGCACAGCGCACAATTTCAGTTTAACAATGGGCTTTTTCTTTAGTTAGGGGTGGCAGAATAATCCACCCTGCTGTGCGGGCTGCACAGTAGTCCACCCGTGAGCCCTATTTTTAGTTGGTTTGTGTGAGTGTGTTAGGCCACTTCTCTTTAGTTTCAATAACTTAGTGTGTGGTTCGGGTCCCAATTTTTTTTTTTATTTTTATTTTTTTTTTGGGGGGGGGGGTCCGATTGTGTGAGTGGTTTTGGACTTTTAAAGGGGGTGAAAATGTTATATGGCACCTTTATTGTGAGGTGTGGGGTGGTGACGCGCACCTCCGGTGACGTCACCGGACCACCCTATATAGGGTCGGGGTCAGCCATCTTAGGCTCTCTTTCTCGCCTGTGCCAACCCAGTCTCAATAAAAAACGTATCTAATAAATGTTTTCCCACCCCTCTAAAAAATGTACATTTGCACGTTAAATTAAAAAAAAATGTCTCGGTACGCTTTTACAAGCTCACTCACTGCACATACAGTCCTCACCGCACATGCGCAGAACAATGCATCTTTTACTTTGGTTTCCCAGTGCTCATTCAGTTGGTGGGAGGGGGATGGCGGACGGCTACCTATACAGCCATTCAGGCAACAGACACAAAAACACTCGAGTTCAACTCCCACTCTCATCTGTGACTGACTTTTTCTTCTTTTTTTTCCTTACTTTGTTTTTCACTCCACTAATGAAAGGTTCCTGTCAGGTTAGGGCTAGGGATTAAAGTATGGGGTAGTTGGTTGATGTTGAAAGACAATAAAAGTGAAAAAAAACTGCCATTTTCTTAAGGCTGTAAATGCCACGTACCCACTGCACGTCAAAAATCTTTTTTACATGCCTGTGTACGTTTTCTCTGAGTGACAAAATGTGCAGTTGAACGTTTTTGGGTTTTTTTGCTGAGATTGGGCTCCCTGTGTCATATATCTGAGCTCAGATTGTCTCTGAGCTCAGACTCAATTTATTTTCTGAGTTTTGTTTGGGTGTCTTATTTTGTTGTCTGTTTTCTGTATACATTTTGGTTTATTGTTTCTCTTGTGCCTTCCCCTCTCAGACATTCCCATTAACTATTCAGTCTGCCCTCATCTCCTCAGCTGTGGACTGTTGGGCAATTAGCTCACCTGCCAGCTCAGCCCACACCTGCTGCTCATTTCTCTACTATTTAAAGACTGCTTAGTCATTTTCTCATTGCCGCACCATTGAATGATCTCCTGTCTGTTCCATGCTTGTCTCCATGTTCACAGAGCGATATAGGCTCTGGAACGCAGCCTGTAAGTTTTCTTTATTTGGGTTTTTTGTTCATCATGCACTGTTTGTCTTTTTGTTAAATAAATGTCACACAATCTGGCGCTTAGGTCTATCTCTCTCTCTGCCCCGAGGGGCATTCATGACAGAAAGGTGCAGCCTAATTAAAAGACCTAGCTGTTGTGTTGAGCATTTTTTCCTCTTTTTGTGTTTTTTCACTAACCTGTGTTGGAGCTCGCCATGGCCTCTCTTAACGAGGTGGGCAGTGCACTTCCTGGAGGGAGTTTGGTTGCAAACGCAGGCCTCCCATTCCCCAAGGACGAGCCAAGGGAGTTGGGGCAGAGCAGTGCGAGTGATGGAGGCATTTCCTCGCCTGTGGAATCACCCGGAGGCACCAGATATACTCTGCGCCATATTCTGCTTTCCAGGCATGGGTGAGGAGCTGGGGGAGGCAACCTCAGCTCCATTACAACCACGTCATCTCGCAGTTAATCACCAGAGGAAGCCCTACTCCTTGCCGGCAGCCATCTCTCCTATGCCGAGCCCGACAATCCCCGCGGCAGAGCCTCTTTCCCTTCGCTCTTCTCAAGCTGTTCCGCCAGCCCGTCTTCTCTCCCTCTTCTCTCTATCTGTCTGAGCTTTCTCCCAGGGTCACCGGAGACGCACCAACACAGCCAGAGGGCTCCGTGGGTCCAGGCTTGCCGCTGGAGGTCATCGTGGGTGCAGCTCCACCTCTGCCTAAGGCCGTCGTCTGGGTTCCCTCTCCACTGTCCAGGTCTCCGTGGATGCTGTGTCCTGGCCGGGGTCCCTCGTGGGCGCTGTGCCCCAGTATTAGCCCGACGTGGGTGCTGCGCTCAAGCATGGGCCCGCCATGGGCACTACCCCTCAGCCCGGGGTCCACCGAGGGTGCAGCATTGGCCTCATCCGGGCCCACCGTGGGTGCAGCGTTGGTCCAGTCCGGGTCCACCGTGAGCTTTATGGAGATGCTGATTTCATTTTCCAGCAGGACTTGACACCTGCCCACACTACCACAAGTACCAAAACCTGGTTTAATGACCATGGTATCACTGTGTTTTATTGGCCAGCAAACTCTCTTGACCTAAACTCCATAGAGAATCTATGTTGTATTGTCAAGAGGACGATGAAAGACACCAGACCCAACAATGCAGATGAGCTGAAGGGCACTGTCAAAGCAACATGGGCCTCCATAACACCTCAGTGGTGCCACAGACTGATCGTTTTCATGCCACGTTGCATTGATGCAGTAATTCAGATAGAAGGAGCCCCAACCAAGTACTGAGTGTATACATGCACATACTATTCAGTAGGCCAACATTTCAACTGAATTTTGGATTTTCATTAGCTGTAAGCCCTAATCTTCAGAATTAAAAGAAACAACCACCTGCGATATCACTCTGTGCGTAATGAATTTAAAGATTCAAAGATTTTTATTTGTCAATACTTCTATACGTACAGGACATACAGGAGAATTGAAATGCTGTTTCTCTCTCTTAGTGGTGTGTGCAATATAGAAGAAAAGAAGGAATAAGGATGAAAAACAACAGCAGTCTATACTGTATATAGTAATGCTACCTTATAGTGCAAATAAGATAAACGATAACACCCAGCAATCCTATATACAGAAAAAGGATAATACAGTGGGGCAAAAAAGTATTTAGTCAGCCATCAATTGTGCAAGTTCTCCCACTTAAAAGATGAGAGAGGTCTCCAATTTTCATCATAGGTATACCTCAGCTATGAGAGACAAAATGAGAAAAAAAAAATCCAGAAAATCACATTGTCTGATGTTTAAAGAATTTATTTGCAAATTATGGTGGAAAATAAGTATTTGGTCACCTACAAACAAGCAAGATTTCTGGCTCTCACAGACCTGTAACTTCTTCTTTAAGAGGCTCCTCTGTCCTCCACTTAATGGCACCTGTTTGAACTCGTTATCAGTATAAAAGACACCTGTCCACAACCTCAAACAGTCAGACTCCAAACTCCACTATGGCCAAGACCAAAGAGCTGTCAAAGGACACCAGAAACAAAATTGTAGACCTGCACCAGGCTGGGAAGACTGAATCTGCAATAGGTAAGCACCTTGGTGTGAAGAAATCAACTGTGGGAGCAATTATTAGAAAATGGAAGACATACAAGATCACTGATAATCTCCCTCAATCTGGGGTTCCACGCAAGATCTCACCCCGTGGGGTCAAAATGATCATGAGAACGGTGAGCAAAAATCCCAGAACCACACGGGGGAACCTAGTGAATGACCTGCAGAGAGCTGGGACCAAAGTAACAAAGGCTACCATCAGTAACACACTACACCGCCAGGGACTCAAATCCTGCAGTGCCAGACGTGTCCCCCTGCTTAAGCCAGTACACGTCAAGGCCCGTCTGAAGTTTGCTAGAGAGCATTTGGATGATCCAGAAGAGGACTGGGAGAATGTCATATGGTCAGATGAAACCAAAATAGAACTTTTTGGTAAAAACTCAACTTGTCGTGTTTGGAGGAGAAAGAATGCTGAGCTGCATCCAAAGAACACCATACCTACTGTGAAGCATGGGGTGGAAACATCATGCTTTGGGGCTATTTTTCTGCAAAGGGACCAGGACGACTGATCCATGTAAAGGAAAGAATGAATGGGGCCATGTATCGTGAGATTTTGAGTGAAAACCTCCTTCCATCAGCAAGGGCATTGAAGATGAACGTGGCTGGGTCTTTCAGCATGACAATGATCCCAAACATACCGCCCGGGCAACGAAGGAGTGGCTTCATAAGAAGCATTTCAAGGTCCTGGAGTGGCCTAGCCAGTCTCCAGATCTCAACCCCATAGAAAATCTTTGGAGGGAGTTGAAAGTTGAAGTTGAAAAACCTATTCTGAGCAGATTACATGGTGACTTTATAGGACAAGGTGTCTCCTTTATGGATACGGAAGAACGTGTTATTTTAGGTCGCCCCTATGGCGGCGTCGGTATCCTATGGCGGAAGTCACTTGCGAACAGTTGTGTTGTGAAAACTTACGATTGCTTAAGAGTTATAGGTATTGAAGTCAACCTGGGTGACTTTCACTGTCTTATATTATGTGTATATTTCCCCTATGACAATGTTGAAAACTTGGATGAATACTTGCACTGCCTGAGTCTTGTTAAACGTATCACCGAGGACTTTCCAACTCCATATGTGTTCACAATTGGTGACTTCAACGCTAATACAGCACGTTCAAGTTGTTTTGGAAACGAACTGGTGTCTTTTTGTGAGAGTTACTCCCTACACATCTCGGACAGGATTATCTTACCAGGTGATACCTTTACTCATGTTAGCTTGGCTCATGGCTCTACATCATGGCTTGATCACTGTGTGACTACATCCTCAGGCCATGATAACGTATCCAATATCAAAGTTCTGCTTGACTATGTGAGTTCTGATCATGTACCTTTATCCATAGATATTGAGGTATCTAGTGCTGTAAGTGGCCCCCGGGAAGCTCCCTCAGCCACAACGAGCAGTAGAACATACAAATGGCGTGATGCCACAGCGTCAGACCTGTCCAGATATAAGAAACTTACTCGTAGGAGACTCTGTAACATCCGTGCTCCTATGGACGCCATCAGGTGTCATGACCGTAATTGTGCGGCACATAGGGACGATATCGACAGGTTCTACAGTGATATTGTTGATGCTCTAAATTACTGTGTGAGTGAATGCATTCCTAGTCACAGTGTGGCCACCCAATATAACGTCCCAGGCTGGAATGATGTAGTTAGCGAGGCTCACACAGCTGCTCGGGATGCTTTTTTGTGGTGGAGGAGTAATAGCAAACCACGTTCTGGTCCAATATTTGAAAACATGAAAAATTGCAGGGCTAGGTTCAAATATGCTCTACGAGCATGCAGGCGCAATGAAGAAAGTATCAAATGTGACCAGCTAGCTAATTACATGAGTGAACTGAACATGGTAGAATTCTGGAAACAAATGAAGGCTATGAGCTCCCACCGGTCTGTCAGATCAAACACTATTGATGGTGTGACTGGTGACGTTAATATTGCTGAAAAGTGGAAATGTCATTATGAAGCTATTTTCAACTCAGTCAAGAATGTTTCAATGAAGGATTCTGTTATGCATGATATTCGTCTGTATAACGACATGTTTGATGCCTCTGATATTTCTGCTGTTACTCCTGTTGAAGTTGATTCACTGATCAAAGTTCTCAAGAAAGGCAAATCAGCTGGCCCTGACTGTCTCACCAGTGAATGCCTCATCAACGCCGATTTCAACTTGTGTATTTTGTTGTCATTGTGTTTTAACTGTATGTTTGTTCATGGTTACATGCCAGACATGTTGATGGACTCTGTTATTATTCCTTTGGTGAAAAACAAGTGTGCCAGTCTTTCTGACATGAACAACTACAGACCTATAGCTATTGCTAATGTTATATCTAAACTGTTAGAGGGTTTATTCCTGAACAGAATTGAGGATTATCTGTGGACAAACGACAATCAGTTTGGTTTCAAATCAGCACTTTCAACTGACAAGGCTGTTTACCTACTCCATGAATTTGTTGACTACTTCAGAAGCCACTCCACTAGTGTTTATGCTACGTTCCTAGATGCTAGCAAAGCTTTTGACAGGATTAACCACTGAGGTTTGTTCAGAAAATTGATCGATCGAGGTATCCCTATTTACATTGTTAGCATCCTGCTATACTGGTACAGAAGGCAGTCTATGGTTGTTAGATGGGGCAATGTCACCTCATCCAAATTTCATGTGACCAACGGTGTTAAACAAGGTGGTATACTGTCACCCTTGTTGTTTAATGTCTATGTTGATGATCTCAGTGTACTGTTGAACAATACTAATGTGGGCGGCTCCTTTAACGGTGCACTGTTAAATCACATTTTCTACACTGATGACCTCTGTTTGTTAAGTTTATCTACCGCAGCGATGCAACATCTCCTTTCTGTATGTGAAAAATTTGGTAAAAAAAATGACATCCTGTTCAACTGTACTAAATCTATGTGTATGGCTTTCAAACCAAAGGGCGTCAATACGTCGAATCCTGTTATGTCACTTTGTGGTAATAGCTTGAACTTTGTTGAAAAAGTCAAATACCTAGGTGTGTGGATTGAATCTGATAAGACCAATGCTGATTGTAACAGGCATCTCAGGAAACTGTACACTCAAACCAATTTACTGTTGCGTAATTTCCATAGATGTTCTCCTGAAGTCAAATGTATGTTGTTCAAGACCTTCTGTACCTCAATGTACTGCTCGCCTTTATGGTTTAATAGCAATGTTGCTGTTAGGAACAAAATCCGCATTGCATATAATAACTCCCTAAGAAGGTTGTTAGATGTACCACGAAGGTCGAGTGCAAGCAAGCTGTTTGTGTCTGTGAACATTCCGTCTTTTGGAGAATTGATACGTAAGAATGTTTACAGTTTTTTGAGAAGACTGCTGGAATGTAACAATCATCTTATATCAGCAACTGTCAACTCGTCACTCACACTTCATTCCAGCATTTGGAAGTGGTGGCGTTCCATTTTATACTGAGCCCATTTTTTTTTGTTGTTGTTGTTGTTACAAGAGCGCCGAGTGTCTGCTGATCTGTATATACTTTTATTTATTTATCTATTTTCTACTCGTTTTAGTTTTGCTCTTAATATGAACCCTGAGTTTGAAATAAACGTTTGAATTTGAGTTTGAATTTTGAATTTGAATTTGAAAGTCCGTGTTGCCCAGCAACAGCCCCAAAACAGCACTGCTCTAGAGGAGATCTGCATGGAGGAATGGGCCAAAATACCAGCAACAGTGTGTGAAAACCTTGTGAAGACTTACAGAAAACGTTTGACCTCTGTCATTGCCAACAAAGGGTATATAACAAAGTATTGAGATGAACTTTTGTTATTGGCCAAATACTTATTTTCCACCATAATTTGCAAATAAATTCTTTAAACATCAGACAATGTGATTTTCTGGATTTTTTTTTTCTCATTTTGTCTCTCATAGTTGAGGTATACCTATGATGAAAATTGGAGACCTCTCTCATCTTTTAAGTGGGAGAACTTGCACAATTGGTGGCTGACTAAATACTTTTTTGCCCCACTATATATGAGTTTCATTCATTCATTCATCTTCTTCTGCTTAATCCTTTTCGGGTTGCATTTTCAGGTTTCATTTTTTGAATTGAATTACTGAAATAAATCAACTTTTCGATGACATTCTAATTTATTGAGATGCACATGTACACTTATGTATTGGCTACCTTTTCCGTCCCAAAACTCATGCTTTGATATTACTACTGTTTCTGCTGCACCGCAAGTGGCTAGTAAATCACTTTTTACTTGGGGGGGGGGGGGGACAAGTACCATAAAGTTTACATTTGAATTTAACTCTGATTAAACCATTTCCTTGACATTTACAGAATAATACCACTTCTTATATTTAAAATGTAAAATGTAAAAGCTGTTTCCTTTCATTTTGTTCTCTTTTTTCAGGTGTGAGAAGGATGTGGATGAATGCACCTCTGACCCGTGCATGAATGGAGGCTTCTGTGTCAACTATGTGAACAGCTTCGAGTGTGTGTGTGACATAAATTACTCGGGGATACACTGCCAAATAGATGTCAGTGACTTCTACTTGTACCTCTTCCTGGGCCTGTGGCAGAACCTCTTCCAGCTGGTGTCCTACCTCGTCATACGACTTGATGATGAGCCAGAAATCGAATGGGGATTCCAGATCAATGATTAGATGCCTACAAATTTATTCATTATTACCTCCGCCAAGGAGGTTATGTGATCATTGGCGTTGGTTTGTCTGTCTGTCTGTTTGTTTGTTTTTTAGCAAGATAACTCAAAAAGTTATGGACGGATTTTCATGAAATTTTCACAGATTGTCAGAAATGGGGTATCCTACAGATGATAAGATTTTGGTGGTGATCCGGATCACCATCCACAAGAAAACCGCCATTACGCAAAATGCCATTTTCGTGAATAACTACTAAACCACTAATCCTATCATTGTCAATCCAATTGCTTGTCATATGTTTTCATGGTCAAGGAATCTGAAAATGTACACACAAACACTGTATGGGGGGAACTGTGGCCGCCATTACGGAAAATGCCATTTTCAAGAATAACTACTGAACCACTAATCCTATCATTGTCAATCCAATTGCTAGTCATATGTTTTCATGGTCAAGGAATCTGAAAATGTACACACAAACACTGTATGGGGGGAACTGTGGCGCTTGGCGGAGGTCTGCGCTCTCCGAGTGCTTTTCTAGTTTATAAAATGATCAAAATGATAGACAGTGATTACTCTAAACAAATCTGAATGCACTGATCTTAACCCACAGCACATCTTTTAGCTGGATGTATGACTGTCCTTTTCTTCCACTTCATGTTGGGAGATTCCCAACAGTGTCGGCGGTGAAGCAAACCTCCTTTGTAGCCTGTTGTGATTGTAATCATCTTCTTCTTTCGGGGTCACCACAGCATATCATCACCTGATATCGCAATGACCCGCATTTCGATTTGGCAAGGATTTATTATGTTGGATGCGCTTCCTGACGCAACCATCCCCATTTTATCCAGGCTTGGGACTGGTACAGGGAATACACTGGCTTGTGCTCCCCCTGTGGCTGGGTAACCAACTTTCCTTTCCCCATTCTATTGTATTGAGCACCAAGCTAGAAGCCAGGAAGTACCATTTTTATATGGTCTTTGGTATGACCCAGGTGGATGCTCTACCACTAGGCTACCCCTCCGGTTGTGATTGGATAGAAAAGTGGACTAAAGTTTAAAGGGGTCATTGACTGAAAAATTTTGTTGTAGGATTTAACCTGCTGAAATGCATCTGTTGGTCACATGATAGTGGAAAAAAATATCAAAACACTCACTTCTCTTAAAAGAAACACACAGCCTTTATCTCGTTTTTCTCTCCAAGAAGGTGTTTTGACTCTTCTGGGTTTGCTTTGTGAATGCTATTAAAAGGTAAATGTCACTAGCCTTGATACCTGCCTGCTGCGCTGTTATTGGCCAGCCTAGCCGTCTGTCATGTAGATGGGTGGGGAGCCAAAGCCATTAGTTTAAGAGCTACCAGTGGTACTAGGAAGCTCACTTACCAAGCCCGGTTTATTTTCTTTTGCTATCAGCCACCCTTATAGGCATCCCTGTTTCACTACACAGTCAATAGCTTGCCTCATTCTGGCTTATTTTGTTTTATTTTCACCATGATGCTACATTTAACCTTTAGCATTAGCTTGACTAGGCGGTCGGAGTCGATTGTAACTGGATACAGCTCACCTCAGTGGGGAGGTGACAGACAAGTGTTAGCTTAACTGTTGATCCAGCCAGTTTTGATCGCTACTTTCTGTAAATTCTGTTCCCCAACACTGGAATCTTTGTTTATCTAACACTTGATCATATATCTTGCATGTGTAATGACAATAAAGTTGAATCTCATCTCATCATATATGTGCTTCTTAGATATTATTTTAGCTTAGTTAAAGTTTTATTTGCTAAATCAGGATCCAGGGTGGCTAGGTGAAGCTAACAGTTTAGTCACTCATTCACAAAGGTTTCTGTGCTTATTGTACTCCAGAGACTGGTCATATCCTATCAACTACTGAAACCACACACCTCGCCCACCAGTGATGCTTCATTTCATTCATTCTTCAGACAAATTTACATTAGTTGACTCATGCTTGCTACCCAAGCTAATCTTAGCCTGCTAAGTTTAGCAATAGTGATGCAAGAGGGAGGGTGGAGACATGCACTAAAACCAGTTGTTCTGGGAAAGGCTACAAAAGATGATTCATAAATATGCTGCATGATGCATATATATGCATATATGATGCATAAATATGACCCCTTTAACAACTTAATACTTTTAAGAATATCCTGTGGAGGAACAAAATAAGTTCAGGCGAGACAGCGAGCTGAAGGTTTAAGAGTTTTATTCCTCCATCATCATGAGACACACTGCAGCGCTGTGTGCTGTGTGTGCGCTAGTGAGGCATGTAAAGTCAGCTCTTTTATACAGACAAGAGAGAATGCATGGCACATTTACATATTGATATACGTATCAGACAATACATATCAATCACGTGATTAACTGGCGCCAGACTCCTCTCCTTACTCCGGGGCTGAATAACAATAGTCATTGTTCTGGTTGTCCCCCTAGGGTTCTCTTTTCGTATGCAATCCCTGCTGAGCGTGAATATTATCAGTCTGCATTGTGCTGGGTGCCCACACCACTCCCCCCAGAACGGACAGAATGGGTTGTGACCCCCCCGTCGTTTGGCTCCAGCTCCAGTAGAACTGTCGGAGGACATGTCAGTCCGTGAGGGGGATGGGGGAGGGGTGGAAAGGGCAGTGTGCTCCGCTCCTAGTTCCAGCACGTTGAACGGCTGTGGATCGTGGGCACACGAGCTGGTGTGCAGACAGCGATCGGCCGGCTTGTTGACGTTGTATCAGTCTGTGGAGCCGGTTTGTCCCTGGTGCGTGGCGCGCGCTTGGTGCAGTGACCACATAGCTGGCAGTTGCGCTGTCCTCGTAACCCCGCGATGTGCGCGCGTGGCTTCTGTGCACAGGTCCGTTGTCGAGAGGTGAGTCAGGGTCAGGGAGCTTGATGGAAATCAGCGCAGTCGGCGTCGATGATTGTCCCCGTTCAGGCTGCTTCCTTTGTTCGCTCGTGTTGATCATGGTGCTGGAAAAAGAGTAGGCGAGGGTCGCACCATGACGCGTGCTGAGGCTTCCCGTCCGGGTCATCTTCGGGGTGTTCGCCTGGTGTTCCATCCTTTGTCAAGGGTCACCAGTGGGGAGGAACAAAATAAGTTCAGGCGAGACATGGCGAGCTGAAGGTTTAAGAGTTTTATTCCTCCACCAGTTTAGCAATAGTGATGCAAGAGGGAGGGTGGAGACATGCACTAAAACCAGTTGTTCTGGGAAAGGCTACAAAAGATGATTCATAAATATGTTGCAATAATTCAAAAATAATGAAAGAAAATTTGACCAAAATATGTCACATTTCATTAAGACCTGTGTGAGCTGTTAAAATTGGAAAACGTGCAATGACCCCTTTAACAACTTAATACTTTTAAGACTATCCTGTGGAGGAACAAAATAAGTTCAGGCGAGACACGATGAGCTAAAGGTTTAAGAGTTTTATTCCTCCATCATCATGAGACACACTGCAGCACTGTGTGCTGTGTGTGCGCTAGTGAGGCATGTAAAGTCAGCTCTTTTACACAGACAAGAGAGAATGCATGGCACATTCACATATTGATATACATATCAGACAATACATATCAATCACGTGATTAACTGGCGCCAGACTCCTCTCCTTACTCTGGGGATGAATAACAATAGTCATTGTTCTGGTTGTCCCCCTAGGGCTCTCTGTTCGTATGCAATCCCTGCTGAGCGTGAATATTATCAGTCTGCATTGTGCTGGGTGCCCACAATCCAACCACTTCCAGTGTGCTCTTCTATCCTGGACATTGTGTTGACTGTTTTTATTTCTATTACAATCATACCTATACCAGCAGAGAAAAATTAAAGGCCTGTCCACACCAATGATGATAAAGATAACAGTGTTAATTAACAACTCTGAAAGGCCTATACATACTCCGCAAAAACAGAGAAATTTGTTCTCTCTCTCAGGGCAAAAATGACATCATTTTGTTCTTGCAGCCCTGGTTTGGGAGTCCTTGACACATCACTGTCAGATCTTTTTCTTGTTTGATGTCCAAGAACTATTGTGTGATTGGTCAGAAATGTGAATTTCCCAGGAGTTCTGCACTTGAGTTTCTTGTGAAGTATGAAATGTCCTGGCCAGAAAGAGCTTTGTTCTTGTTCTTGACACCTCAAGAAAAAGAAAAAAATTCTCTGTTCTTGCAGAGTATGTACAGGCCTTTGATGTGTGTGTCCACAATGATGAATGAGATCACTCTATAACAGCAGAGCCAAACATGAGCTGCACGCTCCAGACACCGGCTTCACACCACACAGCATCATGGTTCTTCTGCTCATGGGCATCTCACCCGTGGGTGTTGTCGGTGTTTTAACACCCAGCTTTCAGTGGGACACTGTCTAACACCCAAAGTTTTCCCAGTTTCCTACAAACTCTGCTGGGTTTCTCTGGCCTCTGTGCGTGCTGCTCTCCCCCTCCCTCTCCTGTTCCTTGAAACATGACACCGGTGACCAGCTGATTTGCGTTCCTGTAAGTGAAGTTGAAAGCTTCACAGTTGAACAACGAAATAAATTTGGGATTTAAATAAGTACATAGTTTTTTTTAGTTAGTTTGTGAAAGAGGTCTAATGAAGGAAGAGGGCCGCATGTGTGTCACAGGTGGTGCTCATTTCAGTCCAAGGTGCACTCTGTCTGGTGTGTGTGTGTTTGTGAATATAAAATTCCCAATTTCATGTTATGATGTTGTGCTGTGATGCTTGTGGACTGCCCCTTTGCCCTTAAGTGCCCTCCTGGAGTTTTTACATGCAATTGGTGATTTATTTTTTAACAAGGGGATGTTTATAATTGTAGTATATGGTGTAAACGTAATTTCAATACAAATTTGCAAGATTAAAGGTGCAAAAATAGAATAGAAAAGGCTTTATTGCCATGGTACAGTTGTATAGTACATCCAAAATTGTGGGTGTTCCACCAGGGTACTGCTGTGGAGCGTGTAAATGAAGAGGCGGATTTGACTCAGACGATTTATTACACATCTCACACAAGAAGCATAGACAGAATGACATCTCAGCAGAGACTCTTCTCTTAAATAGCATGGCATTCCTCTAGAAGCTTCTAACACACAAAAGGTCACATTGCATTCACTTCCTTAATCCTTTACCATTCCTCTAGAACAGGGGTGTCAAACTCAATCCATGGAGGGCCAAGACCCTGCATGTTTTGCTTCTACCCAGTGTCATCAGCAGGTGTTTTCACTGATCAGCAATCAGTGGGAAGAAATTCAGTGAAATCACCTGCTGAAGACACTGGGTGGAGGTAAAACCTGCAGGGTCTTGGCCCTCCATGGAATGAGTTTGACACCTGTGCTCTAGAAGTTTCTAACACACAAAAGGTCACACTGCATTCATCCTTCACCTCTCCCTGTTATCTCACCAGGGAACCTCTGCTCTTTGTTCTTGTCTATGTTACACAATTATGCTCTCCCCATGTGCCGCCATACTGCACAATTAAGTATGAGAGATGGATTAGATAAAACAGTTACAGAGCACACCATTAAACACACAACTGAAATGAAAATAGCCCAGGATTATAGACATATACAGAAGTATGGTAGTGGCTTCATGGATGGAACAATGGATATAAAATGCTGCACGGTGGCGTAGTGGTTAGCACTGTAGCAGCACAGTTTTACCCTCGGCCGGGGGATCGCGGGGACCGTGAGATCATGGGTTCGATCCCTGCCCCCAGCCAACAGTGATCTGTGTGGAGTTTGCATGTTCTCCCCGTGTTTGCGTGGGTTTACTCCGGGATTTCTCCGGTTTCCTCCCACATGCCAAAAACATGCAGGTTAGGGAGTTAAGGGGCGCTTGCGCACGCAGCAACCGGCAGCTGGTGGTTTGTCACCAGTCTGCAAAACAAATCTACCTACGGGTACAAAATAATTAAAAAAAAAAAAAATGGCCCAAGGATTATAGAAAATATACATAGGTATGGTAATGGTTTCATGGATGGGGCAATATACATGAAAGTGTGGAGTGCAAAGACAGGTGTGTTATGAATGATAGTTAAAAAGGTCCTCAGTTCTATGCATGACAGTATTCGGGGGGGGGCCTCTGACTGTTTGCAGTCCAGATGGCCCAGGGGAAGAAACTGTCAGTCTGGAGGTGTGGGACCTGATCGATGTGAACAGTCATCCAGAGGGAAGCAGGTCAAACAGGTGGTGGGCGGGATGAGAGGGGTCTCCTGTGATGGCCTTGATCTTTCTGAGACAGGAGGATCTGGAGATGTCCTCCAGGGAGGGCAGAGGGCCGCCAATGATTTTTTTGGGCGGAATAAAAATATGATATAACAATATAAGGATATGACGGGATATAATGGTCACAGGATCGATCCCACCCCCTGGCCATCGGTGAGCCTTCTGTGTGGAGTTTGCATGTTCTCCCCATGTCTGTGTGGGTTTTCTCCGGGTACTCCAGTTTCCTCTCACAGGCCAAAGACATGCATGTTAGGTTAACTGGCATCAACTGGGGATTCTAAATTGTCCTTAGGTATGTGAAAAGTGAATGGTTGTCTGTCTCTCTGTGTTGGCCCTGCAATGGACTGGCGATCTGTCCAGGGTGTACCCTGCCTCTCGCCCAAAGATGCTGGGATAGGCTCCAGCCCCCGCCCCCCTACAACCTGAAAAGGATTAAGCGGTAGAAGATGGATGGATAATGATACGACAAAAATATGATAAAAGATGCTAATTTACAATTTAAAAAGTCCCAAATTTACTATAAGCAAGTTCAAAATTTACTAGAAAAAAATTAATTTTGTGAGAAAATACAAATACTGAAAAAACTCTCACATTTCCAAGAAAGAGTCATACATTTACAACAATGAATTATTGTTTTTTTGTTTCTCTTATTTCAGACGGATAAAAAGGAGATGTTTTTACCTTTACATGTTTCAACTGGTGTTTGCAGTCTTCCTCAGACTGGACACTTCTGAGAAAGACTGCACATGCCAGTCGAAACATGTAAAGGTAAAAACATCTTATCCCTGTCTGAAATAAGAAAAACAAAAAACTAATAACTGAAAAAGACAACAGAATGAACCTACTCAAACTATTACATCAATGAAGTTGCACAGTACTGTAAACTAACATTTTTCTTGGAAAGTTGACTTTTTTATATAAAATGTGCAACTTCCTTGGCACATTATTTTTGTAGTAAATTTAGTATATAAATTTGCCATGTTTTGTGAAAAAATTACCTTTCTCCCACACAGATTTACAACAATCATAAATTTACAACTTTTTTCCTATAGAATTTGCAACAATTTTTCCTCATATTTTCATTTTTCTTGTACATTTGCTACCATCCTCTCACTGATCAAGTCCTGTGCAAACTATCCTTGCAGTCTTTATGAGGCCGGAGGGTAGCAGGTTAACAGAGGGGATTTATTTGGGCTCATTTTGTTGACAAAGGTAATGGCCTTTTTCATTTTTATTTTTTGGAAAGTATGCCCTCATAAAATGGAGGTTTAATATTTTATTTATTTAAAGAAAAGCCTTTTTTCATATTTTTGCAAAGATTTACAGTATGTATTTTCAACAGATTTACTTTTCACTGGAGGTTGCCTATTCTTTTTTTGGGTCATTGACCCTTTTTCCTGTAAATACATTAGTAATGATGAAGACCATGATTTTTGTAAAACTCTATTGGGCACAAAATACCCCTCCTCCCCCACAACACTGACACGTTTGTAAAGCTTGCTGCGCCCCTGCTCCAGGATGAGACCATTTATGCTGCTGCTGCAATCAGAGAATCTTAAAAGGATTTTTTTTTTTTTTCACTCGACCTGTACCTGTCAAAGAAAAACTTTTCGGAAAAGCAAAGAATGTAAAATTATTCACCTGATTATCCTCGCTGCTCCAGAGCTTTCTCGGACTCACACAGATAGGATGAAGTGAGCGTATAGCAAAAAGAGGAATGAAACAGGCTTGCAGATAATACCAATAATAATAATTTCTGCTTGGATGCATAGAGGGATGCTTTATGCATCTATTTCTCCCCATCCTTCACACTCATGCTGAAAGCAGGTAAACTTTCCATCCATGCATCTTCTACTGCTGCTTTTCTGGAGGTCCGGGTCACGGAGGCAGCAGTTCAAGCAGAGAAGCCCAGACTTCTCTCTCCCCATCCACCTGCTCCAGCTATTCAGACAGGATACCAAGACGTTTCCAGGCCAGCCGGGAGACATAGTCTCTCCAGCGTGTCCTGGGTCTACCCTGGGGTCTCCTCCCAGTGGGACATGCCCAAAACACCTCAAGTGGGAGGCGTCCAGGAGGCATCCTGATCAGATGCCCATACCACTTCAATCAGCTCCTTTCGACGTGGAGGAGCAGTGGTTCTACTCTGTGCCTCTCCTGGATGACTGAGCTCCTCACCCCATCTTTAAGGGTGAGTTCAGCAATCCTACAGAGAAAGCTCATTTCAGCCGCTTGTATCCGCAATCTCATTCTTTCGGCCATTACCCAAAGCTCATGGCCATAGGTGAGAGTAGGAACGCTGACTGACCGGTGAATTGACAGCTTTGCTTTCGAGCTCAGCTCCCTCTTCACCACAGCAGACCAGTACCACGTCCACATCACTGCAGATGCTGCTCCGATCTGTCAATTTCTCACTCCATTCTCCCCTCATTCATGAATGAAACCCCAAGATACTTAAAACAATTTTAAGATAAACTTTCCAGCTCATCAGTTATTCCAGCTCTTCCGTCAAAACAGGTGAAAGCAATGCATGTTTTCTGATTGCCCAAATGTTATCGTTCATTACATCACTCTTAAAGTGATCCCAACCATATCATCTGCCACTTTCATTATAGTTATTGCTGTAGTGTGGACTCTGCCATCCAGTTGAGTTAGAATGATTTTTAAAATTATAATTTTACAATTATCTTTATTGTGCATGGTGTGGACAGTCCTTAGTGGCAGTTTAAATCATATCTTTATTCCTAGTTTACTGACAAGGTCAGCGATAGAAATGTGTACGTTATAAAGATTTTTAATTACAGTACACTGTGGTTCTCACACTGAAAACTGTACATTAGAACTGTGTGCCTTAAATGACTACTTAATCCTGAAGCACTTCTTTTCAGTGTTTTTATTACTGTTAAGGGATGTGCTCGCATATAATCTAGTGATTGTAGCTAGGACATAATTACCCATACTTATGTACCTCATGTTCCACATGCAGTGCATACAGTACTTGATATTTGACAAAATGGTCGAATAAACTTGAATTACTTGGAAAATTGTTTTCCTTTAGACTTTCTTTACACATCGTTATGGAAATAAGCACTTAACAATACACACAATACCAGTTCAATCTGGTGTCAACAGGTACACCATGATGAAAGCAATGGAAGATAGGCATGACACAGAATGTGAAAATATTTTTTTAAACCACAATATTCAGAATACCTAAACATACACATGGGCCATGAGAGATTAAATAAGGCTGTGTTGGCACATGACTGATACTAAACTCCCAGTCAAGTGTCAGATGACAACACATTTTAAATAAGATACCTTTCCCATACTGATGACTGCTGTCTGTCAACATTTCACATGATTTATAACTGATACTTTTACTGGAGTGGTCAGACTTGTGCACAGCCATGCAAGGCTGCTAATGACACCCGACTTATCCCTACACAAGTCAGAGCTGATTTCTGACCGGAACAGCACATACAGTACCATCCTCAAAACATCCATACATATTCACCACAAGTTATGGTTATACTTCAAGTGAAACCCTGCAACGCTGTAAGTCTGGTGTCCAGTCTTTCTGAAAATTCAACTAAGAAAAACAATTAACCTGCAAATAGCAACAGCCAAATGGCACCTCAAGGTGGCGCCACCTCCAACTGTGCTGTCTTGAAATTTTGCAGATGCAGCCAAGATGTTCATAGCATATGACTAGCAAAGTCTGTAGGCCCACATCTAAAGACCTGACACTGTACAGCAGATGTTTATATAGTGTAACTTAAGCACCAGTCTGGACGTCTCCACACTAGCATCAAACAAGCAATCGTGGGTCCCATTATCAGGTAAGCTAGCCCTGTGTTCTGTCCTGACCCAGCCACACGTTACAGATATGCATCCTGATCCTTTAATAGCATTAGTTAACCCCATATTTGTTCATTTAGGGCTGCAAGGCATTCACCATTTGGTTTGCCTGATTAGTCCAAAAAAAATACCATTATTTTTTGCAACCAATGAGGAGAAACACTGAAGTTGATGTCTTCCCTTCCTGAATTTGAAGGCAAAACTCCACTGATTAATTCAGGGCTCCTGTTCATGAAGTTTACAATCACACAACTCTTTGTAGATCCTCTTTCGTATCTTTGGTATGTCCTTTTGTGAAAACTGGAAGGGTCTCATCAGCGCAAGGCATCTGGAATACTGTAAAAGAGTTTTATTTAGTGAGTAAAGAGCCAAAATAAACTAGGAAAAAATTCTTTGAAGACATGTAAGAACCGGTATACCTCCAAGACAAAAACTCCACAGTCATTCTCGTTTGTCTGCTGTGGGATATTCTGTCGAGAACAGCAGAGGGAGACATTGGTTCATGTCACTTAATGTGCCAAGTATGACTCAAAAACACAAAATGGTTAAAGGCTGCATGTGGCATTAGACAAAATCCAATGTACCTCCTCAAATGACACCATCCAACCATTTTCAAAAGATGTTTGCTTCTTCTCTTTTGCTTCTTTCATCAAGTATTTCAGGATGTTCTACAGTCAAACAGATAACAAAACAAGTTATTACATAAAGTACTTGGTTTGAGAAACAACACCTGAAATTTGCCATTACCCTCGCAACTTTCTGGAGAGCATTCCCTTGAGAATCATAAAGGCAGATTTGTTTTTTGGCAATGTCTGCCATCACCAGACACCAGTGAACCTCCAGATGGATGGGCACCAGCAGAAGACTCTTAGAAAACAAATCCACCTGGACAAAGAAGACGGGGTTAAAAATCACCATTTCTCCGATCATACTAAATAAAGTGGACCAATCAGACTGTGCTTCTTATGCTGACCAAGGGAAGTTTAAAATTCCTAAACTTCTTTGAAAATCAGTTGTAGAGATAATTCTTCCTTAGTTTAGCATACTGTAAGTTTAACGAAAGCCAGGTCAGTATTTTCAAAATGTTTATTTTTAAATAAACTAATGAGTAACATTACATCCATCTGCGTTCCAACCTGTTTAGTCCAGCGCTTCACACCATCGTATCCTTTGGTCATGAGCTGTCGGTGGAAGAAGCTGTTGAGAAAATGGACCTAAAGGTGGAGATCAAAGAGGATACAAGCTATGACAAACTGTTTCCACTCCTGCAAACATCCGTTTGTGTGTATGAATAAAACTTCATCCACTTGTAAAGAGATTCGGGTAAGAACATATATACATAAGGAACTGTTGAGAAAAATACAGATAATCTTTTGGTGTGTTGTTTTCAACTTTAATTTTGTGTTTGGGAACTTTAATGAAAAATCATCTGTCTCACTTTCAGCACTCATATGCTTTAGTTCACATTGTTACAACAGTAAATTAATATTATCATTGCAATTTTTTTACCCTCCTTTAGTTACATTTTTCCTCAGAAGATTAGTGAAGCACCAAAAGGAGAGAAGCACAAAGAATCATAGAATGAGGTAGAAACTGAATGTAGAGGGAGTGCCAACAGAGCATCCAATCTGAAAAATAAAGTGTTAAGCTGGATTTACACTAACTCCGGATGTGGTCCGTTGCAGCTGAAGTGCGGACGGAGCATTGCATCCATCCCTACCAGTTCCATTTGTGTTTTGAAGCAGCATGGATAAGAACAGAGTTCTAAATACAAGATCATGCAGGAATTATATAAAATGTGAGATCTCGAGAAGGACCGACTGCGATCACGTGATAACTAGGGCTGAAACGATTGGTTGACATTGTCAATAACTTGGACAATAAAAATTTGTCAATGCAGATTTTTATTGTTGACAAATCATTTAATTATAAAGTTTATATGCATGCCGCAGAAATGTTCAGGTGCAACTGCAACATGCGGGCAGTAGCACGTCTTGTACAGCATGCGTGAACAATTTCCAGCAAAGAACAGGAGCACAGAATGGAGAAGCGAAAAGAGAAGTAACTGGAAGTGGCGCTTAAAAAAAAAAAAAAAAAAAGCGGACCCAAATTTCTAAAGTATGGAAACATTTCACAGAAAACAAAAACAAAAAACAAGTAAAATGCAGACTTTGCAAGGCAGACCTTTCCTATCATGGCAGCACGACAGTGATGCATGAGCATCTGAAAAAAACAGCACCCGGGAGCCACGACATTAGCGGCTGCTTCTGCTTGGTACAGTCATGTGAAAAAATTAGGACACCCTGTATAAGCCTGTGTGGGTTTTGTTTTTACATATTTGGACCTATGGATATTTAATATCAATGTTAAAAATACTGGGAGATTTATGTAATACAACTAAACAATTAAAAATCAATTAAAAGACTTTTTTCAAATTTTCTGTAAAATGTAATTCTAAACAAATAGTGAGGAATAAATTAGGACATCCCCCATCTTTTTTAGAACACCCCCACATTCATTCCCACTTAAAATGGCTAAAATAAGATAAAAAATGCAAATAAAAACAAAAACAAGGTCAGACAGATACAGTGGTGTCAAAAAGTGTTTGCCCCCTTCCTGATTTCTCTTTTTTTTGTATGTTTGTCACACTTAAATGTTTTAGATCATCAAACAAATTTAAATAGTAGACATAGATAATGAGTAAACACAAAATGCAGTTTTTAAAGGAAGGTGTTTATTATTAAGGGAAAAAAAAAATCCAAACCTACATGGCCCTGTGTGAAAAAGTGATCCCCCCCCCCCCCGTTACAACATAAATTATCTGGTTTATCACATCTTTGGAAAGTTGAGTTCAATTTCTCAAGCCACACCCAGGCTTGATTACTGCCACACCTGTTCTCAATCAAGAAATCACTTAAATAGGACCTGCCTGACAAAGTTAAGCAGACCAAGATCCTCAAAAGCTAGACATCAAAGAAATTCAGGAACAAATGAGGAAAAAGTAATTGAGAACCATCAGTCTGGAAAAGGTTATAAAGCCACTTCTAAAGCTTTGGGACTCCAGCAAACCAGTGACAGACATTATCCACAAATGCAGAAAACATGGAACAGTGGTGAACCTTCTCAGGAATGGCTGGCCGACTAAAATTACCCAAGAGCGCAGCGACGACTCATCCAAGAGGTCACAAAAGACCCCACAACATCCAAAGAACTGCCGGCCTCACTTGCCTCAGTTAAGCTCAGTGTTCATGACTCCACAATCAGAAAGACACTGGGCAAAAATGGCCTGCATGGCAGAGTTCCAAGACGAAAACCAATGCTGAGCAAAAACAACATAAAGGCTCGTCTCAGTTTTGCCAGAAAACATCTTGATGATCCCCAAGACTTTTGGGAAAATACTCTGTGGACTGAAGAGACAAAAGTTGAACTTTTTGGAAGGTGTGTGTCCCATTACATCCAGCGTAAAAGTAACAGCATTTCAGAAAAGGAACATTATACCAACAGTAAAATATGGTGGTGGTAGTGTGATGGTCTGGGGCTGTTTTGCTGCTTCAGGACCTGGAAGACTTGCTGTGGTAAATGGAACCATGAATTCTGCTGTCTACCAAAAAATCCTGACAGAGAATGTCCAGCCATCTGTTCGTGACCTCAAGCTGAAGCGCAATTGGGTTCTGCAGCAGGACAATGATCCAAAACACACCAGCAAGTCCACCTCTGAATGGCTAAAGAAAAACAAAATCAAGACTTTGGAGTGGCCTAGTCAAAGTCCTGACCTGAATCCGATTGAGATGCTGTGGCATGACCTTAAAAAGGAGGTTCATGGTCAAAAACCCTCCAATGTGGCTGAATTACAACAATCCTGCAAAGATGAGTGGGCCAAAATTCCTCCACAGCACTGTAAAAGACTCATTGTCGGTTATCGCAAATGCTTGATTGCAGTTGTTCCTGCTAAGGGTGGCCCAACCAGTTATTAGGTTTAGGGGGCAGTCACTTTTTCACACAGGGCCATGTAGGATTGGATTTTTCCCCCCCTTAATAATAAACACCTTCATTTAAAAACTGCATTTTGTGTTTACTTGTGTTATCTTTGTCTAATATTTAAATTTGTTTGATGATCTGAAACATTTAAGCGTGACAAACATACAAAAAAAAATGAGAAATCAGGAAGGGAGCAAACACTTTTTCACACCACTGTACATGAACATTTCTTAATAAAGAACTAAATATTTAATGGACTGGCCGAATTTTTTTCACATGACTAAGTTTCAGCGAGTAAAGAAAGTTGGCGCCACTTATTTTCAATGGCCAACTGTTTCCAGCTTTAGAAAAATGACAATACTGTTAGTACAAGCTGTTTATGTTAGCTTACCTGTTTGACAGTAAGCTCTCAGGGTGCTGAGGGCTGAGCTGTTTAAGTCACGGTTAACGTGCTGAATGCAGTAAATGACCAATACAGGAGTAGCTATCTCTTTTTCATCTTCGTTAATATTAGCTCTCATTCTTCAATATTAGTGCATCTGGGTTAATAAGAATATCCCAATTTGTAATTAATAAATAAAAACCTACAACCATAACCAAAATTAAATCAAATGGCTTGAAATATCACTCTTAAATGCAGTGAATACTGAATACGAAGATTTACCTTTCTGAATTATATTGTTAAAAAATGCACTTATAGAAAACTTCCACATAATATTAGTTTGTGGGTTGGAGCAGATCAGTAATTCAGTTGCAAAATATTTAATCAATTGTTTAATTGACATCAGGCATTATGCCATCTATGATAAACCGATATATAACCTGAAACTTGTGATAATTAATACAGGTTTCTTGGGTTTTGTATTCAGCTCTGGAAACTGCAGATAGACAGACAGAAAAATAGATGTACTTTATTGATCCCAAACTGGGAAATTACAGTGTGACAGCAGCATGACAGTAGACAACCAAAACAACAGAAACACACACAGGATAACAGACAAAGGAATTACCCAGGGAAATTAAAACTGCCTAGATGGGACTTCCAGTCTGGACACCATGGTGATAGCAGCTTAACGCTGAAGCTCCCAGACCTAATCCAGGAAAATATCTTGAAAATCAGACTTAACGGATTTTTGGAAGAGTGAAAATCAAAAGACAAAATCATCATGCCTAAAGGAAAACAGAAGAAATCGACATTTTCCAGGCCAGGACACGCATCGGCCGAAGAATCTGAACCGGAGGATTTCCATTCAGAAGACGAGGAGCTGAATGTAGCTAACAAGAAGGTTAGCTTGAAAACGTTATTTGAAGAATTACGACGATTTCGCCGAGAGGTTTGGGCCGAATTTCGTGAATTCAGAGAAGAATTAAAAAGGACAAACAGCAGAGTGGACCAGGCCGAGAACCGAATCTTGGAAGCAGAAGACAGAATAAAAGGGCTTGAAGATTCCGTGCTGGATCTACACAAAAGACAGTCAAGACTAGAGGCTAAGCTAACCGACCAAGAAGGAAGACTGAGAAGAGACAACATAAGAATTCATGGTCTGAAAGAAGGAGCTGAGGATGGTTTCAACACAATGGCGGAATGTGTGGAATCTTTACTGAGAGAGAAGTTGGATATTCCCCAAACCACCGACTTGAAGATAGAAAGGACCCATCGTACATTAGCCCCTAGGCCGGCGGCGGAAGCGCCCCCACGTTCGGTGGAAGTGAGATTCTCCAATTTCAAAATAAAACAAGAGGTTGTAAGACTGGCTTGGCAGAAAAAAGGATTTATGTACCATGAGATAAAAGTCTTCGTGGAACATGATTACGCCCCGGAGGTCCTTAAAAAGCGCCGGGAATACAATGACGCTAAAAAGGTGCTACGAGAGAAAAAACTGCGCTTTCAGACGCCATTTCCTGCGAAGTTAAGGGTCTTCTACGGTGAAGAGACATGTCTCTATAATTCGGCGGAAGAAGCAACAGCTGACATGGCGAGAAGAGGGCTCCCGGTAACGGTGTTTAAACCCGCAGCAGACCCGAGCGACAGAATCAAGGCTCAAACGTGGTCCACACAGAGACCTTCAAAATCCACGGGCCAGCAGCGGGAAACCCAGCGCCAGAGCTACAAGGATAAACTGGCCGTTTACAGGAGGGAATAGCGACCTTTTTTTTAGTCAATCTGCACTTCCAACCCCCCTCCTACAAGGTAACAAACATTAAAGGAGATGCAGAATCAGCATGTGGTAAAACATTTCATGGAACAGTCATAATATTAGAAACAAATAAGTCTTTTTAATTAAAAAAAAAAAAAACTTGTTAAAATAGAAATGTGACAATGATCCACATGTTCTCCCCACACTAACAAATACTGTATTAGCGTGAATGTTTGCTGTGATGGGGGTGGGAGGGTGCACACAATTTCATAGGGTATAGGCATAAAAAAAAAAAAAAAAAAAAAAATCATTACAAGTTCGGATTGGGATCTGAAATTCACGTTAAAAACATGGGACAACTTACAGGGTAAGACAGGGCCCTCAACACGTAACAGAGTTTGAGGAATTTCCCTCAGAGCCTACACTCCATCAAGGCTCTTCCAGGGTCTTTAAAAAGACCTCAGCTCAGGAAGTTCTTTTGACAGTTTTTTGTTTTAAAGTTTTATACACTATGTTCTTAATGTTTTTAATGTTCTTAATGTTCTTTCAGTTTCTGAGTAGCATAAAAGAGGGCCACCACACTGTTCTACTAAATAAGACAATACAATGGAGAGACAGGGTGTAACCAAAATAATCTCATATAATGTAAAAGGGATCCTGAATCCAGTTAAAAGATCCAAGATTCTAGGCAAAATGAAAAAAGACAAAGCAGGAATAATATTTTTACAGGAAACCCACCTAACAGACGTGGAGCACACTAAACTCAATAGACAAGGGTTTAAAATGATCTCTTCATCTTCATATAAGTCAGAGGGAGGAGGGGAGTAGCGACATTGATATCAACCAAAATTACATTTGAAAAAAAAAATCAGAACACAAAGATAAAGAAGGGAGATACAGTTTGGTAATTGGGCGGCTAGAGGGAGAAGATATCACCCTGCTGAATGTATATGCACCTCCAGGGGCTAACTGGAAATTTTATAAAAATGTATCTGACCTAATGATAACTAAAGCCCAAGGTTTAGTGATATAAGATAAGATAAGATAAGATAAGCCTTTATTAGTCCCACAACGGGGAAATTCCAGGATTGCAACAGCACAGAGATAGCAACACTCAGAGCAACAATCAGAAGGCAAGAGAAAAAAAAAACAAAAAAAAAAAAAACAAGCAAGCAAGAGCAGCTAATATACATATGTACATATTACTATAAAATATATACACTCACCGGCCACTTTATTAGGTACACCTGTCCAACTGCTCGTTAACACTTAATTTCTAATCAGCCAATCACATGGCGGCAACTCAGTGCATTTAGGCATGTAGACATGGTCAAGACAATCTCCTGCAGTTCAAACCAAGCATCAGTATGGGGAAGAAAGGTGATTTGAGTGACTTTGAACGTGGCATGGTTGTTGGTGCCAGAAGGGCTGGTCTGAGTATTTCAGAAACTGCTGATCTACTGGGATTTTCACGCACAACCATCTCTAGGGTTTACAGAGAATGGTCCGAAAAAGAAAAAATATCCAGTGAGCGGCAGTTCTGTGGGCGGAAATGCCTTGTTGATGCCAGAGGTCAGAGGAGAATGGCCAGACTGGTTCGAGCTGATAGAAAGGCAACAGTGACTCAAATAACCACCCATTACAACCAAGGTAGGCAGAAGAGCATCTCTGAACGCACAGTACGTCGAACTTTGAGGCAGATGGGCTACAGCAGCAGAAGACCACGCCGGGTGCCACTCCTTTCAGCTAAGAACAGGAAACTGAGGCTACAATTTGCACAAGCTCATCGAAATTGGACAATAGAAGATTGGAAAAACGTTGCCTGGTCTGATGAGTCTCGATTTCTGCTGCGACATTCGGATGGTAGGGTCAGAATTTGGCGTCAACAACATGAAAGCATGGATCCATCCTGCCTTGTATCAATGGTTCAGGCTGGTGGTGGTGGTGTAATGGTGTGGGGAATATTTTCTTGGTACTCTTTGGGCCCCTTGGTACCAATTGAGCATCGTTGCAATGCTACAGCCTACCTGAGTATTGTTGCTGACCATGTCCATCCCTTTATGACCACAATGTACCCAACTTCTGATGGCTACTTTCAGCAGGATAATGCGCCATGTCATAAAGCTGGAATCATCTCAGACTGGTTTCTTGAACATGACAATGAGTTCACTGTACTCAAATGGCCTCCACAGTCACCAGATCTCAATACAATAGAGCATCTTTGGGATGTGGTGGAACGGGAGATTCGCATCATGGATGTGCAGCCGACAAATCTGCGCCAACTGTGTGATGGCATCATGTCAATATGGACCAAACTCTCTGAGGAATGCTTCCAGCACCTTGTTGAATCTATGCCACGAAGAATTGAGGCAGTTCTGAAGGCAAAAGGGGGTCCAACCCGTTACTAGCATGGTGTACCTAATAAAGTGGCCGGTGAGTGTATACACACACACACACACACACACACACACAGTGCAGAGCATTGTAGCTGGATGGAATAAATATATGAATGTGTGGTGGAGACTTCAATCTAGGACTGAATCCATACTGGGATGCATCAGGTAATTCTCCACATCAAAATAACACTCAAAGTAGGAAAACTCGGATGCTACTAAAAGAAATGGGAATCTGTGATGTGTGGAGGGAATTCAACCCCAGTGTAAAAGATTATACATTTTACTCAATGCCACATTCATCTTACTCAAGGATTGACTATTTTTTTATGTTTAATAGAGACATTGGAAGAGTAAAAACATGTAAAATAGGACTGATGGATCTCTCTGACCACAGTCCGATCTATATGAACTTAAGTATCCAAAAATACACAAATAATACATTTTCTTGGAGGTTGAATTCAAATGTGCTGAAAGGACCACTGAAAGATGAATTGGAATCAGATATTGTCAGATATTTGGAAGAAAACGATAATGGAGAAGTATCCCCTTTAATACTGTGGGATGCATGCAAAGCTGTAATAAGGGGAAAGATTATTGCAAAACTGGAAATCCAAAAGAAACTGAGACAAGAAAAACTAATCACATTAGAGTCAGAACTTAAGAACCTAGAAAAAGAACACAAAGGCAACACTCATTCTAATGCCTCGCTCAAGATTAAGGAAATTAAAAATCAAATAAATGAGATCTACACAATAGAAATCCAGAAGAAACTTACATTTCTGAAACAAAAATACTATGAAGCAGGCAGCAAATCGGCAAAATTACTAGACTATAAATTGAGGAAACAACAAACAGAAAGAGCAATCTACAAAATCAGAGACCCAGTATCAAAGGAAATAAAATTCAGAATTCAGGATATTCTTAAAAGCTTCGAGAACTACTATAAGAACTTATACTCCCTCAAAAAAACATAAAAACGCATCCGAAACATTCCTAAACACATTAAACCTTCCCCAACTTACTGAGTCTCAAAATAAAACACTACTGTCAGAAATACAACCTAAAGAATTGGAAAAAGCAATTATGAAACTTAAAGCTAACAAATCCCCAGGAGCAGATGGTTATACAGCAGAGTGGTACAAAACCTTTAAACAGCAACTATCTCCTCTCCTCCTGAAAACATTTAACTATGTCCTCCACACAGGGGAAATCCCCCCCTCCTGGAGAGAAGGGGTCATTGCAGTCATACCTAAACCTGAAAAGGATAAACTGGAATGCTCCAACTACAGACCAATCAGTGTATTAAATCAGGACTATAAGCTTTTTACCACTATCCTTGCCAAAAGGTTACAAAATATACTAACAGACTTAATTCATTTAGACCAAACAGGTTTTATAAGACAAAGACAGACACAAGACAACATTAGACGCACTTTACACATAATTCATCATATAAAAAAATATAACTTAAATGCAGTCATATTGGGATTAGATGCTGAAAAAGCATTCGATTCGGTTGACTGGTCTTTCCTATATAGAATCTTATCCAGTTTCAATTTTCATAACTTCATTAGAACTATCCAGGCATTATATAAAAAACCAACAGCTAAAATAAGGATTAACGGTAATTTATCATCATCTTTTGAGCTGGAAAGAGGATGTCGTCAGGGCTGCCCCTTGTCTCCACTGCTCTTTGCAATCTTCATAGAACCTCTGAGCCAATGGATAAGACAGAATCAAAAAATTCAGGGTATTACACTTGGTCAGAAGGAACATAAAATAGCACTCTTTGCTGATGACATTTTAATATACCTGGGGCAGCCGGACACCTCTTTACCAGAACTAATCTTAGTTTTTTCAGAGTATGGAGATTTATCGGGGTACGAATTAAACATGCATAAAACCCAAGTTTTAACATTCAACTATGACCCAAATCATTATTCACTAACCAAACTCAAAACTAACTGGGAGATGGAATCTATGAAATATCTGGGGGTCAATATCCCAAAACAACTCAACAAAATTATAACACTAAACTATGATCCACTGGTGGCAAAAATAAAATCTGACCTAGCAAGATGGAATATGATACCATTCTTGGGTACTGCACAAAGAATTGAAGCAGTCAAAATGAATATACTTCCACGTCTTCTATACCTTTTCCAAACAATACCGGTAGAACCTCCCAAAAAAACATGGCAGGAGCTGGACAGAAGGATCTCAAGATTCATATGGCAGGGCAAGAGACTAGAATCAGATATAGAACCCTACAGCTAAACAAAGACAAAGGTGGGCTTGCGCTGCCAAATATCAGGGACTATTTTAAAGCCGCACAAATTAAAACTTTAGTAGAGCTATGTAACCCAGTCTACACTGCACAATGGAAGGAGATGGAAAGCCAAATAACAAGTGACATCCCCCTACAGGCGATAATAGGGAACAATGCCTTACCTAAACTTTTGAATAACACTAACCCGAGGATAGAGACCCCGCTAGAAATTTGGTTTAAGATAGTCAGAGAGAATCAAACTAAAGAGCCCTATCGACTTCTGCAATGGATTGCCTATGATCAAGACTTTACTCCTAATAAAACAGACACTAGATTTAAAAAGTGGAAAGAGAACAGGCTGATAAAATATTACGATTTTTTAAGGGGCAAATTTTAAGAAGTTTTGAAGATTTGAAAAAACAAGGTCTAATAAATCAAGACCTTTACAGGTTCTTTCAGCTTAGACACCACATAAACAATATACTTAAAAAGGAGGATTTGGAAAGGGCCCAGTCAGGTGTTCTGAAGGTCTTCTTAATGGCATATAAAGGGATCCCAGGGATCAGATACATCTCTAAAATATACCAAGGTCTTCAAGACTTAAAAGGAGACAACACATCATATATAAAAGAGAGATGGGAAAAAGAGGGGAATTTCAATTTACAACTGGAAATATGGGAAAAGCTAAATAAACAGCAATGGAAAAGTACCTCATCCCTGCAGTGGAGAGAATTTGGATGGAAAAATGTGGTAAGATTTTTCAGAACACCTGCACAAAACAAATTTACCCATAAGGGGTTGAACTGTTGGCGCTTGTGTGGTGAAGAGACTGCAAATCATTTTCATGTGTTTTGGTCATGCCCAGTTATCCACCAATATTGGACCAATGTACAGACAATATTGGGGAAAATATTCAAAATAACAGTTCCCTTTTCTTTTTTAACTTTGTATTTGGGTTTACTACCAGAATAACTGGAAAGACGAGGAGGAAAAATACTTATTCACTGTTTTAATATTGGCAAGTAAAAAAGCTCTAACTAAAAAATGGATGTTGAAGGACTGTCCTACACCTGAAGATTGGATTAACGTGATCCAAGACATTTACTCGATGGAAAAGTTGACGTTCGCACTGAGACAGGACATGGATGGGTTCTTGAACTTTTGGCAACCCTGGATCGCATATGTGTCTTCCATTAGATCTAATCTTTGACAAATACCATTTCAATAATGGCACCTCTCTTTGTTCCAACGCATGCTCTTTTATTTTTATTTTTATTTTTATTTGTTTTTTGCTCTTTTGTTTTGTTTTTTTATTCTCTTTAATTTCACTTTTTCTTTCACTTTAAAAAAAAAGGGGTGTTGTAATAATTATTCTTCCAATGTTGTCAAATAGCAAAAAATAAGGGAACATGTAATGAAAATGTAAACAATGCAATGCTGTAATGACCTGTATACCCTTTACAAAAACTTAAATTTAAAAAAAAACAAACTGCCTAGATAACTTTATATACATCGCAGATGATGACCCATACAGATAGATACATCATACTCACTGTACAATACAGGACTATCAGGTGCAGGGTGAAATGTGAGGTACAATTGGACTGCAAGGTGCAGTATGGCAGGATTGTTATGACCAGAATGCACCATTAGAGTGAGCTATTGTACAGTGAGATGGCATGTGGCAGAAAGATTTCCTGTACCTGACCGTTCAGCAGCGGAGCTGTAGCAGTCTGCTGGAGAAAGCGCTCCACTGTCTGTCCAGTGTGTGGTGGAGGGGGTGATCAGGATTGTCCATGATGGGTAACTGTTCAGTGTCCTCCCCTCCACCACATTCTCAAAGGTCTCCGGCCTGAAATCAATCACAGAGCCAGCCTTCTTGATAAGCTTGTCTAGTCTGTTGGTGTCACTGGCTCTAATACTGCTATCCCAACAGACAGCAGCAAAGAAGATGGCGCTGGCAACAATAGCCTGGAAGAAAAGCTCCAGCATCTTGTTGCACATGTTGAAGGATCTCAGCTTCCTCAGAAAGTAGAGTCTGCTTATCCCCTTCTTGTATGCAGCATTGGTTGTTAGATTTCCAGTCCAGTCCGTTGCTGATCATGACACCCAGGTATCTGTAAACCTCCACTACCTCCACATCCTCCCCCCTAATCCACAATGTCTGTGAAGGTGTCCTCTTCATCCTTCCTTCCTTCCTCCTTCTTCTTCTTATAAAATGTTATATTAAAACAGGGACTGACAACAATGTGATTTTCACAGGTGTGCAGGCTTAAACAGCGGGTGAGGTAAAATATGCACTAGAGCCCCAAAAGGAAACGGAGATGGCCGACATGAGAGAAATAATCATGATTAGTTGACTAATTGGAAAAAAAATAGTTGTTAGATTAGTCAACTACCAAAATAATCACTTGCTGCAGCCATAAGTATTAAACAGGTCAACATTTTTCTCATTAAACATATTTCTGATGAAGGCACTGAGCTGAGATTTTCACTAGATATCATTAACAACCCAAGTAATCCATACATACAAAGAAATCAAAGCAACTGTGTTCACAAAACAAGTTATATTTAATAAAGTGGAATGACAGGGAATAAGTATTGAACGCATGGAAAAAAGAGGTGAATAAAGGCATAGAAAGCCAAGTAACCAGCTGAAATCCATCAGAATTTAATAGAATAGAATAGAATAGGCTTTGTCATTGTACAGCTGTACAGCACAACGAAATTATAGGTGCTCCACCAGGCTACTGCACAATAAAGTAAGCGAGAAGAATTTGAAATAAAGCAGTTACAGAACACACGATTAACCATACGACTGAGTTAAAAATAAAAGTAAAAATAACAAATAGCCCATAGGCATATACACAGGTACGGTAGTGGCTTCGCGGGTGGAACTTGAGTGCAGACACATAATTGAGTAAAATGGCCCGAGGGTTATGGAAAATATGTACAGTAGTGATTTCACAGGTGGGTCAATATACATGAAAGTGAGAAGTGCAAATACAGGTGAGTTATAGTGATAATTAAAAGGTCCTCAGTTCTGTGCACGTGAGCGCTCGGAGGGAGGGGGGTGGGGCCTCTGACTGTTTGCAGTTCGGATGGCCCGGGCGACGAAACTGTCAGTCTGGAAGTGTGGGACCTGATCAATCTGAATCATCATCCAGAGGGAAGCAGGTCAAACAGGTGGTGGGCGGGATGTGAGGGGTCTCCTGTGATGGCCTTGACCCTCCTGAGACAGGAGGATCTGGAGATGTCTTCCAGGGAGGGCAGAGGGCTGCCGATGATTTTTTTTGGGCGGTGCTGATGACCCTCTGCACAGCCTTCCTGTTCTCAGCCGTGGAGCCGGCGTACCACACGCCCAGACAGTAGGTGAGCATGCTCTCCACCAGTGTTGGGATATTGTAACGCCACTACTTTTGCAGTAGCGTGCTCTGTAATGAAATTACTGTTTATCCATCCATCCATCCATCTTCTACCGCTTTTCCGGAGGTCCGGGTCGCGGAGGCAGCAGTTCAAGCAGAGAAGCCCAAACTTCCCTCTCCCCAGCCACCTGCTCCAGCTCTTCAGGGAGGATACCAAGGCATTCCCAGACCAGCTGGGAGACATAGTCTCTCCACCGAGTCCTGGGTCTCCTCCCAGTGGGACATGCCTGAAACACCTCAAGTGGGAGGCGTCCAGGAGGCATCCTGATCAGATGCCCATACCACCCTCAACTGACTCCTTTCAATGTGGAGGAGCAGCGGTTCTACTCTGAGCCTCTCCCGGATGACTGAGCTCCTCACCCTATCTCTGAGGGTGAGTCCAGCAATCCTACGGAGAAAGGTCATTTCAGCCATTTGTATCCGCGATCTTGTTCTTTCGGTCATTGCCCAAAGCTCGTGACCATAGGTGAGAGTAGGAACGTAGATTGACTGGTAAATCGACAGCTTTGCCTTAGAACTAAGCTCCCTCTTCACCACAACAGACCGGTACAACGTCTGCCAACGTCTGCATCACTGCAGATGCTGCTCCAATCCGTCTGCCAATCTCTTGCTCCATTTTCCCCTTACTCGTGAACAAGAACCCAAGATACTTAAACTCCTCCACTTGGGGCAGGAGCCTGTCCCCAACCCAGTGAGGACAATCCACCTTTTTCCGGCTGAGGAAAAAGGTGAGCCGGTAACCACATACCCCGCCCGGTATGGGGTTACCGGGGCCCCACCCTGGAGCCAGGCCTGGGGGAGGGGCTCGAAGGCTAGCGTCTGGTGGCCGGGTTTCCACCCATGGGACCCGGCCGGGCTCAGCCCGAAGGAGATACATGGGTCCGCCCTCCAGTGGGCTCACCACCTGCAGGAGGGATCATGGGGGTCCGGTGCTATGTGGATTAGGTGGCGGTCAAAGGCAGAGACCTTGGCGGAAATTACTGTTTAAAAATTCAGTAATGCGTTACAGTTACTGAAATTTGATCAGATGCGTTACTTGCGTTAATATGGATAGATATTTAACGCAAATAAACTGACCTTACCATAGCTGGCGCAGCCGTCAGTCTTCTCTCCTGCGGGTTGGTTTCCTGTCCCGCAGTGGGAAGAAATGCCGTGGCGACTTCTCATATCGAGCCCTGATCACCTGTTGTCCAAGCGGTGAGCAGCCCCCCCTCCCCAACAGCTCCTACCTCTGTGATTAAACATGAGTATTTTTTGAGCAAGAAGCTCACATTTGTCTGCAGTTGTGTAAATGTGTAAGTTGTGTAAGTAATTTTAAGTTTTCTTACGCACAGAGAAAAAGTGACTCGGTTTGTTGCAGTAAAGAACAGCTTCTTCTAAGCGGTGAACTTTCATTTATCTGTGCTTTGTTTTATTTTATCTCATTCATTTACATGCTGTTGTGATATGCAACTATTTCATGGACGTAAATCCTCTACATATGCGTTTTTAATGGGCTAGTCCAACATATGGCTCGTGGGCCAAAAACAACCCACCAGGGGGTCCAAAATTTTCTCTGTGAATTTACAGCTTTATTTCTAGTAAATTTCTGACTTTCTACTGATTACAATAGTTTCTGTAAGTCAGGCATTTTGTCACTGTAAGATGAGACTTTTTTCTCATCAGTTTTGTTTTTCTTCTTTTTTCTGATGAGAACAAAGGGCCCTTGAACTTGTTATGTGTGCAAAATGATTTAAGTATGCATTTAAAAGTAACGTGAAAGTTACTTTTCCAGGTAACTAATTACCTTAATCATGCAGTAACTCAAAGGTAACTCAGTTACTTTTGAAAATAAGTAACTAGTAACAAACTAGTTAATATTTTTTAGTAACTTGCCAAACACTGCTCTCCACTGAGCAGCGATAGAAGGCCAGCAGCAGCTTCTGGTCCAGGTTGCACTTCCTCAGGACATGGAGGAAGTGCAGCCGCTGCTGGGCTTTCTTCACCAGGGCCTTGGTGTTGACAGTACAGGAGAGGTCAGAAGAGCTGTGGGTGCCCAGAAACCTGAAGGCAGGGATGTTTTCCACGCGGCTGCCATTTATTGGGGGGGGGGGGGGGTGTTCCCTGTCTTTTCTTCTGGAATTCAAGAATGAGGTCTTTGGTCTTTTGGACATTCAGTTTTAGGTTGTTTGCTTGGCACCATAGCAGCAGATTCTCTACCTCCGCCCTGTCTGCATATTTCACGATGACGGTGGTTGGGTGGGTTGGAATACAGTCAAAGGTGTGCAAGGAGTACAGTAGAGTGCAACCCTTGCCTTATGTTAATTAGGTAAGGGAAATAATTAAGTGAAGACCAGTTGCTAGGTTCGTAAGGGTTACAATAGGGAATTAAAGTGAATGTGGAATGAAATAGCTGGAGGCAAGAAATGAGCAATAATGGTTGTTATTTATAGGGAAAAAAGTGAGCAATATATACAGACAATTTATCACTATACAAATATACAACGGCCGGTATGAAATAAAACCCCAAAGATGTCCTACTGAGCTCAGTGTTTGTTTGTCCTTTCGGGTTAGTCGTTTGACCAGTCAAGATGTCTTGTAATTCCAGACTCAGGTTTGTTTTCCTCTTTTAAAGCGGCGACTTGGGTTGTTACCACTTTAAATCCTGGGCACTGGAGAGAAGAGGGATGTCCTTCAATCGAGATCTTGGTTAGATCTCAGATCAATCTCGGTTCAGTCTCGGGTCAGGCTCGCCATCTCCATTCGGAGAGAATCCAGGATCCAGAAGGTTTTTGGTCAGCAACCAAAAAAACCTAGCCTGCACGACAATAATGGTATTATTGTTTACAGCTAGAGTAATTCGTCTTCCAATCCCTTCTTATATAACACCATAGCTTAGTGTTTAAATTCTTCTCTCATATTACTATTATCACAATCCAGCAATATAGTAATATCTTACATTTCACATCTTACATGCATGTGTTCTTTTTTCTCACAATCTCTCTGGTAGCACATGAAATACCCTTTTTTTCATGTAACCAATTAAATGAATTCCTCTGTTCATCTCTATATCATTTAACCATGAAATTATGATTAATCCTCTCTAACCTTGTCTCTGTAAATCATGAAATGAAATACAATTAATTTATCACATAACCAGGGAATATACTGTCCCATCACTTCCAATATTCCCTTTTAAAATCAGTAAACCCTGTCTGAGCTACTGGGTTTAGCATAACCTATGGATTTACATAGTAGACCAACACCATGTGCTTTTAGCATCAAACTACACATTGCATTCGACAGAAATAGTGCATAAGAGCTAAAAGTACTTCAGCATACTGTTGGGAACTGAAATCACATTTAGGAAAACCATACAGACACAACGACAGCCTTTTCCATTGCTTTTAAACAGAAAAAAAATCCACTTGCGACTAGCATTAGCATAGCGCTAACGTTAGCATAACATTAGCATGTATCTGACTCACCAAGATGAGGTATCAGTGTGAATACAGCAAAGGACACAGCCACAATGCCCCTCACGCTCGTGCTCCCGTCAACTTAGGATAATAATGGTTGCAAATTAGCGTTTGAAGAGTGTTTAGATCCATTTATAGCATCTTTCTGAATGAAACTCACCAAGAAGAGGTATCTGTGTGAATCACTTCACAACCTCCCTCGTCCGCGCTCGTATCGTTAAAGACTGAATTCCAAGTGCGCGCTGGCTGCCTCTACTCGGAAGGCGGGGCTGATATCGCTCTTAACGAATGGAAAGATCCAGATCACCCAACGTGACCATGAACCGGAAATTCAAAAGTTGGATGACGAGGATCGCACTTCCTCTTCCCCAAGATAGTTGGTTTTCAAAATAAAATCACACACTTTCATTAATACAAATGAAATCTGAGAAAAAGGGTCATTTTCTCAGCTGGGTTACAAGAGGGCTTAGCATGCAGTTCCTACCCTCACCTATATGGTCACAAGCATTGGGAAATGACCGAAAGAATGAGATCACGGATACAAGCAGCTGAAATGAGCTTTCTCTGTAGGATTGCTGGACTAATCCTTAGAGATAGGGTGAGGAGCTTAGTCATCTAGAAGAGGCTCAGAGTAGAACTGCTGCTTCTCCATAGTGAAAGGAGCCAGATGAGGTGGTTTGGACATCTGATCAGGATGCCTCCTGGATGCCTCCCACTTGAGGTGTTTCGGGCATGTCCCACTGGGAGGAGTCCCTGGGGAAGACCCAGGACTTGCTGGAGAGACTATGTCTCTCAGCTGGACTCAGGACACCTTGGTATCCTCTCTAAAGAGCTGGAGCAGGTGGCTGGGAAGAGGGAAGTCTGGGCTTCTCTGCTTGAACTGCTGCCTCCGTGACCCGGACCTCCAGAAAAGCGGTAGAAGACGGATGGATGGTTAAGTCCTGTCTGAAAGCTATTAAAAAGGTCTGTGAATGTCAGATTGTCACACCACAAAGAACTCATGATGGGTAGAAGCAAAGAGCTCTCTCTAGACTTTTGCAATCTTATTGCTGCAAAACATAATGATGACATTGGTTACAGGCGCATTTCTACGCTGCTGAATGTTCCAGTGAGCAATGTTGGAACCATCATTCATAAGTGAAAGGAACATAATTTTACCATAAACGGGCCACAGCCAGCAGCTCCTCGCAAGATTTATGACAGAGGAGTCAAAAGAATTATCAGAAGAGTTATCCAAGAACCAAAGACCACTTGTGGAGAGCTCCAGAAAGACCTGGAGTTAGCAGACACTGCCATTTCAAAGAAAACAATAAGTAATGCACTAAACCAACATGGGCTCTATGCCTGCTCATCTTGAAAGACTCCATTGCTGAAGAAAAAGCATGTTGAAACTCATTTGAAGTTTGCTGCACAACATTTGGGCAAGCCAGTAAAATACTGGGAGAATATAGTCTGGTCAGATGAGACCAAAATTGAACTTTTTGGATGCCACAACTCACAGCATGTTTGGAGGAGAAATGGCGCTTCACATCCCATCATGGTGTGGGGGTGTTTTTCACACATGGTACAGGCAGACTTCATTGATTGAAGGAAAGATGAATAGACAAATGTACAGAGAGATCCTTGAAAGGAATTTGTTGTGATCTGCCAAGGTGCTGAAGATGAAACAAGGGTGGACATTTCAGCAAGACAATGATCCCAAACACACAGCCAAGGAAACTCTTAACTGGTTCCAGAGAAGGAAAATAAAGCTGCTAGAATGGCCCAGTCAGTCACCTGACCTGAATCCAACTGAAAATCTCTGGAACAAATTCAAGATTAGAGTTCATAGAAGACACCCACGAAACCTTCAATTTGAAGACAGTTTGTACGGAGGAATGCGCTAAAATCACTCCTGAGCAATGCCTGTGCATAGATTCAAGATTCAGAGGCTTTATTATCATGTGCAGTTAAGAAATGCAACACTTCCTGAGCAATGAAATTCTTACTCTGCTGTCCGCAAGGAATGCCAAGCTAATAAATACGCATCAATATTAATAAAGGTAACAAACACACCTTAATACTAAATACTAATAAATACACATTAAAGCAATTAGGACAGTTAAAGCAGTTAAAACTAGAGGAAATGAGAAGAATAAAAATTCACTGCGTATGACTTGTCTCTGATACTACCCAATAGACTGTACACAATGGTAATTTTAATATCAGAGATGATATGAACGTGAGGTGGCATGAGACTACGTACAATGTGCAAATGAACAATGTACAAATTAGCATCCAGTGGGAGAATTCCTCTGTGTAAAGCCATGTGCCCTGATAATACCCAGTAGACTGTACAATGATAATTTAGCAACAGAGATGATACGGACGTGAGATGGGGTGAGACTATGTACAATGCAGTGCTTCCTCTGGCTTAAAGACCTTAGCGCGGTGGCAACATATTTTTCCGGGGGTGGGGGCAGAAAACACACATGTATGAATATGTTAATTTTATACGATTTCTTTTTTTTTAAATTTTGCACAGTAACTCTGCATATAATAATAATAATGATGCATCAGATTTATATAGCACTTTATCATAGACACTCAAAGATGCTTTTTACAGATACATTATTCATTCACTCCAGACAGACAATGGTAGTGGCAAGCTACTACTGTAGCCACAGTTGCCCTGGGGCAGACTGATGGAAACGTGGTTGCCAATCTGGGCCAACGGCCTCTCCGGCCACCACCAAACATTTATACACATTCATACCCAGTGTTATGGACACTGGAGGCAAGGTGGGCAAAGTGTCTTGCCCAGGGGCACAACGGGAAGCTATCTGGGGAGAGTGGGATTCGAACCACCAACCATCCGGTTATTGGACGACCCGCTCTACCTCCTGAGCCACTGCCGTGCATATGGAATTTACAATTTGAAGTACTGTACAACCAAGGCTTGAATGTTGGAATATTGGGCCAGTTGGGGTCCCACCCAGACGTCCTGTATTTGGACAATTTACTGGTGTCATCCTTCTCTCCTTCCTCTGCTCTCACCTCTCCTGGACCCTCTGCCTGAACAATTTCCTCTCCTTGGCTCCTCTCTTCTGTCGAATCTTGCCCTCCCTGAGCTCTGTCCAATTCAGATTCTCTCTCTGTCTATGGTGGTATACAAACAGGTTAGAAAATATCAAGTGCCATGTAAATTAAAGGAGACAACCAAAAATTTCTAGTTAAGGGTACAAAGAGCACCCACCTAAAACTTGAGTAATGACTTCAGTCTTGAAGATTTGAGGTTTTTCTCCAAAATTTATAACAATTTTATTATAGTTTTCTACTTTTCTCTGTAAATTTATCTAAATTTGAAAAAAAAAATCCTCAAATTTGTAATTTCCTCTTGTAAAATTAACTTTTCTTGTACATTTGAAACTTTATTATAAATTTGTGGATTATTTTATGGCTTATTTTTGTCTGTTTTTAAAAATAAAATTACTGTTTTTTAAATAAATTTGAAACAGACTGTATTTTTTTTTTACTTTTTCCTTATAACAATTTATATTTTTGACCATAACTTTGCAGTCAGAACAGAGCAATAATTTAACTCTCATTACAAAGAAAAAAAAATAATAAAATTGTATTTAATGATTTAAATCAACTTAAATGACCAAGGATGCCATCATTTCTGTTATAATATTTCTAAATATTTATAGTTTTTTTTTTTAGAAATCTCACCACCACCAAGAAAAACCTCCCTTATTTTGAAATCCAAATGCTGGCACGTTTAGTTTGTCTGAAGGCTGCTGACGGATTAAAGTCATTGACTTTGTTAATTTCGGTCATCTTAACTTGCCAGGTACATAATAGGGAACATAACTTAATATTGTAGTGGCTGGTGAAATATACCCTCAGCAATTCAGTAGTCCCCCTTGCCTTTCCATTCATATGAAGCTGGCTGCATCTGAATTCTAACCACATCTCTTAGCTAAGTGACTCTTCCATGAATGCTCCCGTTTCCAGTGGGTTAAAACCACGATAAATGCCACCAGTGCTTACATACATCTTCTGATTTTTTTCCGCGTTTAAAGTACTTTAATAAACTTATGTTTCTGTCAGACAGTCTAGCCTTATTCATGCTGCATTTCCCCTCTAGTCCGTCTTGGTCCGCGTATGCTTTGAACAAGCCCAGCACGCACACAGCGCTGTACATGCTCAATTTTTTCATCTACCTAGGCCAAGCGGTTGATGCATGCACACAACCATCATTTGTAGTTTCACTCCCGCCCAATAGGTAGCGCCAAGGTGCTGACATGCCAGGATTTTCACCAACGAAGAAACGGTGGACTTCTTCACAAAGTTTCTCTTCAAATAGAGTCCATTTCTGCTGTTTGACTTCCCGGTTTTCACTCCTTTTCCACGAAAATGCTGCTGCAGCTAGCAAGACACTGCCTGCTGACTGACTGGAAAGCTCGCATAAGCGGGGCACTTCTAAACTCTGCGCGGATGATGGCCACACACGTTGGTTGTGTGTGTGCTTGCGGAAAGTCATTGCTTCATATATTTTTCTTAAATTCATATCTCCTCCTTGGCGTAGCGGTAAATTTTCTGGCAAGGCGGGCCGCCACCCAGAAATGTTACCAGAGGAATCCCTGCAATGTGCAAATGAACAATGTGCAAATTTAGCATCCAGTGTGTGAGTTCCTATTTGCAAAGCTGTGCCCGGAATTGTGTTATTTGTTCAGGAGTCTGATGGCAGTGGGAAAGAAGGAGGTTTTTTTTAGTCGGGATGCCCTGCATTTCACACTTCTGTACCTCCGGCCTGAGGGTAGAAGTGTGAACATTCTGTGCTGGGGATGGGTGGGGTCCTGGAGGATGGAGGCAGCTCTGCTTTGGACTTTGCAGTGATAGATGCTCTGCAGAGAGGGGAGTGGAGTCCTGATGATCTTCTCAGCTGTCTTCACCACTCTCTGCAGGCGTTTGCAGTCCAAAGCAGCAGTGCTGCCATACCACGAAGCGATGCAGTTGGTCAAGATGCTCTCGATGATGCAGCTGTAGAAGTTGTTGAAGATCTTGGGGGACAGGCCAAACTTCCTCAGCCTCCTCAAAAAGTACAGCCACTGTTGAGCTCTCTTAACCAGCTCTGTGGTGTTAACTGCCCACGTAAGGTCCTCACTGATGTGGATGCCCAGGTATTCAAAGCTGCTCACCCTCTCCACCTCAAGCTCCCAGATGAACAGCGGTCGATGAGGTCTCCTCCTGTTCCTCATGTCCACTATAATCTCCTTTGTCTTGTCCGTGTTGAGGGTGAGATTGTTGTCCTCACACCATGACACCAGGCTGGCCACCTCCCTCCTGTAGGATGCTTCATTGCCATCAGTGATGCATCCCATCACTGCTGTGTCATCCGCGAACTTTAAGATGACATTGTCCTTGTAGGAGGTGACACAGTCATGGGTGAAGAGGCTGTCGAGAATGGGGCTGAGAACACAACCCTGTGGGACACCTTTGTTCACGATGATGCTGGCTGAGGTCCTGTTACCAATCCTGACAGACTGAGGTCTGCCAGTCAGAAAGTCCAGTAGCCAGTCACAGAGGGCGGGGTGCAGGCCAAGTAAAGACATTTTGTAGGTGAGTTTGTAGGGGATGACTGTGTTGAAGGCGGAGCTGTAGTCAACATGACTGATGTAGGAGTGTTTATCTTCCAGGTGGAAGAGAGAATAATGGAGTGCAGCAGCAATGGCATCTGAGGTGGACCTGTTGGCCCGGTAGGCGTACTGCAGGGGGTCCAGGGTATCCGATATGCTGTCCTGAATGAGGGCCAGCACCATGCTCTCGAAGCACTTCAGCAATCTCTCCAATCATCATGAACTGCTTTAAGAGAGTGGTGCTGGCCCTCATTCAGGACAGCATACCGGAAACCCTGGAACCCCCTGCAGTACGGCTACCGGCCCAACAGGTCCACCTTAGACATCATTGCTGCATAGTTTAGTTTCTCCATACAGGATGTGTCTGGAAGCTGTTATTACCAACAAAGGTTTTGCTACTAAATATTAAATGAATTTCACCAAGAGTGTTCAATACTTATTCCCTGTGTCATTCCATTTTATTAAATACAACTTGCTTTGTGAACACAGTTGCCTTGATGTCTTTGTATGCATGGATTACTTGGATTGTTACCGATATCTGGTAAATATCTCAGGTCAATGGCTCCATCAGAAATATGTTTAATGAGAAAAAAGTTGACGTGTTCAATACTT